>VZTI01000077.1:75900-134213 GCA_013397865.1 Struthidea cinerea
CAAAACAACCACCACCAGCAGCAGCAGCAAAAGCAAGACTCCTGCGCCGCCGACTACAAGAGGGTTAAAAGTGTAGATTGGATTTCACCCCGGGAAATCTAGCACACGGAGTGAACTTGAATCTTTGGCTATTTAAGGAGGACTGGGGTTTGTTGTGAAGTTGTGGTGATCCAGAGCAGAGCCCCGTCCTGATTGATTTCATCTTCCTTGAGTCTCAGATGACTGTAAAATGAATAGATGAAATTATTCCTTTTTGAGGCTTTTCTTAGGGGCTCTCCGGGCAGCGTGTTCTCAAAGCGAAGTCATGATGTATTCTCCAATCTGTCTCACTCAGGTATAGACGCTTTTTATTTAATTTATTTGTTAATTTATTTATTTTCACGTGTTTGTTGGATTTTTTTTTTTAATATTTATATGTATGTGAGTTGTTAATGAGTCATTGCTGGTAGTTGTAACGGGTTAAAGCACAGTTGTAACTGCTTGTCAGATCCAAACTCCTCTCTCAGGAGGGAATATTAGAGAATAAACTGTACCAGGCCATTGTTTTGGGGAAGTCCATTCAAAGTGTCACCCGTAGACAAATACTGTTATTTGTTAGTGCATAAGAAGTCAAAGGTTAACAAACTGGAAATGAGCATAATTACGCTAAAAAAACAGGTTTGAGAAGTATTGATTTGATTGGAATCAAACGACTTGCACTCTTTTCAGCTCGCCTGTTTACACACAGCTTAATGAAAGGGTCTGAAAGGAAAAGTGCTTTTTTTGACGAAACACGACCACTCGCCTGTGCGAAGTAATCCCGTCTTATGCTTAATTAATAATATGCAGGCTGCCAACAATGAAGGAGATGTGAGCGGGGATGACCAAGCTGCGTAGCGTTTTCTCGTTCGGTTATACAAGGGCACGGCGTTTTCCCCCTCCCCGCTAAATTGCGGTGCTGGCGGAGGAGCGTGCACTCACCCCAGCACGGGGAAAGACCGAGCCTTTTTTTACAACCGCACTCGCGGTCGCTTTTCGATCCCGAGCGGCGGCTGTCACTGGGACGGCGGGAGGGGAGCGGCGGTCGGCGCGGTGCGATGCGGGGCCGCGGAGCGCGGCGCGGAGGGCGGGGGGCGACGGCGGCGTGTCGCGGAGCGCGGGGGGCAGTCCGAGCGGGAGTCCCCGCCGCGGCAAAATGCACATTTTGAAACCTGAAGGGTTTCGGGAGCAGCTTTGGGAAGTTCCCCGGGTGCCCCTGGAGCGTCCTCGCCCGGCGTACGGTATCGGCGAGGCGAGCGAGCGCCGGGGCACCGGAGACTGTTTCGGACGGTAAACCCGGTCTGCAAAGCCCGGGGATAGTTTTCAGCTTTCGTGAAAGTCTGTCTTAGGAGGATGTGATGTAAACTGATTAAGCGATAACTGCTTGCTTCCACATTGGTGCAACAAATAGCTAAAGAAGCAGAAAATGTGCGAAAGTAACGTCTGCTGCAAGGCTGCTATAGGGAGGCCAGCGATGCGCTTGCAGTTGCACCGTGAATAAATAAATATGATTTAAGTTATTCCCCAGTTACAAACCACTGTAGTTCAAAAGGAGTAAAGTATTCATAAATTGTGATTGAAGATGGAAACAATGATAAGGCTTATTCAGTGATTGGACGCAGTCCTGTAGTTTTTTGGCTGACACATTTTTTATTGTTTATATTTTGTTTGGCATCTAAATGTGATTGACTTAGATATGGATATTTTCAGTACGTAAACGTGAGTTGCAGTGGAAGAAAGCTGGAAAAAAAGTGTTATTGAGATATTTCTTCTGCAAAAGAGAAACATAGGAAGCATTTTGCGTAACAGATACGCACATACTTGCAGGTACACATATAGAAATAATTACGTACCGTGGAATCTGTGGTTAGAAAAATTAATTCTGTGTAGGCTGTCCAGTGTGTGAAATTATTGACAGGCAATAAGACCTCTGCATCAGAATATAAACGTGAGAGTACAACTTAAGAAAGCAGTTTCTACATTTGAGACACAGATTTTAACAACCACTTCTTTTACTGTGGTAATTTATTATCTTGTTTCCTGCTCTAATGATTTTCTTTCATATATTTGCTGTTTGGACTCACTGATGTAATAGATTTACATTCTTTAGAAATTTGTGTTAAAATACTGCACTCAGGTGTATACAAAACCACTGCATTGTACTTCTACTGCCATTAATTCAAGAAAGCAGTTCCTGGCTTTCGTGCATTGATACCTTCTCCATAATATTTTACAATCACGCTCTACCATGTGCCGTGCAGAGACATTTGCCATTTAGTGATACATAAATGGAACATAGTTGCAGCAAATGGATTTTAGTTTGAAATCTTTTTCTACCTGCTTGGAATGAGAAGAGTGGTTTATAAATAATTTTTTCTGTACATAAATTAAAAATTAAAATTACACCGGCAATGAGAACTTATACCTTGCGTTCTTTATTTGTTTAAGGCAAAAGATTGATTCATCACACTTTGAGTAGCAATTGCATTAAAGTATTACTGCCAAAATTGCTCTCTCTATTGTGTTCTCTGTCTCTAGGACTCTTGCAATGCACATTGACTGTGGTAGTATATCTTCAGAAGAAAATATTTTGGAAAAAGTAAACACAGAACACCTGTTTGGATGGAGCTACTTAAGAAAGGGGTATTTCTGTTTGTGCCGAGAGAGCGCTGAAGCACGTTTTAGAAACAAGTCTAAAATCCAAAGTACAGCTTTAAGGCAAACCTTAGCAATTTGAGTGTTACCCGTCATACTTACAATAAAAGTTTGGTGGGTGAAAATTAATCCAAGGACAAAGAAAACTTACCAAATCCAATTTAATTTTGGGGGCTCCCTTCCTCTCTTTCCCATATACATCTTTCTCTGTGTTTTGGAATGAGTGGAGACTGCATTCATCTGTCTTCCTGAGGCATAAATAGGATGCAGTTACTGCATGCCTTTTAGTGCCTGCTCTCCTGTGATATTTTTTCCATCATTTATTTTTATGTACCAGTAGTCCAAAAACTCACAATATGTTGTATTTCCTTTTGCTCCTATATGTTGTTTCACTAGGCATGAGAAAATTCATGCAGGGAAATTGGGTAGATGAGGTTTCTGTATAAAATTTCTATACTTCTGCCCAGTGTATTTATTGCAGAGTCCTCAGTTTGAACTTTCATGGGCTAATACAAAGTTTAAAAGTGGAAGATAGAAGAAGGGCACCGCATATCCTCTTTATCTTTTTCATATAGAAAACCTGGCCTATCATCATTAGAGCACTGTTATTTTTTCCTTTATTTGCAAGCTACATAGATGTTATGTGTAACTTCCATTTTATTTAAATTGTCAGTGCACAATGGTTCACCTGAGCTATTTGATGACATTTGAAAATCTTACCTTCATAAATCACTTCATTGCAAGAGCAACTGTGACACATGGATGAGTGCCGCATAAAACCAAAAAATAATTCACTATTGTTTATATGAATATTAAGGGGCAAAAGTAAAATTCTGTAGATACCTTTTTAGGAGATTTGGTGGAGAATGTGTATGATTAATTGCAAAAGTCCATTTAGGATCATTTTTATGGGCATTTCTCCATGTCAAGTAGTATTTTAATTTGAAAATACTCCAGGTGCACAATGAAAACTCAAAAAATCAGATAAAATTGCTTTCAAACAGGATATTCTTTGCTGTGTTTCTCTTTCACACTTTTCACCTATATTTATATCTTTAGGACTTAATAATACTGTGACAGAAAAACCTAAATACAGTTTTTTAAAGGTTGGAGTTTTTGGTGTGTATGTTTTTGGGGTTTTTTTTCCTCTTTTTGAAAAGGAAACATTCAACTGCTACAGAATGGAATTTAAACAGTGAAATTTTCATAGATATAAAATAATATAGGTTATTATTGTTAGTACTGTATGCATTACCTCAAGACATAGTCACTCTGAAACACTTTATGATGCTCTTCTTCAAAATTAAAACTAGATGTGCAGTATTCTTCTAGTGTAGAATATGTCCATGTTTATTTTATTGCCATTTTAAGTTATAAATGCCAAAGTCTGTTTAGATGTAGGGGAAATCATTGTATTGAGGCAAAAATTAATTTCTCCCAAAGCTCTTCAGCCACCTGCCTTCACCCCACCTTTAGCCCCAGATGTTAGAATTTTCAGAATCTGTAGTAAATCTGTTTTATTCAGCCTAAAATGAATTGTGAGGATTTAACAGTGTACAGTCTTTATCCTCCCATTAATTTAAAAAAAATATTTGTTTTATTTGAATATTTCAATTAAGACGACTTCTGTAGGAGAAAAAATAAACTTTCTTTAGTAGTTATAATTGAGAGGAAGAGAAGCATGGCATCAGAAAGTGTATGAAGATAGGGAAGTCTTATCATGGGCTGTGGTTGCTCAGAGCAGTACTGCCTTCCCACACAAAGAACAGATTGTGGTTTAACTCTTTCCATGGCCTAGTTTTATGTGCCAGTATAGTATCAGAATTGTTCAAATCTGTGCTGGAAACTACTAATCAGTTTAATTGTTGCCTTTGTAGGTCTTTGTCAAGCATTATACTGTAGTGAAATTGTTTGTGTCCTGAAGTATCTTCCTATATTGCTGCTCTGCTCTTTTTTTCCTTTTTTTTCCCTTATTTTTTTTTCCTGTGAGGACAACGTGATCATAGGTAAACTGCTTGTAACTTTTCTGTTGTTTTCGGTTTGATTTAAGGATGGTTAGGGAAGAGAGGTAACTAGATCTAGTGGGATTTTTAACATTCAGGAAATTTCAAAGTTTGTTTGAAATTCAAAGGTTTAAACATGGAATTCTTTGCCTGAAGCTTCTGCAATGGCAGTCTGCACTCTATAATTGAGACCATTAGTTATACTTTCATCATTTTTACCTAATGGAGTTAATCAGCCTATTGATTAAACATAATTCATTCCTTGTCTAACAGCATAACTAAAATAGTAGTTTGTTAATTGTATTCTTGAATATAATTGCATAAAAAAGGTTCAGTTTTAGTTTGATTGCACTGTGCCACTAAGTATGATGAGCAGTCTGGTATTTAAAACTAAATATGCCTGCACACAGGAAGAAAGATACCTCCCCTAAGGTCTCCCTTTCAACCCAAAATATACTAATGTTTGATAAGCAGATTGCAGTGTTTCAAACGGCAGATTTGTTCAGGGAAAATAAGTTTTTGGGGAAGGTGTATTTAGTTATTAACATTTATGTGTTGCATGGTACTTGAAGCAGACAAATGAAATTAATTTAATTGCTATAGGATGTGCTTGTAGACAACAACTAAGCATTACCTCCTTAATGCAATCCGTATTGCTGCTAGGCAGAAGATAAGAACTTGCAGGTGAAGCCAAATGACAGAAAGGGATATTTTGAAACTGTAAATAAATTGCATGGATTTCACAAAAGCAGCATTGGACCAGTGGTGGACTCATAATGTCTCTTTGCCACAGCATGCAGAAACACAAAGAATGCAAAGTTTGTGCCAAGTTGCCATTTTTCATTGTACACCTCAGATTGATTTTTAAGGGGTTTAGAATAATTGCCACACTCATGTGATCAGTTAACAAATTAACTGACTCTGTGGGGCTTCAAAACCCACAGTGGAGCTGCTGGTAGGACATAAATGTAATTTTTGTTCTCACCTTCAAAAACTCTTAATTTTACAGAGTTTGGGGGTGGTGGGAGGGAAGCCAGAAGAGCTGAAAGTACAGAAGCTTCTGTTCAGGATTTGTATATGACATGTTGTGTCTTTCGCCTGCTTTTCCTTACTGTATACTGGTTTCTCTAGTTACCACCACTGGAATGGTGCTGTTTCAGTGCTGGAATGTTGGACGTTTGATAAGAAAATGGATCAAGTTAAATGGCGCATGCTCTTTGTGCCACCAGCAGTCTCTTGCTGAGAGCATGCTCCAAAAGCGGGAACTGTGTGGCATTACACTGAGCATGTATATGCTTTGTGTTTCTGTGCCACAGAGAAGAGAAATGAACTGTGGCATTTGCCTCAGCCTTCTGAACATTTCTGCTCAGATTTTTTAAAACCATTTAGTGTCCTCTTTGTGCAATGGTACTTTTCTTGATGTTACCTGTTCACTCAAATATTTAAATGTTAGGAACAAAACATCTTGGTAGCATCTCTTAAATTATGTTTTCTCTGCAGCGTTGTGGGATGAAGTGAGGGGAGGAGTACAAAATAAAATCTTCACATGGTTCTTTCAAAGAATGAAACATGGGAAAAATGTGATTCTCTGTGCACTTTTTGTCTACTGCCTGACAACAGAAATAATTTCATAAAAGGTGTTATGCAGAAAATTGCGTAAATTTTAAGTGTTTATTCTCTTCGTCTCGCATTTCACGTAAAGATTTTCAGAAACGTTTCTTGATACTGCTTTGGTTATGAGAACTTGCTGACTTTGAGTATTCTTGTTCTCTTCTTCTTTTTTTTCCCTCACTTCTTTCCACAGGATGAATTTCACCCGTTCATTGAGGCACTTCTTCCACATGTCCGTGCAATTGCCTATACTTGGTTCAATCTTCAGGCTCGAAAACGCAAGTACTTTAAAAAACATGAGAAACGAATGTCAAAGGATGAGGAAAGAGCAGTCAAGGATGAGCTACTTAGTGAAAAGCCTGAAATTAAACAGAAGTGGGCATCCAGGCTCCTGGCCAAGCTGCGCAAAGATATTCGCCAAGAGTTCCGGGAGGATTTTGTGCTCACGGTTACTGGGAAGAAGCACCCATGCTGTGTGTTGTCCAATCCTGACCAGAAGGGCAAGATTAGGAGAATCGATTGCCTGCGACAGGCTGACAAAGTCTGGCGTCTGGATCTAGTCATGGTGATCCTGTTCAAAGGCATCCCCTTGGAAAGTACGGATGGAGAACGTCTCATGAAATCCCCACATTGCACAAATCCAGCACTTTGCGTCCAGCCACATCACATAACAGTATCAGTCAAGGAGCTTGATTTGTTTTTGGCATACTACGTGCAGGAGCAAGGTAGGAAGCAGATTGTCATGTTTCTATGTTAGTATGTCAAACTCTGATTCAAAGTAGCCCCGTTTCCCCTGTGGGCTGGCTTCCAGTGAAACATTGTTCTGTGGTCTAGAGATGTAATGTGGCTACGTACCCATTTGTAAATCAGCATGTATACCTATATGCTTAAACACACACGTATTCCTGCAGACCTGTGTAACTGACACGCGTATTTGACATACATGCCTCTTTCGAGAGAGAGAGATGCATACCAAGGCAGTACTTTCATTCTGCTGAAGTTGCCTTCTACTTTTTGTGAAAAAGTGGCAATACGTAGTTGTGACTTCAGAAAACATTCTTGTTTACAGGTTGTGTTTTTAAAAAAAAATAAAACAACCCCCCCACCCCAGTACTGTTAATAACAGATGCAGGTATGTGCAATTGCACAGTCACAATAAATACTACAAATATTTATTATTGCCTTTGTAGTTATAAATAATCAAGATGTCATCCTTAAATGGGTGAATCTGCTATTACATTGAAGAGCGATTGTAGAATTTCTCATACCATAAAACAAAGCCTGAAAATACATGGCTGTATTTCTTGTAAAGCCAAATAGAATCAGAATTGCATTATGTAATGATTTATTCATATTTTACGTCAATAGTTCATCTTATCTATCTGAGCTTTAAAGCAAAGATCCAGCTCATAATATTTTAAGAAATTTTTATGAAGAGTATATTTTCATAATCACACTCATATACTTTTATTTGGCAGGTAATTGAAATGTGGAAAATTGCAGGAGCTCTATGGAAAAGCTTCTTAAACTTAGTATTACAGATTGCAAATAAAAACAGGGCTTCTGATAATCGTGTATCTGGGGAAAAACCTACTAGCCCTATTGCATATATTGCATATTCAATAACAATACCCATAGGCAGGTTCCCTAAAATTGTAAATGGCTGTA
Source organism: Struthidea cinerea (assembly GCA_013397865.1). Classification (NCBI taxonomy): domain Eukaryota; kingdom Metazoa; phylum Chordata; class Aves; order Passeriformes; family Corcoracidae; genus Struthidea; species Struthidea cinerea. The sequence continues at coordinate 83,856 of VZTI01000077.1, forward strand.
AGTAGAAAAAGGAAGTTTTTTTTTTTTTAATTTTTCCCTAATACTAAGTCTTCTGAAATACTTTTTCTCTGTTAGAGTAATTTTGGTTCTTTCTGGTAATGATACCATCTTCTAAATATTTTTGTAATGCTGACTGATCAGCAGTAATAATACATTTCATTTTAGCCATAGATCTCAACTAGGGAAAGTTTGACCATCTGCAGATGGTGGGCCATTTCGCAACTTGGCCTGGTAGTAGGTAGAAATGGCCTGCAGAAGGGCAGATGGCAGGCTGTTATCTGATGCTCAATAAATAACTATGGGATTTAACAGGAGAACAAATTGAATTGATTTTGTTAGTAATAAAAAAGTAAAATTGCATGTCTTCATTTGGTGTTTACTCATTCTTTAAGAGAAGAGATACACAATGCAGTATTTTTGTTTTAAGTGAAATTCTCTTTTAGCATTTGCTCATGCAAGTGAAGAACTAGTTTTGTGAATGTATATATCAGGTTCTTTTTTGTCTATTATTTGTCATGAAAAAGAAGTGGGGTTTCCCCCCCCACCACTAGTAATTTTTGTGTTTTTTGTCTCTCCACAGCAGTAGACACATTTAGATATTTTACAGCGACTTTAAGTAGCTACAGAGTCTGGTAAATCTGATCCTAAATAATATAGGAAGAAAGATTTCTTTGATAGCATTAAACAAAATAGCTTAATTACAAATAATTTGTACCTTTAAACTCCTTTTGTGGAAAAAAATTCAAATTATATTTTTAATTCATATAGTGTAAGTCATAGCTTACTGATGAATTCTATGGATTTACCTGTCTCTAGAAGTAAAAACTACAAAGGGAGGCAAAACAGTTTAAGTAGCACTTGAGCCAAAGAAACTGGGGTCAGAGTACTCTTAACACACTGTTGACTTATAAGTTGTTGAAAGCCAGTAACTTGAAGTGGGAGAAGGAATTGCAGGGCATAGCTGATTTTGTTGATTTAAATGTATTGAGAATATAAGTTTATTTGAAACACTTTTGTCTAACTGGAAATGAGTAAGTTAAGCATGCTGTAATATTATAACTTTCAAAGTTACACAATGCTACTTTGAGAACATACTGAATATGAAGCTGGATAATTTCTGTATACCAAGTCACTCTTAGAAGACCCTTTTGTTTATTGCAAACTGCATGTATTTTTTATCTGTCTTGCTGCTTTACAGTAAATCTTCCATTAACATCTGTTGGCTCTCTTCTTGAAGAAGTTGTACTAAGTTGTCTATGTACTTTTTTTCCATTTTATCAAACTTGGATTCTCTATACTCATTGAAAGCAGGTTAATTGTGGCACTTTGTAGTGTACTTGATTAAGAGTGCCAGGCTTTGTGAAAGATACGCATGAAGTCAACCAAAATGCTGCATTATACATATGGCGTTTTGCTTTTTATTTATCTTTAAGAACATATAAACACGCCTAATAGCACCGTGCAGAAACTAACTGGAAACACAGAAACAATTAAATCCCTGAACGAAATATGAAGAAGGAATTAGCACGTAAAATGAATACAGGGGCCAAGTAGTTTGCTTTTTTTGTTGCTTTAAAATAGAAGATTAGGGGAAAAAAAGAGAAGGAAGGATAGTTCGAGTGCCAGTGATGGTTGCCAGTGGCACCAGGATTGGCATCAGACCTTCTTTGTTTAGCCTAGGATGTCTGTGATTTGTTGGTTGGCATCCGCATTGCAGTGCAGAGTAATGTTACAATATATTGACAATTTCCAGATCTAGAAGTGTCAATAATCTTTTCAGTTCTTAACAAAAAGAGCTTCTACTTCCATGTCTGCCTTGAAAGAAGAAATAAGGACTGATCTATGAAGTTCTATCATTGATGAACTTCCTCAGATTCTACTTTTCCCTCATTTCAAAATTCAGCATCCTTTTCCCCCTCTATTCTCTTCCTGCTATCTTCTTAAATAAAAGAAAAAAAAAGAAGAGAGGATTGACATAGGTTGCAATGCTGCTCCTTTGACTGAAATGGAAGAAGAAACTGTGAAGTATACACTGTGATCAATGTTTAACATCAAAATAATTCTTAATCATAACACGTTTCCAAGGGGCTCTGCTTGTTGTGGGTATCAGGGGTGTGTGTGTGTCCCACACAGATCTTTTATAAAACCCAAACTTGAAAATGGTATGAACATCATTTCTATAGACAGAATTTGCCCCCCCTTTTCTTTTTCCTGTCAGCATCAGAGAGCATCTATCTTTTGGTATGAAATGCATTTCAGTCCATAAAATCATTTGATGGTATTTGATTCAGCGCAGCGCTTATGCTGTGTTCCCGTTGCTACAAGAACCGCCATTTTGTTTGTCGAGTGCCAGGAGAGGGGAAAAAAAAGGCAGACAATGTGCTTGATGCCAATAATGGTTGCCAGTGGCACCGAGGTTGGCATCAGACCCTCTTTGTCTAGTTGCTGAATGCCTTTGATTCGTTGGTTGGCATCCGCATTGCAGTGGGCACATTGGAAAGTTTTTGACAATCAGTGAATGAAAGCTGCAGTACTTGTTTGCTGCAACAGAACCAAGATAATATAAATCCCTCCTTCAGATAAATGTTTTACTTACTCTTACAGTGACTAATTAAAAAAAAAGCTAAAAATTGCCTTTTTTTCTATATCATAAAATATCTATAGCAATGTGCCTTGTCTGCCGAATTCGTGATTCCCTCATCATCTCTGCTACTTTTTTTTGAAGCATAAATAAAATGCAAACTTGATGTTAGGTAATTCAGCATATACTGAATGAAGCATAGTAGACCTTGAGAAATGCTTTGAGAGTTTAAAGAACTGAAGCATGTAAATGTTAACATTTTTAAGTGTTTTTAGTCCATGTGCCTCTCAGAGTACATTTCTCTGATCAGTCATGTTACTGTTTGCACTCTCCTTTGTCCTTATGTAAGGGTGATATAATTGGGGGAGCCCACGTTCCCAGCTGTTAATAAACTCTGGAGTCACAAGAGGAGAGGATCTTTTAAACTATCTAGGGAGCAGGGCAGAAAATAGATGCAGATGTCCTTAGTCCCATAGTGTTCAGGCACTCTTCGTTTCTTAACTTCTTATACCATCAAGATGCTACCACAGCTCCAGCTGTGTGACTTTATTACCAGGAAACTGGCAAAAAGAATACATCATTTCTGATGGAAGTTTCCTAGATAGTTAACATTAATATTGCTTTCCGGTTAACTGCTATTATCTCGTTAATTAATAAGAAGGATTAGCAGCTCTACCCAAAGGGCTACACAGAAGGAAGCCTGGCCTGTGTGAGTCCCTGAGTTGCTAGACTGTGTCCTGTCTCTTGAGGATTAAAGGGGGGATACTGAGCCAGGAAAAAAAAGAAAAAAGCAAGAGAATGATGAGAGAAGAGTGAGGGCACTGGCCGGCCAAGGGGAGAATTTTGTGTGCGGGATTCTCGTGCCTAACTGCTCCTGTGCTGGGGATGTTGGCAGTGCCTTGCCCTGCCCCAGGTGCCATGCCCCACCGGGGGATGTGGGAGGGGGCACGGGCACACCCTGGTGTGGTGCCCGCACTCCTAAAAAGCGTGCTTACAGATAACCTCAGCTGGCATGCAAGGTGCTGCCGCCGCATCGAGCAGAAACTCTTTTGCCCTTAGCTTAATGCCAACAAAGTGGCAATCCCTAGCCAAGTGCAGATATCACTTTCCCAGTTCAGACAGTCCTGGCAACGTGTGTGCCTTGCCTTACTTGAAAAATGTGCACTCTTCCAGAAGGAATTGTAATTCTTTTTTTAACGTGACTTGTCTGAATTGCATGAGTGGGTGGGTTTATCAATGGCTTGAACTTTTTCAAGGCTTTTTGAATTTTGTGAATTTATGTCTATAGGGAGCTCAGATTTTGAAAGAGGTTTGCATACTAGTTATCACATTACATTTTAGTTTTCATTCCGTAAGTAGAGAAAATTTATTGTGTAGTCATTCTTTTCATATCTTAAAATTACAATAAAATTATTTTGGTTAGTTTGCTGTGACTACATGAAATTCCACTTAAAATCACACTCAAAATAATGTTTTAAGCAGTTCCTGGTTAAGTAATATTATGGTCATATGCCTAAATGTCACACCACCCAGATAGATTTTGGATGAGGGTTTGCTTTTGTGTGCGCTGATGTTCACACACACAATTAATAAAAAAGCAATGGGCTTAGTACAATCAACCATTTGCTGATTGTTCCTACTTCTTTTAACCTTAAAGGTTTGCCTCCTTCTGAATACTTTACCTAGGAACACACACCAGAACATTTTGCCTGTTTTGCAGAAGGATATGTCAAAGTGCAAGGTGATTTGTTGGGAATTTACACAGCAAATTATGAGTTACAGCAGGAACAACAGGAAATAGAGCTTATTACTGCCTGTACCTACAGGCTTCTATGTGCTCTGGGACCTTGTTTCTCGCACAGTGAAATGGCATGCAGATCCCTTGCTCTAATTCCTCATTTTGAATCAGAAAGCCAGTACAGAACAAGAAGTATGAGTTTATATTTTATCTGCTCTGGTATGAAAAGAGCTGTCGGTAGTTTAAAAATCTCATAGGGAATAATAAACCCTTTTAAAACGGAATTACTCTGCACAATTCCAGTCTGTTGAGGTGTACAGAAAATGTAATTTTAAGAAAACTTTTCTGTGTCAATGGAAAAAAGACACTGTATTATTTTTTACTTTTCTAATGTAAAATTTTGGATAACTATTTTGTTAACTGTCTCTGTTGTACTGAAAATTACAGGTGAGAAGGACATTTGCCATTAGGAAATGGAGGTTAATTCAGTGTATATATGGATGTAATAGTGTTTTTCAATTGATTATTATAGTTACTTTGTTTACGAAGATGTAGGATACTGAAGCATTTTGAAAGGTCACTTAGCAATTTTCATTTTTTCAGAACATTTTTTGTGTGAACTTCAGATAGCAGATCTGAAGAATTCAAAATGTTTATTTTTTTCTTTTTAATTTAAAAAAGTTTCCCTCAGAGCAGGATTGTGGGCCATATGACAGGTTCACGAGAAAGAAAAAGGGATTTTTCATACTTAATGTTACTGTTTTTAACAGGAATTAAATTTATGTGCATTTTAGGAAGGAGCATTTACCTCATTCTGATTTTTCTTACCTGATACACTAAGAGGAGTAATTTTCACAGGGTTAAATAACATCAATTGTTTTTAAGACAAAAGAAACTTAAGTTTAAATAAGTTCTGTGCAACGACTTGAATATGTAGAGGTCAATGTTATTTATGAATGACATTTAGTTCAACAGCAAGAAGCTACAAAGTAAGGAAAAGAATGGAAAAGGAATCAGAAAATTCTTGCTTCATGGTAGTTTCAGACAGAATTAATTCTGTGAACAAAAAGAAGGCTTCTAAACTATGTATAAGACCACTAATTCATAAGGGAAATATGTCAATTTAAAGCAGAGTTTTATGTTTTAGTTTCTTAAATTTTCATGCATATTGAATTCACAGTAACTGTGAAAACTTTATTAAAACAATTAAATGCTAAATGCCACTGCAGGTTGGATTTTAAAGTTAATTGCATGAGGTTGCTGTCAAGCCCATTTCTTTTTCTAGCTTTCCTTTTTTTTCCTGCTTTTCCTCCTTCTTCTCTTCCCTGCTGCTAGCGTAGTAACATAATCATGTCAAGGACAGGTGGCCCTCTGAAATGGTGGTCTACAATGCCAAACACTAATTCAAGAGGTTTCCTGAAGTGCTACTTTCCAGTTTCAACAGCAAGGTGAAATGTTTCTTTGATGTAATTGCTTGGATTAGGATGGTCTTATGATCAAGTTAAATGGCTATCTTAACTGAATAGGGTTGCTCCTACCATTGTGGGGTGAAGACGAAGGCTCCTTATGTGGAGCTACTTCTCAGTTACTAAGTGAATGTGAAAAGGGAAGAAAGCCTCTGTTACAACTCAGTTTGTCTGACAGATGTCAAACAAGATGTCGTTCATTACAGAGAGGTTTCGTGATTTTACTCTGTATCTCTTTTTTATTTTTTTAATTTTAAACTGTGGTGGAATTTTTAGAAGTTTTTGCTAAACACCGGGCTCGGGGCAATGAAGCCTGGATTAGAAGACGTTTGAAAGTCTCAGAAGATAGTAAGGGGGAAGTAAATCTTAGATTATTAGCTTTGTCTAAGAGAAAGCAGAGTTAATTTTGGTGAGTCTATTGTACTGTCTGGTACCAGTGAGTTGTGTGTGAAGCTGGAAGGATTCTTCTAGCACAGCTGTTTATCTTTTCCCCCACCATGTTTTTATTTACAAAAATATTACTTACACTCTACTGCCCCAGTTTTCCTCGGACGGGGATTTCTTTCCTTTTCTGAAGTATATTATGCTTTTTTAATTTTAAATAAATACATTTCTTTAGCTGTTTCTTAGGAACATCAACATTGGTGTGTCACTTTTGTCCTAGTTTCTCCCCTCCCCCAAAGAGAGTGGTGGGAGATGGGCACTTCAGGCTTGGTGTTTGCAGGGGCTTTTGAGGAAGGGCTGATAGTCTAAAGTGTGTTTATCAATAATAGTGTTTCGAAAGTTTTTAGCTAGCCTGAGGACAAGAGCTTTTGCCTTCATGCCCTATGGCTCCTGTGTGTTACATCCTGCTTTATCCCAGATCCCTCTTCAAGTCAGAAAGATGACTTAAAATTATAGGAGCCTTGGTGTAATTTTAACCTTAATTTTCCCCTAACTGCCTGTGGTGTTTGGAATTTTTAAACTACGTGTATGATTGTTTGTTTTTACTCCAGGAAATAGAATTGAAATAAAGAGAAGTTATTGTGAGGTAGCATGGTGTGAAAGCTTAGCTGAAGCCCCGTCAGTCATGTTCGTTTCTCTCAGTGAAATCTTGCACTTTTTACATAAGTAACTGCTTATCTCCAGAGCAGAAGGGACATGCTAAGTTTTCCAGTGTCCTTCCATAAAGGCACCTTCAGTAAAGGCATCTCTCTGGCTTTAACTGGGCTTTTTATTATTTTCCCCCCTGAAAAAATACATATGGAAATTGATCAAAACAGCTCCCGTTTTCTTCCTTAGAAAGTGAACAGGAAAGCCAAATGCAAAAATGAACAGTTAGTGAACTCTGAGAAACTTGGTGTGGCTGTCGAGAAATTAGGAAAAAAATTCTGTGATTGTTTGTTGGAGGCAAATGCTGTGCACAGGTAAATATACTCCATGTTATCTGGAATTATTTGACAACTAATAATTTTAAGTATGTATGTTCTGAACATATTGTTTATGTATTTGACTTCCTTGTCTCCAAGCTATCTTAACTTGAGTTGCTATACTTCTTTTCATAAAGGATCAATTTAAACAACTGAAAGATGGTTATCTATTTATCTTAAACCTAGCATTGTATTTTAATTTCCAGTCAATCACCTTGCCGTATCTATCCTTCTTAAGCTGTGTTCTGAGATGTCATAAGATTTACACATTTTTCTTTAAAATAGAAACAAAACAATGGGCATGCTTTAGAGAACAGTAATTACAAACTCTATGCCTTTAGAAATTAAATGAAATTAAAATATTCACAGAGTATATGTTTTTTCTTGTGAATTTTAGCATTGGGCTAAAATGCCAAACCATTTTCAGCCTTTTTTGTGAAGCGCGTAACAGGGAAATGCTTAGAAGATTATTATGGGTGTGCATTGTCTGAGAGGTAGCAAATATTCTTGCTGCAGCATCAGCTTTCCATTGCCTGAGTAATGCCATTGAGAATGATGCCAGATTTTTTGAAGGGATGACTCCAGTGTCCCTGATTCAAAAGTGTGACAATTTCTCCTAACCAAGACAACTTACTCTGACATCTGCAGTTTCTAGACGGATTGCCTTAAATTTGTTATGCCTCGTTAAAAGATGTGTTTTACGAGGCTGGCCTCAGCTCCTGGCCTTAGCGTCAAGAACCCTGCTATGTGATGCAACGTATCTTGTTAGGTTTAATTGACCAAATCTGATTTGTTAAAACAATTCGTTTGTGCTGTAACTCATGCTCAGGCCAAGTTGCTACCTGAATCTCTTGACCTTGGTTTGTCTGGGTCATGAAATGGCTGTGAACTGCTTGACCTCTCCATTGTTCAGTGGCCATGCCACTTCCTCCACTTCTTTGTGATAGTTGCTGACAAGAAGACCTCGGCCCCAAATTTACACCCGAGTGGGTTTTGCAGTGTCCCTCCAGAGCATCTGTATCCTCCTTTGGAAGTGCTCCTGATGTCACCACCTATTGTCTGCTGACAGTGAGGGGGACAAATTGACAGCCCTTCATAGTAGAAGAGGTGGTGAGGGAATTTCTGGGAGCTGGAGGAAAACTCCAACCTCTCTCAAGCTGCTGTGCATTTCTGTTATGTTGGCGTGCACGGGGTCACCACTTTTTTCAAGGGCAAACACCATCAGTCTTAGTCAATCTCATTCCACTGTGAGCTTTGTTTGAGTGGGATGTGCTGGGAAGAAGGTTCTGCTTTGAAAATATTTTGTGATGAAAATCTAATGAGTATGCAGACCACTTCAATGTTTAGGCCACAGGAGTGATCAAAATGATTTCTTGATGTGAAATGGAGGACTGTTTCCTGTCAGTGTCATAAGTGGCTCTTGATTTCTTTAGTACCAAAACATCGATTTCTAAAGACTTATCTTGTATTCAAGAGCAGTCATGGTTTCTAGGCAAAGGACTTTAAACACTATGCTTGATGCAGTATCTAAACTTACTAAAAGGGAGAAAGAACAATCTTTATATTACTTCTTTCAAAAAAAAAAAGAGATTAAATGCAGTATTTCTAGGGAAAGCTACTTGTCCTTAGGAATTATTCTTGGTGGGGGGCAGTCACTGGCCCCTTACCCTGACAGACTGCCTGCTGTCAGTATCTCAGATGCTAATGTCAGCTTCTTGATGTGGACTTTGTGCTTCCCATAACTACCAAAAATTTGACTTTTGGGACACTTTATTTTATTGAAATGCGTATTACATCTAATCACATGCTGCATTGTGACATGGTTTTAGGATGTAGAGCCTTTCAAAATCAGTGACTGGTCTGTTGAAAAACTGTGGCTAGGTTAAGGCATCTTACAGGTTAGTACTGGTAACATTATAAAACAAGTAAATTTGTATTCCCGTGATCATCAGATAATTGGTATGTACTTATTTTAAGTCCTTAGCCATAGACTTTGCTCACATGTGTGGATTTATTCAATTGAATTGACATAGTTTAAACCCCATATTCTTTCACAGCACTATGCACTGACTTTTGCAGCATATGAGCAGGTTTGTATTTCTGCAGTATCCCTGATGTCTTTGTAAACTTATTCTTTTTTGTTTCTTGAAAAAGAAAAAAAATCTGATGGTATGTTTACATACAGCATTCCTGTGCACTTGTATATGATGAAATCTTTTCCTTCTGTGTGAAACTCTGCAAGCTAGGTGTGATTTCTAATTGCAGTTACCTAGTTCCTCTGAAGGAAGAGGGTGGGAATGCTGGTGCAAGAAACTTGAAAGCTATCACTGTGATGACAATGTAAAGTATGACTCAATGTTTAGTTGCAAGGACTTCAAAATCCTTGTCCCTGGTCCCCAGCCCTGCCGTGTCTCCCTGTGTGACTGCAGGCAGGTTAATTAATATCTCTGTGTCTCTGGTCCCAGGGAGAGACAATACCACTTGCTTCAGTGCTGGCCCAGCAAGGGTTGTGATAAATACTGAGATAAGGTACTGGCTGAAAAGTTCCTGTATTCCACTGCAGCAAGCAAAACCCGTGTGCTGGTGCCCAGCCCCCAAGAGGGCTCTGTATCGTAAAGAAGTGTTGTACCCAGTTTTCTCATGCCCAGACAGAGGAAACTTGCCCAAGCAGGGAGGGCCGGCAGGAAGCATTCCTTGCCTGTAAGCCCTGCGGTGGTACTGCTCCCTGGGAGACGGTGTCAGAGCAAACCGCGCAGCAGGGCTGGCCGGGCACAGGGAAACGGGCTGTGCGCGGACCACTCCTCGTGCCACCCGAGCTTCATGCGGCAGCAGCTCTGGCCACGGCTGGCCCTTGGGGATGGGAACTCAGAGCCCTCTGAGTTTCCCTGCCCTGTGACAGTGAAGCGAGAATACACTCCAGACAGAAAGATAAAAGAAACACCCATTTTGGAGAAATTGTATGGATGTTCATCAACGTTCAACCACAAAGGAGGCATCTGCAGTGCCTGCAGGGGTGGCCTGTGAGCTCAGTCTGGTTCCCCGTCCTTCTCTCCGCTGCTATCACAGGTTTTCAGTCAAGTGGGTCAGTAGCTCAGAACACACTGAAGCTCCTGCACCGTGGTCCCATGCTCAGGATGGATTGTCAGGAATTTGATGAGGTGTGAGATGAAACCCAAGCTAATGTAACAGTGTACCTGTGCCTGGAATATGCTGGCCATCCTGTTTCATCTCCCAGGCTTTGGTTTGTGAGGCAGCTGATGGGGAGACCATTGATTTGTAGGGGCTTCACCCAGGACTGTGTCTTAGAGGGCCTAACTTTGCCTGAAGCCGCAACTGATTGTAGTGAAATGCTCCTAAATATTTAGTAACCCATGCCTTTTGGACCCAGTATGCCATATACTTCTACTCCTTAAGTCATTGCTTTCCTTATTCCTTCCTCTATGATGATATTTCAGGGTTGGTAATGAGCTAGCCATACCAACACCGACAAAATTAGTGTCTGCTTCTCAGAGTGGGAAGGTGGTAATAATTTACAAAAATGAAATCTGTCCATGCATTTTTTCCAGCTGATACTGAAACAGTGCAGTTGGCAGCAAAACAAGGGTTAACATCAAAACTTATTCTATTGTTTAACTTCCAGTTAAAGAATAACCAGCATGGGCAGAAAAGAGAATTGAAAAATTGATTGGACTTTTGGATTCAGACATATAATTTAAATGATATCAGGTTTTGATTTTACCATATATGCATTCATAGGTGAGTTTACTGCCTGCAGTTCAGTCATTTGTAGAAGCTTGCGTTGTAGGAGTCACAGACTTAGTAGGTTTTGTTAAACCTGAGAGAATTTGTTTTAAAGCTATGTGTACTTACTTTAACTGGCTTAATTGCTGCCTTTTTTTTTTTTTTTTTTTTAGTGAAGAAAACATATCACATTGCTACTTAGAGTATAAGAATTGTTTTTTGCACTTTATAATGAGGAGTTCTGGTGTATTTTAAAATGTGTGCTGATCTTGCATTGTCATACACAAATGCAGTGTGTCTATGTAGTCCTTCTTGGCCTTTCATTTATTTTTCCACTATACTGTGGGTATAACTTGAATATTCTGGGACAAGAATTATAGTTGTCCTGTAATGATTTTTGTTCTATTTACAACCTCCAAATAAAGGAAAAGCTGCTTATAGTAAAATGAGGATCACTGGTCTTTCAGTAATTAAATAGACTTGTTATACTGCATTAATCCTTTTTGGAACATTTGGAACGACTTCTTAGCACTCACAAACACAGCATTAGGGCCAGCAATTAATCTGTTGTTTGTTCTTCAATATTTGTGTGATGTAAAGAATGTGCATTCAAAGATGTAATTCAGGTTCAGGACTAGGATCATCATAGAGTCAAATACTTATACTGATCATTCAGTAGCATGAACCAAGTCCTACAATGAAGCTGCAACAGTTGTTGGAAGGACTCACACACTACTAATTGCATCCAACTGACAGAACTAATAATGGTTTCAATGCTGTCTAGTTTTGGTTGCTCTATGTACATGAGGAAAAAAGTGTGAATTATTTGAAGATAGCCAGAAACTTTTTCATTTTCTAATTAGCCTTCTTTATAAGTAGGTCAAGAAGTAAAGACTCAACATTTCATCAGTTAAGAATATGTGCAAGGGAAAAAATCAGTATCTTTCTAATGAGGAGGACAGTGTTATTTTTATCAAGACAGGTTTAGGCAACATCTACCAAGATGTCACACCTAAGCTTGATCAAGTTGTCTAGCAGAGAAGTGGTTCAGGTGATCACTTGATATTCTTTCTCATTTCATGGTTCAGTGGTGCTAATACAGTAGTCAAATTTCTTCCTTTTCTGAGCTTTGACTTCACAAACAATGAGCAACTAAAATCACACAAAATTTCTCTCAGATTTTTGCAGTTTCTTAATTGCTTTTCTGGACATAGTCTGCTTAGTCTTTGATCAGGTGGCCACACGAATTCACTTGGTGCTGTATTAGAGTCCTGTGCTGTTCTTCTGCATTGTTCAGCTGTAATTAACTTGAAGCACGGTACAGAGCATAAGCTTCTGAGCCTAGGTTAAATCAGCAGAAGAGTCTTATGTTCCTGTGGTATATAGTCTTAGAACACATTATCCTATTGCAGTAAGATAAAAGTGTTTTAAATATAGTCCAGCCAGTCTGACCTTGTCAGAATTCAAGTCATATTATTGGTAACTTGGGCTTGCTGACGTGTTTCACAGTAGGATGAGCATTAACACAGAACTCCCGATTCCATCTGGTGAGGAACCTACAGAGGGGGCTAAACATAGGTTTTTCCTTAAATTCCATGTTATGGTATAATGAGATTCTGCCTTCTCTGTGCTCATGACACTTCTCTTGCCATTGACAGGCAGCTGTGTCAGAGACCAAAAAGTGCAGTTGAGACAATATAAAGCAGCATTATTAGATCATGCAGACGTGACTGCTGAATAGTAATAGTCATGGGTTGTATTTTTGGAAAAAGTGATTAGTGACAGCTTTAGCAAATGTTTTATGAAGTCTTTGGCTTTCATGGTAAATGCCCTGGAAACAGGTGTCAAAATTAACAGAAGAGAATTTAGTGATTAATCTACACATGGCACAAAACTTGCAAAAAGGCTCTACAATTTTTAAATTTGATTCTGCCGAAATTTGCCTACATGTTATAACAACACAGTGATAACCAGAGATATCATGGTGAGGTCTGACGAAGCTCATGTGGGTCCTGAAAGCAGCAAAATCACATTCATATGGCATCTTCATGTGCTTTCATATACACTGCTCCTTTGGTTTCCCTACAGGATGATGTCAATCTACTCTGGAAAAGTATGCCCATTGGAGAACCATAACAGATTAATTTGTACTTGTTTCTGTTATATGTGTGTTTTAGTTTCCATTAATAATATATGCATAGGAGTCTGACTGTGTCTGTCATGAGGTGTTTGATACGTAGCTGCCGGTCTGAGTGCACAGTATTTGGTACTCATCCTAGTTATTATGTATCTTAGTGACAAAGGTGCCTTTGGTTTTCGTTGCTGCTTTCTCTATCACTGGTAATGCAAGACCTCTTTGAAAGCGCACATGGAATCCTAGAGTCACTTAAGTTGGAAAAGACCTCTAAAATCATCAAATCCAACCAGTAACCCAGCACCGCCAAGTTCACCGCTAATCCCTGAGTGCCACATCTACACCTCTTCTAAATGCCTCCAGGGATAGCAGCTCAACCGCTTCTCTGGGCAGCCTGTTCCAATGCTTGACACCTCTCTTGGTAATCAATTTATTTCCTAACAAAAAATATAAGCCTCCCCTGGTGCAACTTGAGGCCATTTCCTCTTGCCTTGTCTCCTGTTACTTGGGAGAGGAGGCTGACAACCACCTGGCAACAACCTCCTTCCCGATAGTTACAGAGAGCACTAAGGTCTCCTCTCAGCCTCCTTCTTACCTCCAGGCTAAAGAATGTCAAGTCTCACAACTGCTCCTCACGGAAGTTTTTCTCTAGATTTTTCACCATCTCTTTTGCCCTTTCCCTGGACTTGCTTCAGCACCTCAAAGTATTTGCTGCAGTAGCCCAAAACTGAACACAGGATTCAAGGTGAGGCCCCACCAGTGTCGTGCTGACATGTTTCTTGTTGTCTGAGGGGCAGACAGCTGTGTGGCAGAGTAACTGCTTCTTTGGACATCACCAGTGATGAATAAATATGCCAGCATTTCCTACCTTCACAGAGTGTTTTCACGGAGACAGTTCACACTCATCAGCTTTTTTGGATTCTGCCACAATTTGAGTGCTAGGTGGCTCTGGGCTGTTGGTGCCTCCTTGCCAATGAAAACTGCAGCAGTAACCCAACTCCTGCCACAACTTGTGCAGATGTGGGGAATGGGTGAGGTGAGGGAAGAGAGAAGATATGGGGCTGGGGAGGAGTGGGCAGGGGCTGTGTGAGGAGAACCCAAGGGTAGGTGTGAGTAGGGGGTGGTGGAGGATGCCATCTCTATTGCAAAATAGCACCAGTTTTGAAACTCCTGCACTAGACATGTCTGTTGATTTCTGAATAGTAATCTCACTTCTTCTGTCTCCATAGTAACCCAAAGTTACTGTATACAGAACGTTTGTAACTCTGGGTTTTGGTGCTGAAAGAAGAAAATATACGTATAGAATGTTGTGTTCCATTTAGGAACAATGAGAAAGACAAAGGAGAAAAGAATCTCTAATTTATTTTCCTACACTTCCCAAGGTCTGTAAATGTGAGGGACATTCTTCTTGTATTTTGTAGGTTAATATGGATCTCATCTGATCTCTTTGAATCTCATTTGGCTCAGGAGGGGTTGTTTTACAGTAATTCAAAGTCCTAATGCTGAATTCATGTTGCAAGGACTGTGTTCAGATTCATTTTGCTTCTGTAAAGGATGTTCTGTAAAGGCCTGTTCAGAAGCTATTCTGGTGTATTGAGTTCCCAGGCAGCAAAACTAGAACATGTATGACTGAAGTACTGCAGACTCCCTAGACTGTAAACCTAATCCTGCAAATCCCTATTTACATAAATCCCACTGATTTCAAAGGGCCTGCACATGAGAAAGCAGGTTTTACAGGATCAGGCCATTCTTCCTAGGGACCAACATCTGTTGCACCAACTGTGATAATCTCATGACTGTTACAGAAAAATCTGAGGAAACATTTTATCTGGGCTAAAAGAAAACAGCAAAATAGTAACACTGTTATCTGTTGCTATAAAGTGGATTATTACCAAAAGCGACTCTCTTTATATGCTGTGTCCCTCTTCCCTTCCTGCATATTTTTATTTACTCTAGGGAAAATGCTGTATGTAGCTATGTATGGTCACTGCTGTTCTACACCCATGTTGTATAAAGTTTGTGAACTGCAGACGTTGAGATATGCTTAGATACTGAAAAAAGCTTTTGGCATATAGGTTAAAGACTATCATTGCCTTTTGGAGTTTTTGGAAATAGAGAAAGAAATGTTTTCAGTAAAATTTTAAGGTGTTTTTTGGTCCTGCAGTTCAAGTCTATGCTGCTTTGGCTGAATTAACTGAAGTTCTACAGCCAAAGAGTCCACTTGACATTCACTGTGGAAGCATGGATGGTCAATTGGTAATACTGCAAATACTAAAAAGGAACAGCAAAAGCAGATGGTGGTTATGTTGGGAAGACTAAAGTCCAGTTCCTTTGCTTTCCTTTAGGAACAGAGAGAACTTGCATAGCTGTGGTGGCACTTGCTGCAGCTGGAGCTTAGTAGCTTTTGTGACGTGTACATAGAGATCTGGAAAGGGACAATAGACTGCTGTGTTACCTTGGTTGACTCCCAGTTTCTGTAGGCCTGGTTTCATAACACACAGGAGTGTGTGGATTCATAGTGGTGGGGTCATTTGGTGTGTAATCCTGTGGGCTTGCTGCATTCCTTGGGCTGTGCAGCTGAAGACAGAGATGAAGTGTCATTCATTGTGCCTTGTAGCACAGAAGTTGTAATAAAATAGCTGTAGAAAAGAAAAGCAAAAGAGCTGGGCAGCTCAGTTGGGCTGTTAACGTGTTGGGGGTAAAGATCTCTCTAAAGTCCAAAAGCAAAGGGAGTCTGTATCAACAATGAAGTGCATGCACAATAGCTCTAGCACTTCATCCATGCTTTGGATTCCCTGCACTTAAAATTTACAGTCAGTCTGCGCATGACAAGGACAATGGCTTGGGATTTCCATGAGCCATGTAATGGACAATAAGCTACTGGTACTCATGTCATCAGAACTATGGGAAAAAAGGAGTAAGATTTCAAATATGCCTACAGTGCTAGCTTGCTGTCAGCAACTGCAGGGTTGGCGGACCAGAGGCATGTTATTCCTCTAGATGGTTGTATATTCTTGTAAAATCTCCTGCTAATTTTTAATAATTCTAATGGTTACTCTTTTGCCTCTGTGAAATGAATAAAATACTGTTCAAAGCCTAATAGGCAAGGCTCGGGGGACCTGTATTTAACAGATATGCAAAAGCCAGAATATAAATAAAGCTTCTGTGCAGTTACTTGGGAAAGTAACATGTTCAAAGGCGGTGCTTTTATTCACAGGCTTGAGAAAGTAACATGTTCAAAGGTGTGCCTTTATTCACAAGCTGTAACTTTACACCATCATTTTGTCTCCCTATCTTTTCTGATTTTTGTGAGTCAAGTTTCCGTAAGTGTACAAGAATCCTAATTAAGCATACTGTTCATTAGGGAAAAAAAGTTTACTATAGGTTTTGCTACTATGTCACCTGTATCTCTGCACTGAGGTTATCACAATTCCTCCTTCCCTGTCATAGGCCCACCTTTTCCCTCATGTTTTTAGGAAATAATTAGGAATTATACTCTTAATGATTTTTTAATGAGAGTTTAAATGTACCAGTTTACTTAGAAGTAATTGCTTTTGAGAAGCAAACAATATGCTTCAGGGAATATTTTCTAGATTTTATACTGAGATCTGTGCAAGATCACACCTATGCTAAATATGCAACATAAATCTATTATACTATGCTTAAAAAAAGCAGAATGGAGATGAACATCAACTGAAATTACAAAATTTACACTGCCAGGGAACAGGTCTTGAGACTGAGAGCAAAATAATTTACACATTTGTTTTCATATATGCTAATATGAAAGATTTTAGAAAAAAAAAAGACATGCAAAATCTCTAGAAAGTTTATAATAAGAATATATCAAGTGAGCACTTGTACTAATTTTCTATATTGCGATATTGTCATGTTCATTTGCTAGCAGTAATTAGTTCAGTCAGCATGATTTTTTATTTATTAATTTTTTTTTTTTGGAACTACACAGAATTATTATTTTCAAAATAGGAAGTGTGTATGATCAAGCTTGCTGAAATGTAACTGTGCACACTATTTCATTTGCCTCCACCTGTCTCAAATCCCAAGAAATATTGTAAGTTCTTTGGGTGTGAATTTGTCTTTTGTTTGTGTTAGGTTAAATCCAAATAATGTAACACTTGTGGTCCTTTTAAATTTTACTGGACTTTTTTCTGGTTTGAGATTTTTCCTGATATTTTAAATCAATCCTTGCCAGAATTTGGAAATACATTACAGAGCATTGTGACAGCATGGGAAGAAAGTAGAACTGATTCTGAACAGGAAGGAAACCAATCAGTTAGTTTTGAAGAATAGTTCATTCTTTATTTCCAGAAGACTACTTGTAACAAGTGATTCCTTCTGTCATTCTCCACAGTTTTCTATATTGCTCTCTAGTATCTCAGGAGAAGTAACATTCTTCTTCATCAGAACCAATGTACCTTGTTAAGTCATTAAGATAACAGGATCTCCTGTCGTTCTGCTATGTTATGGGGCTCTTGCAGAAGGTGGACACCTTTGGAATGCAAAAAGGGTTTTGCATTATTTCCCTTTTGAAATGCTGTCTCCTGATGACCTAAGTGAAATGATAATTGTTCATATAAACACGGCACATTTTCTTGCTGCTTCTAGAAATGCTCTACAAAGATTTGCAACTGAGTGTCTGAATGGAGAAGGAATGCAGGTGTTTGGCACCCACATCCTTCTGTGCCTCAGTTCAGCACCAAGCATAGCAGGATCTTCAGTCCTGTTGAGGTTGTGGTGCACAGTGGTATTTGAAATGCTTAGTGTGGAATCTTGTGCTAAAGCAGTACTCAGCATGGTACAGCTGCATTCCAACCTGCAGGCTGTGATTCTTAGCACTTTCTTATTGCTAGATAAAGTAAATAGTTAAATTGATTTGTTCTTTTCTGATACTGTTCATTGCAATACGGTATTCTGAAATTAAACTCTCTGAATGAGAAAATAGTTTTTCACAAGAATAAACAGATAAGTATGTTCTACATCAGGTTCTTTACAACAACTGTTGTGTTTGCATATCTTATCTCTGACAATAAAATCTGAAGCTGGTGGAGAAATAGTGCTCTCATGCTTATAAATGCTTAGATTTTTAACTTTTTTTTTTCCTATGATAGTTGTTGAAATGCCTGTCAGTGGAAGAAACTCTGGAAAGAAGCTACAATTTTATTTTACAAAAACACATTTCAATTAATTATAGTGAAAACGTATTTCCTAATCTTTATAGCTGTTACAAAAGCTCAATATACCAAACAAAATGGGACACATTGTAGATAAACACACTTATGTTTAAAGTTTGCTAAGAAATAAATGAAATAGCTTTTGATGAAATTTTACTATTTCAAAAGAAAATAAACAAACTAAAACACACGTATAAACTTAAGGGATGAGTTCATTTTACTGGATTGTTCTGGGGTTGCCTTGTACTCTTTGAGAGTTCAGTAGCTGATGCTTCTTGTGATGCTGTCATTGCTATTGATGCAAATAGGATAATTTACGAAAGTCTCTAACCCTAAGAAAGTTTGGAACCATGGCATATGCTGCTATGATTTCTCTTTGGATCAAGCATTCATTTTAATTTTATACATAAATCCATAGTGTTTTTAAAAATGAGAATATTTCTTTCTCCATTTTTGATTTTCAGAACTCTTCAGACACAGCTAAAAGTTTTTGATTTTGACCGTCAGCATGCATAAATGCATAGGCTTCAGAAGGAGTGTGTTTATCTCTGTAGTGTACAGATTACTCATTTAAGTAATCTGCTTCCTGTCCACAGAATCATACTGAAAAATAGCCTTTTAAATTAAATGTTTAATGTCAAAAGTTTGTGGTAGTTTGTAAGAAATGGTGAAGATTATTAGTGTAGTCTTCACTGATAAAAAGTGTTTGGGTAGTATGGGCAGTTCTTTTGCAGACAGATCAAACTCTCTGTAGAAGTGAAAAGAAATTACACAATAAAATAGCATATTTCTATCAGAACATTTAAAATCTTCATTTTGGAAACCACAAAATTGTGACTCTGGCATAGCAGTCATCCAGATAACAGTATCAAAATAGTAAGTACCTTATGGACTTTATGAGTTGAAGAAATTTTTTTCCTACACAAAGTAAATATTTGAGAGTGTGTGGCAGGTAGTGTTCTCACACATTGGTTGAAAAGTGAGAAATCTGAGGCATCTAAACAAGTCCAGGTTATTGAGAAGCCTCTGCTTTAAAATATGAATGCATTTGTTCATGTGAATGGAATGAACCTTTGGCCTGCAGCAAATTATTATGTGCCATAAGTGACCTTGATGTGCTTTCTGCCATGATCTTTATTATTGCTGTCGTTGGCTTTCCTTCTGGTGTTTTTCAGGTTTTTTTTATCCTTTACCTATATTGTCAAAACATGATTATTTGTGTGTATGTTCAGTAACAGCAGTTTTTCTCTCCACGGTTTACAGAGAGAGTTAGAAGCCAACAACTGTAATTACTTCCATGTTCATAGCTTTGCAGTAAACTAGGAAAGTGGAGTTAAGGTATACCATTGATGCAGTACATCAAGAAAGAATTACAGGGTAAAATCATTGCTATACATTCTTTTGGTTTAATGATGACTGTTACTTAAATTTGGTTTTGGGGGAGTTTACCGCTGTCTGTTGTGTTTATGTGACCACATAAAGAGAGTTTAAGTTACATGTTTTGTGAATATCTTCTTGTTGTAATTGTTTGCCACTTCTTCCTTTTGAGTCAGCAAAACTGTAAATTCCAGATAATGACTTTCTACAGTAACCTGGCATTGTGCTGTGTGGAAGCCATGCAGTTTTTACCCTTAGTGGTGGAAATATGTAAGTGATGTTAGAACACGTACATCCCACACAACTGTGAAATGTCATAGCCACTATTCTCTACTGGCTTGCTCACTTTTGTTAAACATATTTAAATGAAGTATCTGCCTCTAAGGTTGGAATGAGTGTAATTGAGACTAATATGCAACAGGTATTCTGTAATAGTGGAAGTCTTAGCATCTAAGGATACAACTCATTTGCACAGATGTATTTACACGTATAATTATTTTTTGATACTTGGCAGTTAAATTTGAATACTCTGTGTATAGAATACAGTCTATTTGTTGTGGTTCATGTTTTTTTTTCTTCCTGCCATAATCATGCATATATTTAAATATTATTTCCTTACTGAGGCAAACTTGAATTCATCACAAGAAATATTTAATTTCCTGCACATCACCAGCATCACCACGTGAAAAGATGCAAATCTTTCATACTCTATATGATGAAAAACATTTAGCCAAATATGGAACACAAGAGATAGATATAAGTGACCTGAAGCTACTGAAGGGTCTAACTGAATATGACAGGTAGCAAGAGGTCTGTAGTTAATATAAAGTTTCTTCATTCTGTGCGTTAAGCAACTTTGCTTAGGCCAAACAAAAAATATGTGCCAAATTGAAAAGGAAATTCTAATCTCCAGCGTCTGGTCCCTGCGCCCATTCAAATGGTCCACGTTACCTGGTTCTCAGCTCTTGAAAACTACAGCTGGTTTCCTATCCACCTTTATCGATGTTTGCTCTTGGTTCCCTGAGACTCCACTAAACTTCCTCTTGCATTAGTTTTGTGTGGTACTGTCATATTGGCATCGAGTTTTAGAAGGGAGAGCACATAATATTTTAACGATATTGCTGGGCACTGCTGTGAAGCGTGTGATAGCAGGACATTTTTGTCACAACCTAACTTTCACACAGAGAAGTCTAAGCTCACCATCTAGGGAAGCGCTTTGTGCTAAAGTCATTTAGCCAGTGGTTAAGAAAATTGAAGCAAGATTAGGACATACTTATACGGCATTTTGTGAGCAGACCTAACAAACTTTCTCTACACTGTTGAGCCAGCCAGGCACATTGCAGCAGCTACATGGCACTCAGTTCTGGCCAGCTGGCTCATGGCACAGTCGAGGCTTGCATACCACTGCCTACAAATATACTCCCATACTTGTAATAGCAATGTGAACAGAGGAGTGGTCACACTGACCTCACAAACAGCTCCCTTCTAGCTCAAGTGACAGGCATGAGGGAGGCCATGTGTCTGCTGAGGGGTATGGTGAGGCCAGTTGCTTTTCAGATGCAGCTACTGTCTTCTAGAGGTTCCCTTTGAAGTACCCAGCTGCCACTTAGCAATGTAGCCCACCCTTGTAACACGAGCTAGCACAGCAGCAGCAGGAGGATTGGCTCCAGCTAAATGTCTTCCCTCTTTGGGAGGCCGGGTTGCCTATTTGCAGTTTCAACAGAGGGATGGGGGATAGGCTTGCTGTAGGCCTTGTTCTCTCTGATGCCTAGTCGAAGAGCTTCCTCATTTATTTCAATCTCCAGTCCCCCTGATTTTTTTTGGAGTTTGTAGAAAAGCAAAATAAATCTTAAGTTCACATTAGTTTCAGAACACTATTTTTACTGAGTTATGAACACTTTAGATTTAAAAGGTCCTTGTTTCTGCTGGCAATGACCGCAACGTTACTTTTTTGTTTTGTTTCAAAACAGTCCTTGAAAACTTAGATTTGGAGACCCCGAGGAGAAATTACTAGGATTTAACCTTCACTTTCCTTCTGTTCCTACCTCTGTGCTCTCCACTTAGTTTTCATTTGATGGAAGATTGCCTAAAAATGCTTATTATCATAATAAAATAAGAACAGTCTGAAATAGTTGAATTCCCCAGGAAATAACAGTGATTTTTTCTAAATTAATATTTGTCATAGGATTTAGTGTGGTCATTCTTTTTTAGGGACTGAAAGGAGATGCACAGATTTAACATGTGTACCTTGTTAGCAATGTTTTGACAAAGAGCAGCAGCTGTATAAACTAATCTTCCTGTAGCTTTCACACATGGGACTCAATTAACAATGAGCCACTTTCAGTATCTAATCCTTTCTATCATTTAAAAAAAAGTTTCCTGGTTTCTGTACATTTTTCTATGTCTAACTCTTACCTATAAACTGAGGCAAGTGGCTGACTGTAAACGGACTGACCTTGCATGACATTTTATATGTGATTTATAGAAGACAATGGCACTTGTGTTTATATTCCTGGTAAACTCAGATTAAAGTGAAGATTAAAGTCTGTTATTTGCAGAACGTTGTAATGATTGCAGGATCTAGAAGAAAGCTTTGTTTGAAATTCCGGTGTTTCAAGCTCTGAAGTGTAGAGAATCAAGAAGTATTGCCCCAGGTATGTCATTCAACCTCATTGTGGTAAGTGCTCTGGAGGAAGGAGGAAGGAGGAAGGAAGAGCTCTGTGGTTATTAAGCCTGTGAACCCATGGTATGTATTGTAAGAAAGTCTGTATTTACCTATGGCAGGGTCAGGTCACAGACTGGATAATTGGGCCTTTAACTAATTTCCAGGTGGATCTGTGGCCAGAAATTGAAGTGTTAGGTACTTCCACTGTGATACTTCGGGAAATCTTGAGTGGTTTTAGAAAAACAGCAAATTAATACAAGCTTCATTTTAATTGCATTTGATATTTCAACCTTTGATTTGAAATTCCTGCACTAGAATGATCTAAGGAGGACATTCTGGAATTACAGGGGCTTCTTGTCTTTTGCAAGTGAGCAGGAAGATGGCAACAGGATATGTAAATCAGAGCCCAAAGAATATATCATTTATTTTTTTCTTTCACCTAGTAAAACTTCAGTAAAGCCTGAACTGCTAAATTCAGAGTAGGCTTTTGTCACTACTTGCCAAATAGTACATGCTTGTGCATCTGTCTAATCCATATATGAAAGCCACAAACAGAAGCACATAATTTGGCACAGCACCAGAAGCATGCCTCGGCACACTTCTGGAGATTCTTCCAAATGACTTACTGATTCAAAAATTCTGTGGTGTTTGCCTGTGTGCACGTGCTGAGTGTCTGGGGGAGTTAACCATGAGCTCCACCAGAAAGCTAAGTGTTATGTTTGAATTTGGGATATGATGATTATGTATCCCTACTAATTTACCAGGAGTTCTAGATGGCTTTTTATTTTTGTTGTTGTTGGAGTTTTTTTGTTTGTTTGTTTGTTTGTCTGTTTGTCTGTATGTGTGGAATGGTGGATAAAATTCACAGAAGCAATGTACATAAAATGGACAGGTATTAAAGAATATTTCTCAGTCAGAATTGCCATTTTTTTTTCCTGGTTACTTTGTTTTCTGCTATTTCTTCCCTCTCTTTCTGTCGAATTTTTTAAAATATGACTACTGATAGAGACTTCAAAACTAGAGTAGAAACCCTGTCCATAAAATAAGTTCTCTAGTCAGGAAATCAGTCTTTTTCTTCCTATAGTAAGCATTGTTCCTTATATGAATCCCTTTAGGTTCTTCTTAGGTACATCTTTTATTTTGCAGTAAAGTGTTTCAAATATGCAGATAAATTTAAAGGTACAACTCCATGAAACAGCTGAGATGACTTTATGGACAACTTCTGCAAAAAAGACACTATTGCCCTCTGGCCATCTCCATACAGCTTCCCACAGGAGCCTTCTGTTGCCCTGAAACTGCTGGTTGTTCGTCTCATCTCGTTGCTGATTTTTATTTCATGCTGGCAAGAAGACTTTAGGTGATCAGAGGATGAACTTAGTCTGGAAACTCATCTGTTTAAAATACTATATTTACAAAAAGCAGATGTAATGATTTGGTGTTTGAAATATAATGAAACGAAACAGCGTAACAGTAAGCAGCCATTCCATTTTTTGAAGGGGAATGAGTTTTCCTTAGCTTTAAAACAGTAATCTCATTTCTGTCATGCTTCTTTGCCACTCTAGATGTAAAAATACAAAATTTTAAGTAATGTATTCCATTGGAGCTATTCCACTATAAATTACTGTTTTAGCCGCAGGTGTTTAGAAATGAAAAAAAGATGCTTTAGAAGAGGAAAAGATACTTTAATTCCAAGGCAAGTTTTCCAAAGTGGTATTGTATTATACCAGAATAGCTGTCCTGGTAAATCTGCTGTTTTGGACAAATCTTTTGTGGCCAATTTTTTTTTTTTGACTGCATACTGTATGTGCAAAAAAGTGAGGTAGATCCATCTGTATTCTGGTTCACACTTATGTCCATCTTTCAGCAGAACAATGGCTGACATTGTATAAAAAACAAGAAAAAACTGAATTTTTTTAGGTTTTAAAAACTTAGATGTGGAAATATTGTCATCTGACAGTTGTACATGTAAAAATACCTTTTTTTTTTTTTCATGATGAATAGAGAGTATCCTGAAAGGTAAGAGTGGTGAAAGAACTTATATCATAAACTGAGATTCTGGCTTTTTGTCTGGACACTACTTCTAGGGGATAGAGGCAAGCACAGCATATTCTGTCACAACAAGAAAAAGACAAAGCCTGTTTTGTCTTTTTTTACTGTGGTAGGTTGACCTTGGCTGGCTGCCAGATGCCCACCCAGCTGCTGTCTCACTCTGCCTGCTCAGCAGAACAGGGGAGAGAAAATGAGGACAGAAAGTTGGTGGGTTGAGGTAAAGACAGGGAGGTCACTTAGAGATTACCCTCATTGGTAAACATACTCAATCTGGGGAAAATTGATCTAATTTATTCTGAACTAAAATAGAGTTAGATGGTGAGAAACACAGAAAAAACTAAGCCAACTTCCTCCCACCTCCTGCCTTTTTACAGGCTTAACTTCACACCTTCATTCCTGCCTCTTCTACCACCCTCTGTCCTGGGCCTTAGTGATGCAAGACGATGAGGAGCTAGGGTTCTGGTCAGTTTGGAACAGCTCCTTTCTGCATCTCCTTCCTCCTTTTCCTGTGTTCCAGCATGCATCTTCTCCATAGAAAACAGTCCTTTAGGAAGTATTAACCTGCTCCAGTGCAGAGTCCTCCACCAGCTGCAGTGTGGACATCTGAATATGAAGAGAAACTTTACTGTGCTGGTGAACAGGTTTCCCAAAAATGTTGTGGATTCTCCCTCACCCAGAGATACCCAAAAGCAGACTGGACACAGGCCTGAGTTACATACTCTAGGAGACCCTGCTTGAGCAGGGAGGTTGGACCACATTATCTCCAGTGGTCCCTTCCAAACTTACCCATTCTGTGATTCTGGCATGGTCCTCTCCACAGACTTCAGGAAAATACCTGCTCCACCATGGTGCTGGAGCCTCTCCTCCCAATCCTTCTTCTGTGAACTCAATGTTTGTGGGGCTGTTTATGACATTTTTTTTTCCTCAGCCCTTGTTGTTTTGCCCTTTCTTACGTAGAATTTCCTAGAGGCGCCTTCGCTGAGAGTCCCAGCTCTGCCCCGTGGTGGCTCTGTTGGAGCCTGCGGGGGCCAGGGTAGGCTCTGTCTCTTCCACAGAGGCCACCCCTGAGCCCCCCAGCCCCAACACCTGGATACCTACACCCAGTACACTCAGCATTAAAGGATGTTTCCCCTTGGAAGAAGACTCCATTCATTGCCTATGCCATAGGGCTTTAAGCCTCTCCTTAATAGGTAACAAAGAAGGAAGTGAGAGTCCTGTTCTTCCTTCATACTTCAAACTTACTGCATTAAGCTAAGCATGTACCAGATATGCAAAGCATTAGAGATGTATTCTGCATTACATTTTTTAAAGACTTGTTATGGAAAAAAAAAAGACTCTAACAATTGTACTCACTGCTTTGAAGGCAGTTTTCAAACACATCTCTACTTGTAAGAAGGATGAGACCTGTCAGCAGTTGTTTCAGCTGAGGTTTTGGGTGAGCTTAAATCAGGAGGTGTGAGGAAAATTTGAGTTAGTGTAGGGAAACAGTTTTTTGGCTTCTATAAGGGAAATTGTGGTTTAGTAGTACAGGACCAATTTATTAATTTCAAAACTTTTAACAAAAAAGTTTGCATTTTTCTACTTTCTTGTGGTAGGAGGCTCCAACCTAAACACCACTATTATTCATTCTTCTCTTCTACCCCTTTGCCTCCTCCAAACAATAGAGAAATTTTAGGACAGCAGTGTGGTATATTAAATATTCTTCAAATGGGTTTAGGGTTTTCTCTCTGCATGGAAAGCCATTTTAAAGTAAGCTAAATAAGCACAGCTGCAAACTCAGCTACTCTCTTCTGCACTCCAGTGAAAGCTTTATACCAGCTCTTGGTGTGAACATTCTCAGCTTGTGCTGAGCGCCTTTGTGCAGGAAAATTTATTGCATTGGCAGAGTTCAGAAACATGATGGCATTGCTAACTCTGGACAATGCTGCAGTGATTGCCCAGTGTAGACAGACTGTTAAATGAAATTCATCTTGGAAGCTACCATATTTTCCTGTGCAACTGGTGTGGATGGGCTGTTGAAGAGAGAATTCATCATATACAGTTCATATTTAGAACTTTTTGGAAGAATCATGAAAACTGATTTACTTGCTCTAAAAGCCCATTGATAATGCCAAGAATAAAATTTAGCAAATTTTTTTTCTTGCAACTTTTAATAGAAAAAAAAGTTCCTGTAATTACTTTTGTAAGGCTAACAATTAAACATCAGTAGAAATGAGATTAAAAGTTTGGGGGAAAAAGTACATGAAAAATAACATGAACATCACAAGTAATGCTATTCTGAAGTTGTAGGACCACAAAAATGCATCCGGTATAATGAATACTATTTTTATAAGTATCCCTAGTATTAAACCAGGGAAATTAATTTCCTGCAAAGTTTCTATTAAAATGATAGAGAAGATTAGATCTTGACTTAACTAAAGTTTTCCAGTTCACACTCATGTGTTTGGACCTGCTTAAAATTTCAAAGATCCATTTTCATTTTGTGTGCACCCATTCAGATTGCAAACTGTCTTAGCCCCTGTCAGTCAATGGCCAGGAACATGGATTCTCTGGGAATTTAGATCAAGTTCTTCAGTTTCGTTAGTGAGCTTCTCGTTGATTCCTGCCTGAATGGAGTTCAAAGGCAAAACTCCTTTGCACATTACTAGGTGCCTCAGCTTCTCAACTCTTAGACTGAAACTCTTAACAGGTTTTCTTATCTCCCAGTCATGGTAAGGCTTAATCATATTTGTAAGACACTTTGAAGCACTTGGATAAAAAGCAGTGCAGTGGTTATCAGTATAAAATCAGCAATTCTCCATGGTTATTGCATTGTGCTGTCTTGGAGACTGCTGTATTACCTTGTTTCTAAAATAGGAAATGACTGTGGTATTTCAGAGGTTGTGGTTTTGGAACTGTCGATAAATCCTGATAAGGAGTATATATAAGAATCCAAAATCTTTGGACCAGGTTTTTGAGTGTTCTGTGTTCTGTTTTGGCTTGGTGACTGGGGGCAAGTTTTTCAAATTTTAGCCTTACAATATTAATTTTAAGTAAAAAATACATTTTTCCTGGTGTCTATAAAATTAAAATGAAAAATTGAGCACTCTGGTAGATCCATAAAAGTGATGAAGTTGTGTTCTCATAAAAAATAATAAAATCTGTATTTTTAGGAGCTTCATTGTCAAAATATAAGTCCAGTTTTATAACTGTAGTTTTGTGTCCTCAATTATGTCTAAAATCTCGTAAGTACTTTGTCAGCTGGGGGAAACTAGGGGAAAAAAGGCTTCTCTTGTGTCCAAAAATGAGTTTGCATTTCTGAGTAAAGCACTGATGTGTCGCTCTGGGAGAACAGAGTCCAGCAACTTTATTTCACAGATAGAGAGGAAGAATGATCCCACAATGGGTGGTATATTCTAACAGTAGACAACTGCTGGCAGTAGTGCCACATCTGGCACTGATGAGAGTTTTGGTTTGGCTTAATCACAGTGAGCAACACTGCTTTTTAAAATAATTTTGGCAGCCAGTACCAGAAACATACACCCTGTTGCTATAATCTGTAATTGAGTGTGATTTAGAACAGAAACACAAAGTGTAGTTCAAGGCAGGGCAACACTTTTGGGCACTCCATATCTAGCAGTGGTGGAATGGGTTTACAGTGTCTCCTTGTATTTGTTAGTGAAGGATGATGTATCAAAGGAAAAGCATATGAAAACATGAACAAAACCATCCCAACAAACATAAGTTTCAACAATCAAACCCCCCAAACCTATTTTTTTTCCACTTTTTAGTCTGCGCTGGTGCTGGATGTCTCCTTGTCTGCTGTCCTGCAGTTCAGAGGAGGCCTGTGGTAGGGTTGTCTGCTGCAGTGCCCTTTCCAAGCACTGCTGTGGTTGGAGCACACACTAACTGATGATGTTGAACATGGACAAATTTCAGTCTGAAAATGGTAAAAACTGCTTTCAAGAGACTTGGAGCTGCTACTGCGATTAACCAGTAAAAGCTGGGAATAAAAGTGTCAGAAGTAGCTGCTGAAGAATGTGGTCTTACTCGCGTAAAAGACTGAGGATTTAGTCTGGTTTCTGGTGAACTGGTGTCTGTTTTATAGAAAAGCATCATTGAAATGGTTGGTGATCTCAGCAGAGAAACCCGAGAATGAATAGGCATGGTTTACTGAGCAATTGTTGCTCTCTTTGATGTGGTTGCTCTAGAAAATCATTAAGGCGCATTGATAGATCAGTGAGAGGAAACTACTGTCCCTGTTTATATGTGGTTTGCTCTGTAGTTGGGGGGTTTAAGCCATTAGCAGGCCAGTTTTATGTGCTACTTTTACTTGTGTTTTACACCCCTCCTCCCCCTCCAAACCTGAACAAGTGCAGCACATAGAGCATTTTGTCCTCGCTTACAAAATCAAAACTGTTGTAGGAGTCTTAAAGTATTGGAACATCTATGTACAAGTTCCATGATGATTGGCTGCAGAGAACTAAAAGTTTGCAATACCCTCTCTGGTTCTTCCCTTTCAAAGTTACTGACAGTGCAGGAGTGGAAGATGGATGGAAAAACAAAATAAAATCATTTGGTATTATTCACACAAGTAGTGTTAGTTATAAAAGGCTGTAGAATTAATCCCTTCAGCCTAATCCATTTTGCATACCTAAAGTGGCACACTCAGAAAAAATATATCCACATGAAGGAGGAGGAGAGCATTTATAAAATTGGGAGAAATAATGCAGAACAACTTTATCAAGAAAAATTTGATGAGGAAGAAGTAATCTGAGGACTCTTTTCTTAGTTGTGTGTTTTTTTTTTTCCTTCTCCTGGTTGCATATTAATAACTGCTGCTGCTGACCATATCTGCAGCTACATACATCTGGTTTTGAGCAGATTTGTGCTGCTGTGATTCTTTTTCTTATTTTCTTTTTCTTTTCAGGTTTTTGTTTTGTTTTGTTTTGTTTTTGTATCCTGCTTGTTGCACAAAATGTCACTCCTTGTCCATATAAGCACTTTCTTGATCAGACATCTTTGTGCCTTCAGATATGATCTGGAATTCATTGTCTTATCTCGTTAATGCCATTGGAGGTGAAAAAAAGGCTGTTTCCCTCTTACTAATTATGGTGAAGTGACAAGTTATGTTGTATTGTAGTTAACATCTTCAGGGGCGCCGAGAACCTTTAGTTTTGCCCCTGGGGAGTGTGACTTTTCCTCTTCACTCAGTTCCAGGAAACTTGAACATTTGTATTTTCAAGACCACGTACCATTGGGAAGGAAGCAGGGGTGGAGATGTGTGCAGAGATTAAGT
The DNA here is from genome assembly GCA_013397865.1 of Struthidea cinerea. NCBI lineage: Eukaryota > Metazoa > Chordata > Aves > Passeriformes > Corcoracidae > Struthidea > Struthidea cinerea. The sequence continues at coordinate 113,483 of VZTI01000077.1, forward strand.
GGATATGAGAAGCAGTATGCTTCATAAAGATCTAGGAACTGCAGAATTTAGAGAAATATGCACTCTAACTGCTGTGTCCTTTGGCATTTTTAAGAGTTCAGTGACAATGTTGTTAAATCTAGCAACCTGTCAGAAAATTCTTTGTAGAACTGTTTTTCGTATGTGGTTATCACAGATCACACTTTTTTGCATAATGTTCCCTTCGTGCACTTAGCATACATAACGTGTATGCAGTACATGTGTCTGTGTGTGGGTGCACAAGCTTTCGTGCTCTAGCTGCATTTTTCTGGAAAACATATTTATCATTCATCATGGTAAAGGAATTCCGTAACTGTGGGAACTAGTTAAGAAAAAAATAACTTTAAAAATATTTAGACCAGTTTAGCATAAACTCTTTCCACTTGGATATTGCATTTGCAAACAGTAGTCTGGATTTAAATTTAGACCCATGAATTCTATGTCTCTACTTACTTTAATTTCTGATGAGATCATATTTTGGGAAAAATACATAGAGCCTTCAGATGAAATTTAGATTTACTAGGTATTTTGTAAATTGATGGTACCACTCAAACTTTGGTCATGTGCATTGTTGTAAATTCAGTTAACAGTGTACCAGCTGAGAAAAAAATTTCCTTTTCTTTCCTGTTAGAACTCCCTAAACATATTAGCTCAAGGCCAGATTCAGTGTGGTTTATAGCTACGCTTAAGTGCTTCTGCAGGGCAACATGTCCTAGAGCAATATATAATTTGTGTGTTCTTACAGTAAGAACAGAAGCAGTACATTTCTGCAAATTGAATTACTCATGCTTTTATCAGTGAATAAAAACTGTATATCCTTTTTATAAAATAATCCATTAAACTAAAGTCAGCGAGAATCCTGAATGCACCATGTTCTTCCTTGTTTTATTTCTTCACTGTTTTCCTGGGGGTTTTTTGTGATGTGAAGGAGCAATATGTGCCTGTGGATCAAGCAAGGCAGGATCGATCAGGTTGCGTGGAGGGCTCTGCAAACAGCTCTGTGGCAGGGAGTATGAGTGTAACAGGGAGTAGCATGGTAATTTTTCTGCCTACAAGCCTAATCATGCTGTGGAGGAAGCCATAGGCTTCAATATCAACATATCAACTCCCCTTTGAAGAGAATTTCTCCAAAGTGGAGCTTTTGAGAAGACAGAATGTGAGGCTCATCCTAGCAGGCATAAAAATCTGTGCAGAACAGCCTGTCTATGTGATTAATATATTTCCTGTTTCTTCTTTATTCTGGTTATACAGCACTGACACATTCAAGTGATAGTAATTTATTTTCTAGGATACGTAGCAGTCTTATTTGGCCAAAGCAAAGCTGGGACTTCCTTTTCAGTATTTACTTTCTTTTTATGCCTCTCAACTTTGGGCTAAATGAAATAGTTGAATAAATTAACCAAAATTTTGCTTCGAATAGGAAAAATAATTGAAGTAAAACCAAATAAAAATGAGTAGTTAAAATGAGGTTTTGACATGGTTTTCCCAGTAATTTGCATACATATAACTTGAAAAATATGAAGAGGCCAGACAGCCAGTATCATCTTGTCTGAAAGCTAATTCTACAACATTTTTTCACCAGAAGTGATGCTGGAGGTCTTTACTTGCAAAGGGTGGTATTTGCTACTAACACAGTGAAAAATATGCTCCAAGGGGAGAAATGGTGTAGATGAAGATGATCTGTAGCAAGTAATTTCCTATCTACTTTTAGGTTGTGTTTAGTGACTGACTCAGAAAGTGTTTTTTATTTCTGTAACTGATTAAAAAACCCTGCCTGTGGTACAGACATTTCTTGAAGGTGAGTTCTTCGTAACAGAGAAGTTATTCAGCAATCCTGTGTCCTGTTCTGAAGGAAACACTGTTGGCAATGATTCAGTTGGTACTGATGGAAGACAAAACACTTTTCCAACATTTATGTATTTAGTGCCCAACATATTTTTATTCACTGAACTTAAACACAATATATATGCACGTATTAATGGTTTGTTTTACCCATCACGTGATTTTGGTAAGAATTATTTAAAATTAATTAGCCATCAGTTGTACTTTTCATTTAAGAACCATTTTTGAGACTGAAGTACAGGGTGATGTGCAGGGCTGTATCTTTTACGGTGAAAAAATTATTTTGATTTCCAGAAAAGTGTTGTAAAGTACAGGAAATGCATACCTTTTCTGTGAATGCCAGAGACATTTACAAGTGTAACAAGCGAATGTATGGTTTCACAATTTTAGTTGAATTCATACCTGTGTTTGAAAGAAAGAAACTTATTATCTATGTAAATTGTGGCAAAGTGATCCAATAGCTTCAGTAATCAAATTAGTAGGCAACATGTGCATATGAAGTGTGGCAGTGCTTTATCCTTTACAGTCTGAACTCTAAATAGTTAAAGTTTTTCTGAAATATTAGACATTTTTTTTCCCCCACAGAATTTTCCTTACTTTAGTCTTCATTAAGTCTGAAAATGTCTTTACTTAAGATATGTGTGTTACATTTGGAGTAACTGAACTGGGGAGGGAAAGATGAGATGAGAATTACCAGGTTACTATGAAATCTTATGGAAACAAGATTTCTCACAAAACATGCAGATTTACAATCCTTCTGTGAAGATCGGTCTGTTAATATGTTTTTCTTCTTTTCTTGATAAAGCCCACACAGAGGGGTAGAGTGTTCTGCAGGAAAGTTCTAGCCACTCCTATCCTCTCTCCTTCAGTTTGTGCCTTTGGGCAGTTAGTAAGGCACATTTTTAATAACTGAATTGTGGAAGGTTAGATTTTTTCCTCCTGGATTATTCCCCCCCCCCCCGCCAATATATTTCCCTCCTCTAACGCGGAGTGTTTTTATTTCTACGTGTGACAAGTCTGCAGTTATGTTCTTTCTGAGTTATAATGACTCAGATGTCATAATTAATTTGATGAGCAGGTGGGGGTTATTAGCCTTGTGCTTCACTTGCTAATAGCTGCACAGCTTTTCTAAAGTACTCTTTCAACTAAGGAGGCATTTCTTCACATAGAATAAACAGTGCAGCACAAAAGCCTCAGTTAGATAACTATCCATGGGTTTGAAAAGCTGCCAAGCAGATGTTGTTATTGGAGCAGGCCCAGACGAGATTGGGCAAGGCAGATGCGAGATGGGGGAGGAGGTTACACACAACCCAGGCGCTTTCACTGCGGTGGCTGCAGAATGGGAGGCTGGGAGGTGTCTTCCCATAAACCAAATCCATTCTTCACTGGCCTCATGCTCATTCCTCAAGACCCACCCTTTAACTGTAAATAAATGAGGAGGAAGCCCCCTCCCCCTGCTTTGTCTTAATATCCATGTGGGAATGAAACTGAATGTTCATCCAGCAGTCAGTGACTTCTGGTTTGCATTAAATCGGCTGTGTGCAATTTTTGAAGGGCCTACAGAGACTTTGCTTCATACCTATCAACATATGTAATGAACATGACTGCACTGACATTTACCAGAACTCGTAGGTTCTCCTTTATTACTATAAATTAGGTTGTGCAAATTTAAGACAAAATGCTGTTTTGTTTCCTGTCACCTCTTGGTTATTTTTTTACTAGTGAGTTTTTTTCTTCTTTATTAAAAAATAACAAATATCAAATATTAGTCCATTTTTATTCTTTTTAAAAAAAAACAAAAACAACCAAAACCAAACCACTTAGAAAATCCAGAGGATTTGCATGTGAGAGACAAGTAGGTTGGGTTGAAAACAGAGCTGATCTGTCTTTTACCCTCTCTGGATTTTTTTCCCCCTCCTGTGATCCTGGGCTTTTTAGAACACATTTCTCTGTTCCTGTCTCTCAATAAAATTGTATAATCCCATTTTTCATTGACTTGATCTCAAGCCAGTGGTCTAGGCTTTTATTGCCAAGGGATAATTTTTGATAATGAACACTTGGAGCTTCCATCCTATCTTTCAAATCTGTATAAGCATAGATTGTATTTCTGTGGAGAAAGAAAATCCCTTTGTTGGCAGAAATCAATAGATTGTATGTTTGTGTAGTATAAATGACTTAAAAGAAATAGATGCTTGTTAAAATAAATACAACATAAAAACATCACAAGATCCAGGTGACTATACTTTATAAAAGATGATATTCTGAGTCATTTGCCTCTATGTTTTATTTTTTATCTTCAATGATAGTTTGCTGTCTCTTTTGCAGACTGATATGGTACGTGCAGGGAAGTTGTCCTACAGTCTCTGACCAAGGAAATTTACTGGTACATGAGAAGATGTACAAGACATTTGACCTTTAATTGCCATTTAAAATATGGCTAACACTGGTTTTAAAAGGACAGCGAGCTTAAAGCACATCCGTATATTCTATACAAATATGTACAATTAAGTATTTGGCATGTTTGCCTTGTAAACTTTGTTAGCCTTCTTCAGCAAGTATTGTAAGAGTCATAAAAGCTCAAACTAAGATTTTATTTACCACAATGTTCTTTTTACTAGCTCAGTTTTGATTTTTCCAGTCTGAACACAATATGTTCACTTGCTTCACAAGACATAAAAATGGTAATGATTTCCCGAATTCAAAGATTTATTTTTTCTCTCATGAATGAATGAAACTCCTTGATACATTGGTCTAAAAACTTTTTTCCTTAATCTTAACAGTGTTATTTTTCACGGTAGTCGTTCAGCAAGTCCATGGACTCTTGCTGACCTGCTGACCTTATCCTTTTAGGATTTCTATAGCTAGGGTCTGGTATGATACAATTAAAAAAGAAGAGAACATAATGCAGCAACATTTCAGAACCCAAGCAATTAAATTGTTTTAGGGGAGAACAGCAAAGCGCAGCTTCTATGCAGCTTCATATGGTCGACAGACTGACCTGAAAACCTTCGTTTTTCTACTTTTTCATGTTGCATCAGGAAGCTGATGTTGTAGAACTCTCCATATATTATTCCTTACCTTTAGGCATTTGTTCCATTTTATCCCTAGTTTTTCTCACTTGATTGACCAGTATCAGATTGATTGACCTGTAAATATTAAGATGTGGGTCCTTTACTCTTCTCCAAAATGGCACTCTTTTAGTATCTTATTCAGATGCATGGATAGGATTAAGATTTTTCTTCTTAAACAAAAGCAGAAAACACAAACCACTTTCAAAATCATATATCTAGCAATAGGAAAAAAAAAAAAATCCCAAATCTGCTAGGACACAAAGAACATCAGTTTGCTAAGAATATATACTAAAAACTTTGCTGCTAAGGGCCTCATACAATTTCGTTCTGACCTTTTATCTATATTACCTGATTTGAAGTTGGTGACAATTTTGTCTGAAAAGAAACCAAATGAAAATTAAAAAAAAAAAAAAGACATTTGCTTACTTTGGTTTACTCTTTCTAAAACACTGAATGTTTAGCTGTGTATTTGCAGAATGGTTTCTTGTTTTCCTGATGGTCTTTCAATTTCTCAACTTCATCATATATCATTTTCATGGAAAAGAAAAAAATTAAAAGAGGTTTAAATAAATCAATATAAATTTAACAGTCTCTAGGGCACCAATCTAATGTCTCAGCACGCTTGTAAGGAAAAAACCCAAGACAGGTTAAAGTCATTGTGAAATAAAAAGTCCCTTCACATGTAAAAGTCCAACTTCTTTTCATAAAATTTTATTATAATTATTCAAGATGGCTGTGGTCATCCCAGGAAGAGATATGAACAATGAAAATAATAGCATATGGAGTTGGTAATCAACGGAGACACTTCTCTGATGTTATTGTCTTTTTTCCTATGATAAGAGTTTCTGACGTATTTCACACAAGGCCTAAAAGTTTCTTTAGTGACAAAAATTGCAGATACGATGGGAAAGTTGAAATGCCACAGCAAAAAGTCACTGACATTGCAGTCACTGCCGTTTAGTTCAGGACTGTTTAAAAATAAAGTTCCATGGAGCAAAGAATAATAATCACAAAAACATGAGAAACGGTCACTTTGAAGAGTAACTGGTAATATATAGTAGACAATGAGATGAATGTGGTAACAAGTGTGAATCACTTATAAGTAAACAGTAAAATCCTAAGCAAATGACTGGGGTAATTTTGGCAGAAGTAGTTACTGATACTAGGTGCTGCTCTAACGTATGAGCTTCAAGAAGAACAATTTTTAATGAATATTTTCATTAATACTGCTTGAAGTCCCGTCTAGCAACTAGTTAAAGCCAACCTTGAATCAGATGTATTTTCAAGGCAGCAAAATAGTTAACTAGATTTTCACTAACTTTTTTCTGGAATTATTCTCCAGTTTATCTAGGATCAGAAATGCTGAAATACCGCAAGTCTGTCAATTTTTACACTATTTCAGCTCCAGCTGGAGAAAGACACTATTGGCTTGCTCTCGTAAGATTCTTAGTCCAACATTTTGTGAAATATCTTCTTATGAGGCAAGGGCCAGATATAAAACCAAAGCTTCCACCCGTTGAACAATGCTGGCTAGAGGCTGTGAGATTTTTCAGTAAACCTGTAGCCTGCGCTCAATTCAGCTGCAGAATTGTTTGTGTTGGAGTTGTTGGTTGTTCTGTGGCATTTCCCTAGGTTAGGAAGTCAGTAAGTTCAGAGAATCGAGTACTTTGTTCCATGATTTTATTTTTTTTTTTAACAAAGAAAAGTTGATATGCAATCAACTGAATTATTTGCTGCAAAAGAATACAGAGTATAATGACTGGCAATTGGTGATAGCCACAAAATACTGTATAATCATAAGAGTAATGTATCAGTTTTATTTCAGATGAGTGAACAGTTAACTTGTGTGTATGTGTGTATTATTGGCTTCTGTGATTTAGCAAGCTTTTACGGTACATTGTTCCCTTACACCTATTTTACATCATGTTAATAACATGTAGTTGTCTCCTTATCAGAGTTTTCAAAAGCACATTTACTCAGGCAAATCACCTAAGGAAGAGTCAAGTGTGGTCCCTGTGTCTGAAGACTTGATGGGCAATATGAAAGCAAGATTTCTGTGTGGTCTTCTTACTTGGAATGACACTGGGTAGAGTTTATTGGAGGGAGGTGGTTTCCTAATCACAGCAGTGGAAGGAGTCAAAAAGGAGCCTGCCTTCTAAAGGGGCAGAAGGCATTATGTGTTTCTCTACTGCAGGGCTTTTTACAGTGTACCTAAGCTGGGAAGCAAAGCCTCCATTCGTCATGGAAATCTTAAAAATCTGACCTAGTCCTTTCCATACTGCTGTAGAGAAGTTAGGCAGAAAGACAGATGCAACCATATGTCAGCTGAGCACTGCTCTGAACCCCAAATGCTCCTTAAAACCAGTGAATATGCTGTGTCTCATGGGCTAAGAAGGGTGGCTTAGACTTCTGCTTAAAGCAGCTGGATAGAAAATGAGACTGGTCAATATCTTTTGGGCACAAAATTTTGTCATCCAGAATATTTTCAAAGACAAATCCCTGATGAGGCTAAATGCTGTCACTGTACCCTATGAAGATCCATATTCTGTGTCAAGCTTGGCTAGTATTCATTGTCTGTTTGGCAGCAATCTGGAAAGATATTTTCAGCTCTTGTCCCAAACAGAGGGCTTTCCTGTATTAATGTATTACAATTCTAAAATGTCTGCATTGGAGGTGCAATTGTTTTCTTTTCCTTTTTTCTTAAAAAATTCATTATTTCTTTTTATTCTAGATGGGACTGGTAACACTGTTGAGAGTTGAGGTAGCCAGGATCTTCCCATTACAGGTGTGCTTCCCTTTGCTTATAGATCAGTCAAGCCTCACTTCTTTAAACTTTGACTTTGACATGCAGGATATCACCTGGGACTGAACTTTATTATAAAGTTTCAGCAAAATTGGGCTAGACATTTCTAAAAGTGGCATTAATAAAAATATATATTTGATTATACAGCTTATAGCTGATTATACAGTCCTACAGCTGTTTTGTTGACAAGCTTTGAGTTCTCCGTGCTGTTGAGCAAAGCCTTGAAATTTGGCATAGAGGTCATTGTGGTGTGAGGGTATTCCTCTTGCTGTTCTTCTGAAAAAAAGACCTGGATGTGGCCAAGTTATAAGCCTTTGCAAAGATTCAGTTTGCATGTTAGCTTACAGTCACATCAGAATCTGGCAGACAAATTCATCTGAGTGTGCTGAATGCTTTGAGCATTTCCAGTCCGGGAACAGTGCTGGACTTTCTGCAGCTTTTACTACCAGCTCTTGAGGTCCTCTCTGGAGTTAAGTAGAGGAATATGCTCCCTATTCTTGTCTCAGTTCTTCATCAAACAGGCAAGTGAGGAGAAAAGCTGTTGGTTTTTAATATAGTGGGAACAAGGAGTTTCTTCAGAGCAGTAGAAGAATGGTAAAAAGCTAGGATAAAGAAGAACACATTACTTGTAAATATTATACTGTTAAAAAATATAATGTAATGATATTTGATTTATCAATGGAAATGATACAGCTTTAGAAAATGTGTCTTTTTAGGATCATTTCAAGTAAGGAACAAGAATTAATTTTTGGCTTGCTGAAATGGCAGTAGTGAATGGAGGGAATGAACAAACTTCAGCTATTTCTCCTTCCCTCTTTGGCATTATTTATTTCTTCTTGGAAATACAAATGGTTTTGAAACCATGAAGCCACAGAGCTATGAAACATTTTTCAGATCTGATACTGGTGTGGTCAGCAGCCATTAGTCATTAGACAGTCAGAAGTTGCTGGTTCTTTTCTGTGGCAAGAGTCTTTCAATGGCAAAGAAAGGAAGAAAAATAAGCTACCTAGGTAGCACAAAATCAGACTCTTATTTCTTCAACGTGTTTTGAACACATCACAGGAGTTGAGTTAGTTTAGGTTTCCTTAGAGGCTTGCTGTGAATGGCGGTATTAATTGGTGTACAGAGGTTGGTATGACAGCGTGCTGGAATGCTAAACATTAGTGAGTCTGAGAAAGGAGAGTTCTCTGTGTCTGAGCAACACAGTGTAAATTATCTTTGTCTATTTTCTACCCTATCAACTTGCAAACTTACCCAGAGATTGTTATACCTGCATGAAGCTTGTTCTTTCTCATGTGAAAAATATTGTACAGGCCAAATTATATCCTCAATTGCACTTTTGCCTTGAGTCAATCTGTACAGGTGTGCAACTTTAATAAACAAATGTAGCTCTAATAGAAGGCTAAAATTTATTTCTCATTCTCTCTTAACTGTATAAGCTCTTCAAAGTCAATCAAAGTAAAAATCTTCTTTAGTTTCCAAAAGGAGTAGGTTGGCCCTGGATAAACATGTTGCTGGTGTTTTCATAATGAAACTACCATTTGTTTTTACAGATTTTCATGTTAGTCTTTTCCAACTTTTTTTTTAATAACTTACTTTTTGGGCCCTTTTGAAGGTGAAGTCCCCATTCCAGTGTCCATCACTCTCCAATTAATTTAAAGAAACCTTTTTTAACAGACTAAGACAAATTTTGTTTATATTACTAAATATATATATTTTCATAAATTTTTGAAGTTATCGATATTTCTTCAGATTATCACTCAGAATTTTATATTTGGATTACACAAGAAAACCCTTCTGGCCATTTCTTGTATCTACAGAAGAAAGTGCTTTTATTAACACTTTGCATGAAGAAGAATGACAGATTTGGGCCTTTGCCCTTCTTGCAGTTAATCATTATGTAGCATACATAAACCTACAACAGTTTATCCCCACAGATACAGTATGTCCTCAAAAGTTATTTTATGTAGCTCACTGAGATTTTAATTATTGGTTGAACTACAGTCTGATTGACTAATCAAGTATTGTTAGTCAGTATGCAATTAGCATATGAAGAAGATACTTAACAAAAATAAATAAGATTTTTCTCCTACGTTTTCTTCTTCTAACACTAAAAAAACCCATTGTCAAATAAGCTTGCCAGATGTTTAAATAATACAGCCAAATTCCTATGTACAGTAGTCCTGAAGGAACATGTCAAAAAACTTCACTTGAATCCCTACTGTGTTACAGTTTGAGATTCTTTTCCTAGAGACATCTTTAATGGATATTTTGTCTGAGATTTCCACATTGGCATTGTAGTATCTTCAAACTGCTTTTCTTGAAAGTGTTGGACAGCAATTTTTCTTTTGCACTTTCCTAGACAGTGACCAGTTAAAGGGTGTAAGGGCGAAATTACAGCTTCAGACGTGCTTTTGACTACGCTTGAGGAAATTCATTGCTGCCTGTGGCACATAATATGTGAGGGGCTTGCCTTTGCTAACTCTCAGTTGTAGATAACTGTCTTGGTTTTTCTTGCATGGCAGCATGAGCCTGTTTGCACAGGTTGTGCAGCAGAGTACACAGAGTGTGTGCTTGCACCAAACAGGCATTTACCCTTTGAGTGTTTGAGGTCATTTTACACTGTGCTATTCTGAGCCCTGATCTTCCCCCAGCCCTGTCCTGGCCCCTGTCCTCCACTCTCTCCTTACCATCTTTGATTCTGGCAACAAAAGTTCATTCCATAGCTCAGGTCAGACAGAAATGATGCATTGCATCACAGCTGCTTTTATGAAAGTGTTTATTTCATATCTGAAATGTTTTTATATACATTTGCCCTGCTATGACTTGCAGGAGGAGAAAGAAAGCAGTTTTACTGGAGGCAAAACAGCCACCTGTGAAAACTAATTGCGTAGGTTGTGTTGTGCTGATATCTCTGGGAATGATCCATCAGGAAGAAAGTAAATATCCTTAATCTGTTAGGAGATCACCTATATGCCAAAATGATCTCCTTTATCAAAGTGGTGATTGAAATATCCCTCCAGATTTGCAGTGGTATGTGTAAGGGGGGGAAGGAAGGGAAGGAAGCATAACTCCTGTAGAGGCAGGTGCCTCATCCCAGAAAAGCGTATAGACAAATGAAAAATTATAAACTTGAGAGGCTCTGACTAAATTGTCTCATTAAAGACTGTAATTCAATATGCTTGGAATCCAGTTACTTTCACAGAAGAATTTCAAGAGACCAGGCTGCTCTCCAGCTTTGTCTTTTTTTTTTTCCCTCTCAGTAAGATGAGGATTGCAGTGTCAAATTATGCCCCTCTCCTCAATTCTGCCCGAAAGTTCTGCTCTCCACCAGCTTTCCAGAAAACTCACAGTAGACTTAAAAAGAAAAACGGGTTAAAAAATGCAGAGCTCTAAGGCAGTTCAGCTGCCTGCCACCTCTGGGCGTGTTGTTCATGCAGTCGTGTGAAAGCCTGCCATGGAAAACTTAAAAAAAATTATAGGGGCATTTCTTCAAGGCATGGGCAGGAACAACTGCTTTGTTTCTACTGTGTGCAGTGCTCCTCAGTGGCTGCTGAGAACTTGCCGGGAACTTCTGGGTCTTCCCCCTCCCCTGACTGCAGTGGCTTTGGAACTGTGCCCAAGTGCCCCACGCTTGGTTCTGTGCCCCTATGTCGCAGGACAAGGTGGTGACTGGACTTGTGTCAGCCTTGTGAGGGTGTGAGGACTTGGACCCAGGATGTTGCTCGACTTACTGAAACACCAAAGGCCAGGGTGTCCACTGGACAAGATTGTTTCAGTCCAGTCTGGCTGTCTCTTCATTGTCTCTTCTCTGTATGACAAGATGACATTTTCTCTTATTTTTAAGCTTTCAGTTCCACTGTACCTTAGAGACAGACCAGTTCAAGAAATGACCACTTCTCTGTAAAAGCACAAAAACTGGCTACTAACACCGTTCCTGTGATTTGTGACCAGTGGGTAGAGGTTTCAGGCAGCTTTTCCATCTCTAGTTTTGGTTTTTTGGGTTGTGGGAACTCCATGGTGAAAATTATTATTAACTGCTTTTTTGGCCTGCTTGTATGAAAGTATCTGACTGATACTTCACTACAGCTTAATACTTGCCATATGTACTCAGTGACAGTAAAATACATTACAGCAAGTTGTAAGGGTAAAATAATTTTGTAGCTGTGTTTTAAACAAAATATGAAATCATGTTTCCCTCACCATTTCCTTAACCTTAACTTCAATTTAACAGAGTTGAGATTGGAATATAGGAGAAAAAATTCACCAGCCGATAAAGAAAAAAACAGAATTGAGGGGCTGGTCTTGTCATGTGGCATGTCTCTAGCACTTAAGAGTTGAGAATAACAGAGTATTTAGTAACAGAAGGCAGTCTCTGTATGAAATGCAAATCTTGAATACAATTCTGTTAAGAATGAGTAACTAGAGGAACCAAAACTACAGTGAACTTGAAATCTGAAATTGACTCTTAGTATTATACCGCTAATGAAATAAATTTTATCTGTGGGATTGATAGAGGTGGATACAAGTAGTAAGAGGCACATGCCAAAATGACAGGTTGTATAATATATTGAGAGATTTTGTAACTTATGAGAACAAGTGAAGTAATAGAAGTAGTTGTTAGTGGCAGCCAAGATGACGTTTCATTAAAAATGTACATTTTTCAGAGGTGAATTTGACTGCCTTGGACATTTACCAGGCTCACAGGAGGTAAACTAAGGCACAGCACTTGGCTTAAATGGATTTTGAGAGAATGCTGAAATACTAATGCCATCTCCTTGCTTTGCATCCTGGATATTCAGATTTCCTAAAGATTTGCCTGAAGTGCTTGGATTTAATTTGTGAGCCATGAGTCATGGTTTTGCTTAGTTTGTATATAGTGTAGCTATTGTACTGTGCCTTTCCCAAGAATAAGTGGCATTACTCTGAAAAACATGCACTGTAATTTGATCTCTGATACTGTGTGATAGGTGTATCTTTATTCTAGGATTTAGAATAATATACACTACATGCCTAATTGCCACCAGGTGGAAGGGTACCAAACCTGAATGACAAAAAAGATGCCTCTCCTCCAAATCAAACAAACCATGTGTTACTTCTGTTATTCTGTCTTGAAAATTAAATGAGTGGCAGTTTTAACCTCTCTTGGTTGTTATTGGATCACTGCTTTTCTAACTTCTGTAATTTGACAGATTATTTTTCATTTTATGGTCATAGCTGCTTCTTCAAATTAACAGAAATGGCTGTCATAGGTGCAACCTTATATCCTTTTTGGTTAGACTAGGGACGAGACAGAAGGGCCGCTTGTCAAAGTCTCAGATGCTGGAGGGGAGCAGGATGTTGCTGATGCCAAAGAAATCTGAGAAACACACACCTGTTGTTATTTCAGAGTGCCATGCTTCTGTTGATAATTGGCTGAGGTTTAAAGTTATGTGTGATTTAACTCTAATTCATAATTCTACAAGAGATAGACACTAGGGTGAACAAGGACAAGTCAAAAGGCGAGATATTACTGATTGTTGGATTGACTTCGGAAATTGGCAGTGGTCCTCCAAATTAAAAGGAGTCCCTACATTTTTGCAGGCAGATACTGGCACACATCTACAGAGACAGACATTTGAGCCAAAGGGGTTTGGGACTGCATTTCAACCCCATCTGCTTTTGTCACCAGGCCATCCTGACATGCTTACTTTGTCAGCCAGAGATTTTTTTTGTTCCCGAGTCTGTGTCTGTGTTGTGAGAATTCCTGGCTTCCTCAAATATTCTGGGCAGCTGTGTTGGGCCTGAGGCTCTAGCTCAGCGTTTAAAGCCAATTTTTCTACAATACTCATGTTGGTTTGTATCTTGCATCATTGCTTCTTTTGGTTTAGACACAAAGATACTACCTAAAAGTGATCAAAATCAGTAGAATTTGGCTTTGTGAAAATTACTGTTAACTCCATCACTTTTTTTTTCTCTTGTAAGCATGCCAGAGATACTCTTCAGCATCTCCTCCTTTCCTCCTAGTTTCCATTCTTCTTACTTTTAATTTTCCATGAAGTCCAGAGTACTTTTATTTCCTAAAAATAGAATCATAGAATGGTTTGGTTTGAAGGGGATCTTGAAGATCGTTTAATTCTAAATCCCCTGCCATGACCAGGGATACCTTCAACTAGACCAGGTTGCTCAGAGCGCTATCCAACCTGTCCTTGAACACATCCAGGCGTGGGACATCCACAGACTCCTTGGGCAACCAGTGCCTCACCGTCCTCACAGCAAAGAATTTGTTTCTAATACCAAAGTTAAACATAGTATCTTTCGATTTGAGCCCATTACCCCTGGTCCTGCATTGTTATTTCTCGCTGATCTCGGTACGTCACAACGACAGTCCTGTCACTACATTCTCTTGTAGATAGTCTTGCCCCATCTTTCCTGTAAGTTCACTTCAGGTACTAGGTGGCCACCACTAAGTCACCCCAAAGCCTTCTCTTCTCCAGACTGAACAATCAAAATTCTCTCAGCCTTTCCCTGTACAGGAGCTGCTCCATCCCTCTAATCAACTTGGTGGCCTCCTCTGGACTCTCTCTAACAGGTCCATGTCCCTCCTGTGCTGGGGACCCCAGAGCTGGATGCAGCACTGTAGGTGGGGTCTCACCAGAGCAGAGAAGAGGGGCAGAATCCCCTCCCTGGCCCTGCTGCCCACGCTGCTTTGGATGCAGCCCAGGACACGTTTGGCTCTCTGGGCTGTGAGTGCCCATGGCTGGGTCATGTCCAGCCTCGCAGCCACCAGCACCCCCAAGTACTTCTGGGCAGGGCTGCTCTGATCTGTTCATCCCCCAGTCTGTGTTGACCCAGGTGCAGCACCACTCAACACCCTTCGGATATTTGTCTGGGCTTCATACACTGATACAGGCAACAGAACCTGCAAAAGAAACTCCCAACCCCAAAAAAAACATGGTGGGAAAGAGCTGCCTGTTTTTTCTTCACTTATCCTGACTCGGAGTTCAGAACCCTAACTGCACCAGTGCAGCTGCCTTGTGAGCTTGACAAACCTGAAAACTTTTGAAATGGAAAAGAAATTTTGTTCTTTTTTTTTCTACCATCACTGCATTTCACTTTGCAAATGATTTGCACGTTTACAGTATTATATATGCTGTTGAGTGTATCAGATGAAAGTGGACAAGTCTGTGTATTGGGCTGGGTGAAATTTGCAGGGAGAGAAATCTTTTATGAAAAACACTGCATAGAAATCAGTTTCATTTTTTTTTCAGTTTTAAATTTCCTTATATATTAAATGAATGCACATTCGCTTCTAAGACATTTTAGGAGTTTAGTTTCCATTCCATACATTTAGCTGTAAATACCTAGCTGCTTTCTGTTCAGCTCTACCAGACCCAACTCTCTGTTGTCATCTATTTTTTAAAAAAATATTTAGAAACATAGTTTCCAGAGCGGGATATGGTCAGTGCAATTGCTGTAGCAGTTTTTTTATACAGTTACTGCAGGAGGCCGAAATGGACAACACTCTGTGGCCCTCTGGATCTCAGAAACACTCTGCGGAGGTGAGGATCCGACCTGTGCCTGTAGCCCCTGGAAGTTAATGCAGGCGCAAGCCTTGCTGATCGGATGACATTTGTTTGCATACCATTTGCAGCAACCTGAATGACTGGTTATTCTGGTCTGGAGAAAACAGCACTGACATCATGTGATTCTGGCAAAGTGAGCCACACTGGATCCTGGCCTTTGAATACCCAAGGGGCTGGCAGCAGTCTCAGGGGTTGGCCGGCAGCCCCATTGAGCTCGCTAGTAATCAGTTGACTGCTGGGCTGGACAGGCTGCCCTACTTTCTCTGACAAGCTCTGTCTAAGAGAATGACGGGCAGCCTGCCACTACTGCTCTTTAGTGGAGTTACTGAAGATTAACTGTTTAGCAGCTCAGCACTGACAGTGCTTCCCTTTGAAGAATGGGTGCCAGAGAGGACTTTATTGAGGAGGGATGCCACTCCTTTTTCTCACTTGTTATATGTTTTAGTCTTAAGGAGCAGGAGTTTCCTTTTCTTGTTTGGATTTTTTTCTTCCCCAATGCCTTTCTTGCCAATTTTCAGAGAAAATGTTTTTCTTTGAAGTTTCTAAGGTTTGTTTTATTTTTAGTGAAATGTGACATTCTACTAGATACTCAGTATTGCTAAGTTCCTACACTTCAGAAATCCCTGGAGGAAAGATAGACAAAAGAAAAGTCAACCCTTTGAAAGGCCAAGAACATTTAGTATTTATTGTGACAGACATACTCATATATATTTCTTTCTATAAAAATTTTGGTGTATCCAAGTGGGATATTCAGCATAGAGGGAGAGTTATATTTGTTAATAGTTTTGAAAACCTGATTGTCATAAACAGAAGACTGTTTGCTATCAGAAGTGTAATGAATAAGTCATAATTATAAACAAGAAAGGTTCTATTAACAAGAAGACTGTCTATCAGGTGAGTTGGTGGAAATGCTGTTACGGTACTGTCCCACATAAAAGAAAGGAAGTGCTAAAATTACGTCTGTAGAATAGATATTTTTTCAGTGGGTATTTTGTGTGGTATTTTGCTTGATAGTGATATTTCTTCCAAGACACATTTGTCTTGAAGTCAATAATAATATAAAACAAGCCACTGACATTTTTTAGATGAATTTCTAAAAAAGGGAGTTTCCTGTGTTACTATCATGATTCAGAGGAGTTAATCCAAATTCTTCTGAAGTCAGTGGAAATTTTTATGACATTTCCCTCTCTGACAATTATGAGAAACATAAAAGCTTATTATTTTGTGTCTTTCTATTTCATCTGTTACATGTGTAGACACAGTGTCAAATCTGTATGTAGTGTAAGCTGGCATACCTTTGCATTACTTATGGTGCAAGTTAGCTGGTTCTTCAGACTGGCTGCATTTGAAAATTATTTTCCTATCTCTTAAGAAAATGGCAGGCAGAGAAATTCAAAGATAAAATGACATTCTGAGGATATCTTTGGAAGGCTGCCATTTAAGCATTTTGGAAGATCCCATCTTTTTGCCTGTTTCACTTTCCTATCCTTTGCTATGATCATAATATATGGACTCCACTGATTTATAAGACATTTCTCTGAACAGTCCAGTCAGTGAGTGGCAATTTGGGAATAGTCTCCCTACTTTTAGACCCCTTAAAATGAATCTATTTTGGTGTTTCTTTCAGAAGTCTTTCTCCTCTTATTCTCTAAAACTTTAAGTAACCTTATTGTTAAGCCTCTTTGGTTTAGGTCATAATTAGTTCAAATGTCTGCCAGACAGACAATGGCTGATCAGTGGACTGACCAGTCATTGTAAATAACTTCTATCAGCTATCTGCTAAGAGATAAGATGTTCTGAAACCCAGTCAGAAATGAGACCCATTGCTATTAGGAGATGCCTTAGCTCTTTCACTTGGCAGTAGAAATTTCTATTTCACACAGCATACAAATGAGACACATCTTCCTTGTTCATGAGTGAAAATACACCAAGAACACAAACAGCAATCTCCTCTAAAGATGCCTATATTTGTTTCTCTGGCTCTTGTGATCTTTAATTGCTTTTCTATCATGAATACCTCTTCACTTTGAAGGTCAGGGCATGGCAAAAAATTTTTAGTGACAGCATTTTTAATTAAAAGGAAGAATACAATGCTGTTTAAATCCCATAAACATAGTAGTCAGTGTTTGTGAATGTCATTCACTGTGAATGAAAAAGCAGACTGTTCATACAGAGGTAAGATATACATGTGAACTAAAGCTTTTAATTTACTTCAATCTTAATCATATTACAGGTTGCCAAGATACTTTTGATGGATATTAGTAGCCAGATTTGAAAAGACGATTTCTTGCTTACTCAGATAAACTTTCCTGTGTGGTGTATCTTTATGGGGAATGATAGTAATGTGGAAACTCATGAAGACTTATTATCCTCTAATTGATATGGTCCTATAGCGTATTTCTGCATAATTCAAAAAGGTGAACTTGATTCCATATTGCAGCATAAGTGCTGATTTATGAAACCTATTTGAGTTATACATTTCTGATTCTCTAGACATGACTTCACTCAATTAAAGAAAGTGCCTACAACTTAATTTATTTGCCAGTATAATTTTGAGGAATTGTCACTTGAATTCTCTCAGAACGATTTTTTGTTATTATGATGGAGGTGCCTGTATATCATGGAAGAAGCATGCTGTTTATGTCTGCATTATTCAATATCTGGTCTTAGACAAATTACAGCAGATCATTGCAGGAAGATTTCTTCAGCCATTTAGATTATGATATCCTTTTCTCTCTTTTCTTTTAGATTATTAAAGCAGAAAAATATAGTGTTTCAGTGCACTACTACTGAGTGAATGTTCGTGGGGGGATGGGGAAGAAAAAGTGGAAGAAAAGGAAGAAAATATAACGTGGAAATTATATTTAATTTTGTTTATGAAAGAATAATTTTTATCAAATATGTATGTTCATACCCATGATAATGCCAAAACTCACTATCATGGATTGTAGCTGTGCAGATACTCTACATTTTGCAGGGAGGGAAGAGTCTGTAGGACTAGTCTGAGTAGAAATCACAGGCATTAGCTAATTTTTTAAAAAATTCCTTGATTTCAGATATTTGTAGGTATTAGAGGTATTCCTCAGTGATTTGCAAAGCCTCAGTGGTTTTGGTTTAGGTTTATAAACATGACAGTTTGTAAACCTTCCAATTGCTCCATTTCAGCGCTTCAGCAGGAATGAGTGTTTCAGACATAATTTAAACATTTTCTTGAAAGTTTTTTTCCTCCATTTTTTATTGAACAATGAACTGTATAAAATAAATTTCCATGGAGTAAAAGTATGTTGT
Source organism: Struthidea cinerea (assembly GCA_013397865.1). Taxonomy (NCBI): domain Eukaryota; kingdom Metazoa; phylum Chordata; class Aves; order Passeriformes; family Corcoracidae; genus Struthidea; species Struthidea cinerea. Next base: position 132,070 of record VZTI01000077.1, read on the forward strand.
AAGGTCTTTGACTGATACAGAATAATTGCTTTGTTGATTGTATATCCATGCATGATAAGATATGCATAAGAAGAAATCTGGTACAGAAGTATAAATAATACTTATCTTTAAGCCAGCATCTGTCATCTGCTTCAGCAGACAGTGTTTTCTTTCATTCCTGCATAAAAAGAGCTGAGAGATTTATGGAGCAGCTTTGTTTGTGCTCTGTGATGCTTAATCAATTTTTATTAAATTCTAAATTAAAACTTGGCTTTCTTCATAGTCTTTTTTTTTTTTTTCTACGAGTAGACATATCTGATGTATAGAACAGGAGAAAGGCTCATGACAGCCACAGAATTTATGTGGAGGTGGGAGGACTTGAGCCCTGAACTCCTGAACACTTTGTTTTCAGAGGGGCTACTCTCAGTCATTTTTTAGATGTTACGCTGATATTTCTGTGACATTCATGAATACGACAGAGCGACCTTTAAGCTATTAATATCTGGACTCCCTGGTTGGTATAATTATTATTGATCTTTGCAAGAAATCTGTGAAGGAATTTTATTTTTATTAATTTGCAGATGGTATGTATGGTTCTGTTAATCAAACTATGTTTAAAGCTGGCTTTCATCTTTATGGCAGTTTAAAACATTAGCTAACTCACGTTATGCACTGTGATATGTAAATAAGTAGTGTTATCTCCATTTTTCAGATGAAGAAATTAAGGTAAAAGTGCAAAGTTACTTATTCAGGGTCACATCTCTTGAAAGAGGCAGAATATAGGCCGCAGGAGTGCTTCAGTCCTTGGCTCAAATCATATCTCGAATTACTTTAATAAAGAATAGACACATCATATACACAAATTTTATTTTCAAAGTTCAGATACATGAAATAAATGAGTCATCTAAGACAAAAAAAACTTGTCTTAAAATTTGGTAGTTTGGTAGTTTGTTCCAATGCTTCGTCATTCTTGCTGATGCTAAATTGAGGTTGTTTACCTTCACTGTAAAGTTCTTGTTGTGCCATTCATGTAAAATTGATGACCTCTTTATGACCTGTTATTTTCTCTCTATGAAGGTACTTACACATGCAAATTAAAACACTTTTTTTCCTTCTTTTTGAAGAAGTCTAGGATTTATTCTGTAACTTCCGAGTAAGGTTTATGTCTCAATCCTTCTAAAATAAGAAGGCAAAATAGTGCTTCTTCTGCTTTCCTCTTTATTATAGACCTACATCATAATTTGTCCTTGATCATGGCTGGGAGCTTGTATTGCAGTTTCATGACTGAAACCTCTCAGCCACAGGTTTTAGGAATATAGTCCTCCATTCTTTTTTTTCCTGTCTAAAAAACTCATGGGAAAGAACTGAAGAGGAACTGTCTACTCAGTATACTCAAAGGGTTATTAACAGATAATAAAAAAATTGCCTCTTTGTTGTCTTCAAGGAAGCTTGGAAAATAGAAACATAAAAAGAAATATTTTTCTTTACCTTAACACCTCTGCTTTCAGATAGGTTGGCTTGTGTCTTCTACATAGTCTCTGATACGCACCAGTCTGTCTTTGAGATTGATTGTTGTCCTCACTCTTCTGAGCAGTGACACACTAATGACAAAGTGTGCTGCAAAGCAAATCTCTCAATCCCCAAAGATGCTTTAAAAGACCCCTTTCAGTTTATTCATGTTCATTTCAAGAAATACAGCAGGTGGTAATGTGAATTCAGTGTGGCTGAATGCATTAATTTCCTTTGGTGAGATTTTTTAGAGAATCTGAGAAAATAATTTTGGTGATAACTCCTAGGAAAGCAGAATACAGCCTTCAGAGTTTTTGTAGCTCAGCTCCTAATCAAAGAGATGTCAGTTCTTTTCTTGGTGTCCTTTTGCCTTTTTATCCACTCAAAACACTGCTTGTTATCTGTTCTGAACACATTGGTTCTGTGTCCAGTGCAGCAGCAGCAACATGGAAAAAAAAGCGTGGAGCTGAGAAACTGGAAGAACTTAGAAAGGAAGACAAATAAAGAGAAGTGTCACTGAAAATTTAAAATGAAAACAGGATGTGACAATGATGTAGAAGAGGGTTTTCATGATACAATGCAACTGTCTTTGTAGCTGCCTAGCTATATTCGGTATTGCTGTTTGCCAACGTTCCTTTTTTTTTTTTTTTTTTTTT
>VZTI01000077.1:134247-154502 GCA_013397865.1 Struthidea cinerea
TTTTTTTTTTGCATGAACATAACATAGATCTAGCAAGTTTGTGTCTATTTCATGTGGAGTAAATTTAGACTAGATGAACTGAGTTTTTGGAGCCACTGCCAAATGAGGTGGTGATGATGGCTAGAGAGGTTTGGAGTTTGGGAATGCTTCTGACTGGAACACAGCACATACTGCATCATGCCTTTGACCATGATGCTTTAGACATGCTGCCAAGTGTTTCTGACAAGATAGTGCTGTTACTGCATTTTAATTTTCCTGTTGCATAGAGTACATTTCCTTTTTTGTTTTATAAACTGTGCTCTCCATGGTTTTTGTACCTCTGTAAACAGTTCTGACTATTTGATATATTGGCAAAGTATGAGAGAATTTGTTGCAGATTACTCCTTGTTATATGACTTTATACACTCCATACAGTTTTGGTAGTGGGGTCAGCTTGAGCCCCTAAAATATGCTAAAGACATGAATAGAATTTTATTGTTAGATGTTAGCCAAAAAATAAAACAAAACAAAGGTGGCATTACTTATATCTTTTTAATGAGGAAGAAGACAATTATCAGTATGAGAGTTATAGGATATGTAATGATGTACCTTAACAGCAGTTGGATCAATATTTTCTAAGAAAAACAAGAGTTTAGTCTTCTACTTTGGATAGGGAGAACTGGAGTCTTCTTTTTCATAAAATGCAGAACCTCTAAAATTTAGTGAATGTCATTAAAATCTCGAAAAGTATACTATTTCAGTCTACAAACTATTCATCCTCTATAGGCTGATATTTTATCTCTTCAACACAAGAACAATTACATTATTTTTACATTTGGGAATGGTCATATAAAACATCAAGTCTATGCTATAACTTCTCAGGTTATAAAATCTACAGTAATACCTTTCAGTAATGTTAAAAAGGGTATAATGCATTTTAGCCCAAGTATTATTTTCCTCTTTTAGTCTTTTCCTTTTTCAGTTTTTAATGCTGCTCTTGTAACTGGGGTCTCCATTTGAACAATAAAGTTCTCCCTGCCTGAATGAGGTCTCTGTCCTGTACCTGATGGTGATACCTAATTATTGTGCAGGATCTTGCAGTCACCATAGGTACCTTTGAGAAGATAAGATTGTATTAACTGTGAATGTTTGTAACTGCAGAGGTTTGTCATACTCAGCTTGAGGCATTTCTGAGATACTGAGCTTCTGAAATACTGAATATTTTTAATTTCAGGGCTAGGCCTTTGTCACTGTTCACCTTAGAGGCAACCGCATAACATAATTTCTAGTGGTATAAAACAACAGCAAACTTTTCAATACCTTTTTCTGGTAGGAATTTTTTAAATGCTGTGATGTGCACCCAGTATCATACCATATCAGCATGCAGTACCACAGCTCTTGTAACGTTAATCTGGTCATCCACATCATAAACAGTTTTGTAGGCTAGTAAGAATAGCAGGGTCAGTGCTGTGTGATGTGGTTTTGGCAACACCTCCATTGTTTTTTCATGCTTATGCATTCTGTAAAAGGTATCTGTTACCCCTGAAAAAAATATGCTCACCAGTAAGTGAAAATTTACTTCTTGTGGCTTGGCTACCTCAGTTACTATTGTGAATAACCTTCCTATGTTTGTATTTGCAAGAGTGGTTTTCCACTCAGAAGGGTTACTGAGTCACCTTCTCAGCCTGTACACATTCTGTCTTTCTCCCTGACAACATGGCTTTGGCAGGTCAGTTCAGTGCTGGGCCATCACAGCAGTAGAAAAACTGTTCAACCCAAGTGATTTCCTGCTGGTGGGTTAATGTTATTGCAGAGCTGGAGATTAGGAATCGAAAAGAAAATTTTAGGACTAGGAGCTTTCTCTTGAGCAAAGCATTTATCTGAACACCCTTGCTGTTTCTGTTTATCTTCTGCTTTTCTGGGTGGGCTTTTTTGTTGGTGGTTTTTTTTTTTTTTTTTTTTCTTCCTTCTTCTGGTAAAAGAGTGAAGAATAGGTATGGAGTTCCAAAGCACTGACTCATGGGACCACAGTCAAGAATTAGGATACAGCCATTTCCTACCTTTGTTTGAAATCAACCGAATGGCTCTGGCGGATGCGGCCCTCGGCTGCAGGGCTTGGTGGAAGGAAATGCTTTTCATCTTTATGGAGTATGGAAAGTTGCTCAGTGATTACTTTGTGCATCGCACATGGCAAGCATGCTAAAGGCTTTGCTGTGTGTTGCTATATACCTCGTAGCCACCTGTGGCTCCAAGGTTATTGACTTCAGGAAAAATACTTGCCAAATAGTTAGAAAAGTGTGGCAAGGGAGGTGAGATAATGAATTCTAAGAGCACTGTCCACTTGCACTCTTTCTGAGGCTGTTTTACAGGTGTGAGTGAAACAACACCATCTCTTCTTTGAATCTGAGAAACACTGTAACAACAAGATGAAACTAAGCACAGAAAAAAAGTATTTTCTTGCCTGAAGTGATGCTATGGATTCAATGGTTGCTCTGAAAATAGTCTGTATGACTTTGTGCTCCAATTTTTCTGCTCTGAGCACTTAACTCCACTTAAAGGGGTGTGTCTTAATCTCAGAAAAGACAGCACATTTGCATGTAGTAAGAGTAAATGCCTTAAAACCCTCCAGCTTTCAGGGTAGGTAACTCAATGAAGGACTAAAAGGAACAATGGAAGTACTAAAAGAAAAATCATGACAATTGAAAACTTAGGTGGTTGTTGTGTATTTATCTTTAGCCTTGAAATTCATTGCGACTCTCCAATATTTTTTTCTGGGGTCTTTTATAAATGACTCTTGTGACTTTCCATTTAACAACCCTAGATATAATTTTTCAAAATCTTTTTTTTTTGGTTTTTAAACTGTGTATAATTTGTTGGTTTAGTGATTTCAATTATATCTCAGAGGCAAAGTGTTTATTGGTGACCTATCATTCTTTTCTTAACTAGTGCCTTATTGGCATGTGCAGTTGGTGTTAGTGAACACATTTAAAGAAAAGGCAAAAAAGTATAATCTTGGAAATTCTCCAAAGAAGGGTTAGGAAACAATGTACGGACAAATGCTCCTGCTTGGAACAAACTAGAAGAGGGTCCCTGGTTCATGTATTTTTCTGTATGTGTTTCTAGTTTTTGTTAAGCCAAAATTAAACACAGTAGAGTTCACTGTTTGCTAATCACCATGTGTTTACTTTCTCTTCCAAAACCGAAGTTGCCAACCAATACATTTCCTACCCAGTGCTATGAATCTGTCCAAATAAACATGGGAAGTAGTAAAACAATGACACTGTACGAAAATACATCCTCATTTACTAAACAGAGTCCAAAAATTTTTGTGAGGTTTAGCAGGAACAGAGAAATGTGCATCATATGGGCTCTCTAGCATATGAAAAAATAATAACATAACATGAATTATGTTCTCAAGAAAAACATCCTGTGATTTACAGAGATGAACATTGATTATTTTATATCATGCTCCCTCTAATCCCTCTGGGCCTCTGCATTTTGTGTTTCTTGTGCCTTTATGTTAATGAGGAAGGTAAATGTCTTGCAGAGAGTAAATGATCAATTCTATCTACTGTCTCAATCACTAAAGGTTACCAACCTGTCCTTCAACATGAATTTTAAAAGGAGTTCTGTCACAGAACACAGAGGCAACAGCAGAATCATTAGGTGCAAAATCAGAACCATAGAATCATCATGGAATATCCTGAGTTGGCAAGGACCCACAGCAGTCTTTGAGTTCTGTCTGTACACAGGAAAACTCCAAGAGTCACACCATATGCCGAACAGCATTGTCCAAGCACTTCTTGAACTCTCTCAGGCTGGTGCTGTGACCACTTCCCTGGGAGACTGTTCCAGTGCCCAGCCTCTCTCTGGCTGAGGAGCTTTTTCTGATATCCAACCTAAACCACTCTTCACACACCTTCATGCTTTTTCTTTCAGTCCTGTCACCATTCACAAGAGAGAAGAGATCAGTGCCTGCCCCTCCTCTTCCCCTCACAAGGAAGCTATCAACTGCAATGATATCTCCCCTCAGTCTCCTGTTCTCTAGGCTAACAAACCAAGTGACCTCACATGGCTTACCCTCCTGACCCTTCACCATCTTTGTGGCCCTTCTTTGGATGCTCTGTAATAGTTCAATGTCTTTCTTTTATTGTGGCACCCAAAACTTCTCCCAGCACTCAAGGTGAGGCTGCCCCAGTGCCAAGTACAGGACAGCAATCATAGCCCTGCTCCTGCTGGCCACACTATTGCTGACACAGGCCAAGATACCACTGGCCTTCTTAGCCACCTGGGCACAGCTGGCTCATGTTCAGCTGCTGTCACCAGCACCCTCAGCTGTAGTGATTTCCACAGTGCTGCTTTCTAGCCTCTCTTTCCCCAGTCCATATACGCAACCAGACTTGCCCCGTCCCAGGTGCAGAATTTGATACTTATTTTCTTTAAGCTTCATACAGTAGGTGATTGCACAGCCCTCTAATTTGTCAAGGTCTCTCTGCAGGACCCTTCTACCCTTGACACAGTCAATAGTTCCTCCATTGGCAAACTAACTTAGTATACCTTTGAGTCCTTAGGTAATGTTTTTTGCATGTATGACCAGCTAATATTGGGTGAAACCATCTTCTATATGTGGCAGAAAAGAAGCTGTACCACACAGCTGTCCATCTTTTCCCACCAGCCAAATTCAATTAATTCACAACGTATTTGGTCTGTGGCAAAATTTATGATGATGTCAGCAGGTAGTTCACAAATGAATCAAAAGTAGCTTTTAACTACCAATTTTGCCTATCACTGAGCTGGAGAATGGGAGATGACGTTTTTCAATACCTCATGCTATGTTACATGCATTGGGTGGAAAATAAAAAAACTATCCAAAATGCACGGAAGCAGACCATGAAGTTTAACAAACCCAGTTTCTCAGGAACACACTGATGCATTTTAGATCTCATCCAAAGGAAGAGATTTTCAGGAGTTCATCACAGTGTGTGCAAAACTTAATGGGGACCTATACTTTGAAGGCCCTCTGTTCTTAATATGCAGTCCTGAAATGGCATTCTGCCCCGGGGATACTCCTTGGTTGTCCTTGGCAGCAAGTCAAGCAACTGCCTCTTTCCACCAGCAAACCACCTACTTGTCCTCTGCAGATCCGATTTTTGAACCCCATCCAACGCATGATACATTTTAGAGTTCATGCTTAAATCTTGTGACTTGCCATGCAAGGTGACAACCTGGAAATGTCTGATGTTCCACTATAACAACCACATAATTCCCATACTTCATCTGTGGATTTTCTTTTGAAGTGCCATGGCAGCTGCAATTACTAGTTCTGTTGATATTTCCTTTGTTTTTACAATTTTTTTTGGTAGGTGTTTATGAACTTGAATGTTAAGTAAAAATGTTTCTGTCATAGTTGGGAGCAGATCCTTTACAGTGAGGCCCAACTGTCGTGTTAGTCTGCAGCCATGCAACCTGGAATAAAAACAGCAAGAGATATTAACTTCTTACAGTACTCTGTGACTGGGAGACTCAGGCTTTAAAGCTGAGCAATTATCCCTGGGATGCCTAGGAGTCAGCCAGTTCACTGTTAATCACAAAGGGCAGCAGAAGTGCTTGCCCAAGCCAAGCTTAGGGCTTCTATTCCTTCCTCTAGCTGATACATTCCTCAGAAGGTGGTTTCTAGGGGACTGAGATTGAATAATCTGATGTATACACAAAATGAAGCTTGCTGAATATTATTTCGATTGCTTGGATAATTTAGAAAATAAGGTAAATGTAGTACTGTCATCTGGAAAGCACTAGACTTTTTCACATGGTCAAGGATATTTCATTACTTGTAAGACAATTTTAAGTTATTAAAAAAGTTAGGATTTTTTTGTTGTTGTTTGTTTGTTTTTCCCACATCAAGGAACACTTACATTAGTGGAAAATTTAGGAATGTGATATTTTCATCTCTGCTGAAGAACCTGTATGAATAGAAAATAGAAAATGCTTTTGCTGCCCTCACACCTGCAAGGGTGTGAGGGCAGCAAAAGCATGAGGACAATGCACCTGCGATTCCTCTTGAATATTTAATAAGGATATAAAAATATTTTTATTCTTAATTTAAATCGCAGTTTTCTCTTACATGAAGTGAAATTCTGGGGCTAAGAAACATGTGAACAAAATCTTGATGACATTTGGTAAAAACAATGCCCAAAGCTCCTCCTTAGCCACTCTACTTCCTCTGTATTTGAAAAATCACTAGAAATGACAGTTGGGATCAAAATTTAATCACACTGGGCACTGTGCAAAACCAACACAGACATAGTATCTGCCCTAAGGAGTTTATGGACTATTTCAGGGCTGGATGCCAGGAGAGGGTGTAGCAAGTAGTGAGAACAAGGAAGAGGTAGTAGTTCTAGGAACTTGTGACTATCCTGTCTTGCTAGATAAACACTCTGCTCAGTGTCAGCCTCATTCAGTGAGGTTAAGATGCAAACAAAAACACTGGTGCATTTGGTAATCATGGCTAGTCATCTGTCTTGTGACAGGCCTGGTGAATTTATGAGCTAGAGCTACTGTCAGCTCTATTTCTCAGATTTTATTATATTCGCTTTTGGGCAGGAGGCTCTGGGCCTCAGCTTATTAACTCCTTGTTTATAGTCTGGCTTTTGATGTATCTACTCTTACAGAGGAGCAGTGCTGATGTACATCTTTAGAACTTTTATTTCCAAAAGAAGAATATTTTCTTAAACATAATAGTCAGGGGTTTTCTTCTTCCCTTGCATTTCTGATAAGATGAGAAATACTTTCCCCATGTGAACATTTCACTCAGTGGGAGTCAACTAATAAGCAAGCATACAGTGTATCTAAAACAGATAAACCAATTTTCTGGGTACATTTCTAGATGCTGTGTTCTTTAGCTGCTTTCACTCTGCATTTCTTTGGCTCATTTGGGGAAGGAGGCAGACTACTGAGAGATCATGAAGCACTTCAGGAAGGCATTTTCTTTATGGGGCATCCTGAAGTATGTTCTCAGAGCTCTTAGAAACTGAACGCCTGCTTTATTGCCCGGGGCAGGTAGGAATGGCTTGTTATCAGAAGACCCCTTAAAGAGAGGTGGAATTCTGTGTGGAAGTGTATAAGATGCTACAACAGAGCTGTGCTATGACCACAGGGATTTTACCGTATCAGATAGGATTCAGTGGTCCAGGTCCATGAACTCAACTCTGGGTGCAGCACTTCATGTTTGATAGCAGCTGGTGGAATCTGCAAGAAACACATTAATTGACATTTAGAGAATAACCTGCCCATAGGGGAAGTTGCTTTCTCAGCTCAGGCAATTAGTGGTTTTCTTTTACCTTTTAGCAGAAGTTTGCATACTTTGTCTTCGGTGAGCACGCAGCTTAGTTTGCTGAATAAGAGCTTTCACGTGGCTGTGCGAAAATTTGTAACTGTGTTGTGCTCCTACTTTCGGAGCTGCGCTGTGCTACTCATAGGCACAGTTTAAATGGAAAAGCATAAGCCAAGAAAGCTCAAAGCGGAAAGGCAAGATGCATTTTAGAGAGACAAAACCAGTAAAATCTATATGATCTACCCGTTTTTTTGGACTGCCTTTTAAGCATTTAGGCCAAAATGTGCTTCTTTCTATTGGTGTAGTGATGTACACATTCTAATCCTTGGGACTGTGATTCTAATCAGTAAATGAGACCAACGCCTTCCATGCCTAACTCTCTTCTCATCGGGTGTCTCACTGAAACATGCATCTCAAACTCACCTACTTCCACAAACCGAGATTGGCAAAGGAGGTGTTATGTCACTTCTGTGGCAAAACATAAACAGGGCTAAATATCCCATGAATATGAAAATTTTCCCAAAATTTAGACTAAATATTCATTTTTTTTTTCTTAGACTCCCAGCTTGTTTACACTATATTTTATAATGTGCCTTGTACTTTCACTATGTGAATGCTTCAAAACTGGCCTTTGAATTTCACAGCTGCAGTCTACTAACCAGACCTAAAATTTTCAGATTGATTGTAGTTTACATTAAAATTTATAGCTACCTCACTATTATTGCAAGATCATGTGGAAAATATATTTTCCCTTTATCCACATAATTAAAGAGGTAATATTTGTTGAGGGGTTTTGGGGGGCAGTGGCAAATGTAGAGTTAAACAAATAACCAGTTTATGTTGAACTGAACATTCAGTGTTGATGGATCCTTAATGTCTAAACAGATGATTTACCACAGTCCCATTGTAGTTCAGAAGTACCTCTTGCATGAGAAAATGCAGTCATGCAGAAACAGCACAAACACTATTGACTTGCCCACTACTTGCTGCTGCTCCTTTTCTCTCTCTTCCTCCTTTTTTTTTTTTTTAACAGGATGGAATGTTAGTTTAACTTTCATGCCCATAATGCCTTTTGGCCTTTTTACCTAGGACTTCTGTTTTGCTTCTAAATTAAATTATTATGATGGATATGATGGATCCAAAGACCTTCAGTATGAACTGATTATGAACTCATTTTCAAATCTGACTGTTTTGTTATTATCAGAAGACACTTCTTTTGCTTCACGTAACTTCTCAAATCATGGCATTTCAAATTTCTGAAGTCCTGTAATACTATAATTTGTGAACAAGAGAGAGGAGAAAATAGAGATATTTTAGCTCCTGCTTTTGTTAACTCATTTTTGTTCTATGCATAAAAAGAAACAGGTCTCATTACTCAAAGCTGAAGATCTGCCAGCTTGTAAGGTATTCCTTTTCATATGAGGAAGATTAAGTTCACATTTTATGCAAGTTCCCTAGTAGGCACCTTTGTCTCTTGTCATAACGCACATAATTACCGCATTTCACCGCCAGCAATCATTCTTAAGTTAAAACCATCTATAAACCTCTCATTAGTAAAAATAAGGCAATGAAAGTAGGATGTACACCTTCAAAAAGAGAACCTACTGTTAAGAGAGTTAATCTCTTCATTGCACAATAGATAAAGAATAAATAATTTTCACTTAGGGCTTTTCTTTCACATGCAATCAAAATAGTTTGTGATAACAGATCTGCTGCGAAAGGCTTCAGGAACACAGCGTTTTTTGCAGATGGGGTTGATCTTCCTTCTATACTGCATTCAAATAAGGTAGGTTTTTTTAAGTCACAAGAGTTGACCAGATTTTGGTGCCGCTTGTATTACAGAGGGTGGAGAGCTCCTCCATACAGACAGTGTATTACAGGGGGCTCCCCATCACCTATTTACAACCTCAGCCAGGATAAAGACTGGTTTCTGGACAAGGAAAAGCCCATGGTCAGACCAAATTACCTCTGAAAAGTTTTGTCCTGCACTGTAACTAAAGCATGGAGGCTGACATTGGCCCTGAGAATGGCTGTTGGCAAGTGTGACATTATTCTGTGCCAGGCAGAGACTTGGTGTGTCTTCTGGTATTACCTCGTATTGTAAAAATCATATTCTCTTCCAATCCAGTTCCATCAAGCCAAAAGATAAAGAGCTAGAAAACTAGATGTTTTTTCTTGTTGTCAAAGCTTCCCAGAGTTAAGAGGGAAGCCTGAAAAAATTTCAGTGTTCCATGTTCCAGTGGGAATTTCATTGAAAATGAAAATACAGCTAAGATATCCTCCACGTCATATCAACCTTTTAAATGGCCTTTTCCTGTAGAGAGCCTACTGTGGGATCACTAACACCTATGTTTGGTACTAGCATGTAGGGGGCTGCTATAACCGTTGATGAATTTGCACTTTAAAAGGGACAACAGAGACAAAGGCAAAAAAGGGAAGGGAGGGAGGCTGGGAGAGAGGGAGAAAGAGGTTGCAGATCCAACACAATAAGGAATGATATGAGGACTGAACTGTGTTCAAAAGTAGTGCACCATCACGTATCATGAAGTCTATGACATCCATATTGTGCTTATAGGATCACTGCACAAGATAAATCTCCACGAGGTATTTTATCTTGCCTTTGGAATTCACTCGATATTTGTGTTTAGTGTGTGCAAAGCGAAGGAAGCTCAGCTAAGTGTCTTGGTGTCCTGGCACAGCAGAGTCACCAGGAGAAAAAAGTGAAGAATAGAGTAGAAATAAGTTCAGGTGAGACTTTCAAAACTGTGTATTGATTTCAACAGTAGAACTATGGGAATGCAGCCAGGTCACGAGAATGCTTTTCACAGCCCTGCTCTTGTACCAGAAGATGGGTAGGCTAAACATACCTGAAAATTCAGGAAATAGGTTTCCTGAGGAAGACGACCCAATATTGTGCAGCTGCTTTGCAGGATTTTCATACGTGATTTACAATGGAAGCACACCACCAAACAATTTTCAGGTAATTTTTCAGAACTTTTTAGTACCATGGGTAGCTTGTTACATATTAAACCTCTGCATTTCAAAATCAAAATTAGCAGACAAATAACATACTGAAGCAGCATACTGAAAGTTAGCCTTGCCAAATTCCTCCCCTACCTCCCCCAAAAACAGTTGAAAAATCTATTGAACAAGATTTTTTTCCACATAGTGTCAAATGGGATTGAACTACAGTAAAACAAATTTCTAAGAAACCTGTAACTGTATAATATTAATTATAGTAATGATGAAAGATTCTAAATAAATTAGTTCTTCCAGAAGCCATCCATGAGAAATTATAGTGGGAGCCAAACCACAAGCACTTTTTTGCCTCTTTGAAAGATTTAGATGGAATGCTTTCCAAAACAGGGATGTGCTTGAGGGGAAAAGAAGAAAAGTAATCTTGTTAACCAAAATAAGTAGAATTCAAAATTACTTTTGGAGCTTTCTCTTTCCTATTGCGAGAAAACAATAGGAGGGGAAATGTTCCTAAACTAAAATTCAGTTAATATGCAAAATACACTTGCCACTGCAGGGTCTTCTTGCAGTTGCAGAGTGGGAATATTCTCTAAGCTCCTTAACTTTATTCTTCCAAGTAGCGTGACTTGCTAATTCTACCAGAACTCTTTGTGAATAAAACTGCAGATGAAGTTGGTTCTTTCAGGTGTGTGTGGTATGTATCCTAGAGTTATGAAGCACTTTACAGCGAGAAATATCAAACAAAACCAGCTATGTTGCACTAATGACTTTTCTCCAGGATCTTTGAGTTTAATTAATGTGACCAGTAGCAAGTGCAAATATCACTTCAGTGTAATAGGTCACCTCACGTCCAATTAGCCTACAACTTGTGCAGAAATCACATAGTCAAATTGCTTGGTCACCAGTTAAGAGGCTCTCTGCTTTTCCAGGAAGTTTAAATCCCCAACTGTTACATAAGGCAGCTTCAACTTCCCTGCTAAATGTGGCCACTTATATTTGGGATTCATCAAATCTGGGAAGCAGTTATTTCTTACACCATATTTATGAATAATGACAAGACACTGCCAGCTGGTGTGTGTAAAGTTGTCTAGACCAATCTAAGAGCAGTATGTTTTTGCATCTTTCCTTATGGCAGCTTTGAAGGCCAAGGAGGCAGACTGGATAATTTTCCAGTGACTGCTAAATGACCTCAAACTCTAGTAGAAATAATGCCTACAAACGCTACAGCTTTGGCGGCTGTGACAAAAAAAAAAAAAAAAAAAAAATTGGAAGGGCATCAGCACTTATGCTTTAGGACAAATGTTGTCTTAGAGAAAAAGGAAGTTTTCTACCTAGGTCTAACATTTCATAATTTTGTAATGTGGAAATTTTGAGTTATTATCACAATTATGTAGTGCTGATCACTCTGAAATATGATCATGAGTTAAGATTTGGAGGTGTGACCTAGTGGGGTAGGCAGTTGCATTCTGCAGTGGTCCCTAGTGAAAGACTGCATGAAGGAATTTATTAAGTTTGTTTTCGTTTTTAAACCACATTTACTGACATCTTCTCACATGCATTTCTATCTTGTATACGTGTTGAATTCTAGATAGCTGTACAGTTGTGTGATATAACTTGGGGTTTTTTTCTCCCTGTACATTTTTTTTTTTACTAGAAGGGAGCAGTCCTGAAATCAACATCCAAAATTCAAGCTGTCTGTAGTAAGGATGAAAATCCTAACCAAAAATACTGAATTCTGAAAGGGACGATGTGTGGGGATTTAGAAAAGAAAGGAAAAGCATGAGGTGAGGAAGATATGGGATGAAGCAGGCTTTTATGGAAGAGAAAATTTTTTGCAAGAGAAAGGAAGAAGAGAAAGGCAGAAGAACTCTAAAGGAAAGTTGTATTATAAGAGACCTAATTTATTCCATGAGGCATAAATGTTTTGGCATAGACATCAACTCCATCTCTAGATCAGAAGACACCAGCTGATTGCCACAAATTGAATTCTTTAATTCTTCTTAATAAAAATTACCTATAGATTTATTGGGAATATCCTTGTCTTTATGCATAATAAATATTCAATTCATGCTGAAAAAATAACTGAGAGCTTAGCTTTGTAGGCAGAAATATTTGATAATGATTATAAATACCTCTCATAAATCTCTAAAAAACATTAAGCCAGTTCCCCTGAGTGACCCCCTTGAACAGTCATATGTACTATTATTTTAAAAAAGATGGTGTGGGTAAAAATACTAAAAGTACACGGACACAGTTCATGCTAATATTTTGTCACTTTGAGGACTTACCTCTTTTTAATCTTTTATTTTACTGTGTGTTCATGTCTAACAAGTGCACATTTAAACAACATTGAGTTTAGCTATGTGTAGTAAAAAGGTATAATTCTACTGATCTGCTGAAAAGAGAGGTAAAGTTATAATTCTACAGATCTCTCAAAAGAGAAGTAAATTTGAAAACATGTTAGCGTTTCCATCTCTTGCCCCACTGTGCCACCATATTGTAGAAAAGGAAGATCAGTGAGTGAGTTTATTTATTATTTTGTTTTACACCTGGCTACAGTGTGTTGCTGTGGGGAAAATCATGACTCTCCGAGGCATCTAGACAAACTGTGACTCATTAGACATTCCTGAAGCGTGGTGAAATGGAAAAGTCAATGGAGTGCTGTAATATCTGGGTATAAGTTACGCAAGGACAGTTAAGAGTGTAGTGTTGAGGGATTAGCATTATGTGGTATGTTTTCCATTTAATTAACTAGATGATGCCACTCCAACTATAGTGGTATCTGTAGAGAAATGAATCTCATATCAATATGTATGTTTAGAGCTCCCAAGCCAAAAGCACAGCTTACTCAGCAAAGAGAAATTGCCTTTCTGTTTGGAAATGAATGGACCTATCTGTGACACTGCATAAATAGCCTTGTTATTTTTTGCAGTGAATACTTGCTCACATCTCCAGAAGATGCACTCATCCCTGTTTAGGGAAGGGATGCTACGATTCTGCATTTCTTGTTGAACCATAAGTAGGTGTTAGGATAATTCTATCACTGAATAGACAGAGGGAGCAGATTCTCCTCTGTGCTGGCTGCTGTCTGTTCTGTATTCCTGCCATGCCTCCTCAGCCTTGCTTAACCTCTGTTTTTTCATTGGGAACCTCAGTTTCACGATGTTTTTCCCCTTATGGAGATTCCAGCTTTCTTGTCCGAGCACCAGAATGAATGGGGCTCACTACATCTTCTTCCTGTGCTAATCAACAAAATGTCATTTGCATTTTTTGCACTCTCTTCTCCCAGAAACAAGAGAGAGAACACCAAGTAGCTCCAAAATGGGAGAGGGATGGGATGAAAATACCTTCCACCAGTTTCTGCCCTCCTTTTCCTTCACCACCCACTGGAGCTGATAACAGGCATAAAAGAACAGGAGACTCAGAGAAAAGGTTGATTAATTCAGCTGATAAGTGAAGGATTGGTTTGCACAGGTGTTCACATACATATTTCAGTTTCTTGTGGTTTTTACTGGTGATGGTGCAAAGTTGAATTTGCAGGGCTGGCAGTTTAGGATAAGTACAACCATGTCCCATTTTGCTTCTCTGATGAACTGCAGTCTAATGGCAGTCATGTAACAGCTCTGCACATTGCTCTATCCTGTGATTTTAGAGAGCATCCTTAGATAAGCTGCTCTTGTGGAAGGCCTCTTCCATTGTTGGTAAATGGTACTTGAGGCTGTCAGCCAGTATTGAAGACTCTGGTTGCCCTCCTGACTGACACTGGATATGTTTTGGGCATTCAGTGTTATCAGGTACATGCCAGGAATGGCTAACAAAACTGTCAGGGACTAAGTAGATTAAATTTTAGCAAAGTATTGATTTCTGTTGTTTGTGCCCCGGATGCGCCTCAAGAAGTCTCATCTGTAAAAGACATTATATTTAACTAGTGAGGCTTGTTGTCAAGTCATCTGAGAATTTCTTTTCATGGAGCTCATCTAAGAGTGATAAAACAAGGGTTGACATAATCTTTTTATAATACAAACAGCATTATAGAAACAAAACATGCATTTTTTCCTTTGTTAAGGAAACAAGTCTATACTGTTTAACACAAGATCTTTTCCTACTGCTATTTTGCATAGACTGGTTGTTGTTATCCGTGTTAAGATGAGAGTACCTGACCTGCTAATCATTCTCTTTTGCAACTATTCCAGCATTCCAGACTTCTGACAGCATTCACTAAATGTATAATAATAAAAGAATCCCAAGTAAACAAAAAAAAATTAAAAAAAATTGAGAAGGATCTCCTCCTTTATTTTCAGCAAAGATCAAATGCCTTCACTCTTTTTTGCCTCACACTGAAAAAGAAATCCAGGCAAATAAAAATCAAATAGCAAAGACCCCAGCTGGACTGATCTACATCCTTAGAGTGGTGTGAATGATCGCTTGGAACTATGTCATACTGGGAGACATGACTGCTTATATGCATCCCTTACATTATTGTGAAGGAGGATGAACAACCTGTATGCTCCATTTTGGAAAACAAATTGCTTATTTAGAGTATGAAAAACTACCCAGGGTAATTCATCTTTTTGAAATTTCCATCCTCTCTTACAATGCCTGCACATTGTGCGGCTAGGTATGCTAATGAATATGGTATGTTTGGGAAGAGGAACATGTCCTGTGGTATCACATAAACTTTTCCAGAAGCTATCTGGGGGGAATTTTGAAAAACACCTTTCACAGAAAATCTTCTGCACCCCCTTAAGGTGGATGCTGGTAGAAAAAATAAAGCAATTTCACTGCTTTTTCCTAAGAGCCTGAAGACTGGAAGCACTTCAACCTAGATACATGTATCATGCCCAGCTTAAATTCTGATTCAGTTTCTCTAATACATGGTATCTTTTTTTACAGTGGCAAAGTTGACAGATGTGTTGTTACAATTTTTAGATTGTTTTCTGTTTGAAAGTTAATTTTTGGAAGGCTCAGGTGGAATATCTTATTTCCTGCTTAAATTATTCCATTGGGCTCCAGTGTGACTACTCACAAGTTAGATATGTATTCAACAATACAGATTTATTAGTTAGGCTTATAAACTGTGGCGTCTGTGAGTCGTGCACAGCTTAAAAAGCATATCTCAGAGATGGCTGACATTCAGTTGTGTGTGAAATGCAATTTGTGGGCCAAACTTTGCATTTGTCTACATAAATCTGCTTCAGCTCAGATGAAGTATGTAGAACTATTCCTGGTTTACCCTGGAGTCATTGAGGGATGCCATTCACTTCAAAGACAAAGTACATTCACAAATGTTAAGTTCTAAAAATCTTTGGAGCCACAGAATTTGTTAGCCATTTTAACATCACTGTGTCTTCTCTTATTTTCCATCCCCAGCCAGTGGAAAAATCTTTAGATAACCACGTTGCTGGATGTACTTTGAGTCTAAAAGGTGTGATTCTGAGCGAATATATTTCATACCATTAAAATGGTTTAGGTATATTTCCAGGTGAAAAAATGTGCTTTTGAAAACTACCTTATATATTGAAATTGAAGTGTTAGGCTGTCTTTGATGCAGAAATATGTCATTGCTGCTTATGGGTGAAATGGTTGGTGCCCAGTGGCAGCTAAATCAAAAAGAATTTCACATAGTTGTGTCACAGTTATTTGTAAGCTTTTGTAACCTTTTGTAGTGAGGTCTATTGGGTTTCCCCCTTGGCCTCAAGAACCCATCTATTTCACTACTTGGCATCCTCTGAAGATACTGCTAATTTTCACATATTTTGTGGTTTTGTAGTGTGGCAAAGTCCCACTAGGTGCTAGACAAACAACTTCCGTAGTTGTGATTTAAGCCACATTTGCACTGGGCTGTCAGAGGTAAAGGATTAGTATATCATTCCAACTGATTGGTTGTCCCTCCCAAATCCTTCAGGGAGGTTTGTACACTGGAAATTTCATGTAACTTTCAAGTTTTTAATTTGAAATAATCATCAAAATACCCCAAACTATTATTACAGCATCAGTGAACAGTCTGTGGCATTTTAGTTGCTTTTCTAAGGAGTGCACAGTCTTTTGTTTCACAAGTTGTTTTCCGTTTACTGTTCCTTACAAAAACCTCTTCAATATGCTATTTTTTCAGAATATGTTTTTAATCAAAAAGTACATGTTGATGTTTTACGATAAGGCAAGAGGAAAGACTGGCCACACCTTAAGGAAAATGCTCTAATCCTACAGCCTATTTGTTCCCTTGCTTGGAAAATCTTGTTGGCTCTCCAAATATTCAACACCATTCAAATTCTCCTTTTGCTCTAAAAAGGATGCAAAACACTAAATCCCTTCTCCAAAATCGAATGCTTGTAATGTTATGAAAAGGGAGAACAGATGGTAGCATAAAGCTTAAGGGGAAAGTATAGCACTTTAATTCAAATTGTTTGACAGAGCTAAAGACAGCCACTTAGTTACCAATTGCTTAAGTTATTTATGCCCCTTTGTGTAAAAGAATGAAACAAGGAAATTAAAATGTTTTGTACATTCAGAGAGAGAAGGGTAAGATAAGGCAAAATGGTAGTTTATTTGATTATGCTGTTTGCTAATAGTAATGCCCAAAATGTGATTGATCTTACTAAGCAGCCTTACAGAATCATTAGAATAATTGAAAACTAATTGTATAATAAGTTATTGTATAATTTTGGTTTCACAGTGGACAAGTTTACCCTGTTACAATGTGATAGCCGACTAGGAAAACACTCAGAGCTTCATAACTTGGAACCTTTTGGAATTTTCCTTCCACTTTTAACTAAATTAGTTTTTCAGTTCCTCAGGATTTAGATTGTGATTCAGTGCATTAACTTATCCCCATGCTGCTTTGATTGAACAGCAAAGCATCCATTACCAATGCCATATCCAAAGTGACGTTTCCAAACAGACTGCCTGCTGTTTCATTCATAACCACAAGGCAGCCCAAAATGACTTTACTTCTTTTTACAACTTGCAAGGAGTTAATGGACTGTGCTGGCCCCCTGCCAAAACCTTTAAGAAACTTTATTAATGTGTTATGAGGCTGGGACACCATAGTGCGGGACTTTATTGGTTGCTCATTTTAATGAATAAAAATATGTATGCACAATTAAAACCAGGTTTTCAAGCTATTGCCTTCTAGTAAATGTTAAGTCTTTGACAATGATATTCCTAGTGTTTGCTAATGACAGTTTTGTATATTTCTTTTCATAATGCAAAACTTTGCCCTGCAAGGATAAATTTGTGTTGTGAATGTTCCTTTCCATGCTAGCACCACCTTTGGCCCTGAGAGTCCTTCTTTCTGATGCAGAAAAAGAAGTATTGAAAGCTTCTGGTTGGACTTTTCCATAAAAGACTGTGAAGGCTACATGACTGTGGTGATGTAGTCATTCTGTACACACTATATTAAGGGTTAACATAATGTAAATAGCTTCAAAATTAATGCCAGAAGTCAGTTACTGGTAGGCTGGTTGTCTGGTGTGATTTAAGTGTTATTTTGCAAACATTTCTCAACAGATGACGGTTCCTCTTACCCATCTTTAAAATTTAGTATTCACTCAAACAGTGAAGTAAGTAAGACTAGGTAATGCACTCCACAGGTTCTAATGCCTGGGAACAAGAATAGAGAAGGTTCATTGCATAAATATATGTGAACACTTTATTAAAAGCAGGCTGTTTCGTTACTCTTCCTTCCATCATTAAAAAATAAAAGTGATCACTTAGAGTCCTTGTTCACTAAAAAAGTATCACAGTTTCCAGTCCCTGGATGCTTTTCTCTAAAAGCTATGAATGCTATCACGGAAAAAATTAATCATAGATTTAATGGAGATAACAATGGGAAGTACAGAAAGAAATGTGGAAGTGAAATTCAGTAGCGGATGGAATGAAGAGTTGGTAGCAAAGCAGAAAGTTTAAATAAAAATGCCTCAGTCTGTTTAAATAGTTTATTTTATTAGCACATGTTGACAACTGTTGAGGTCTCATAAAAGTTTCCATTCTGCTTTCAGGCCTCTCATTTGGACTTGAAGATTTCAAAGCTTGGTCCCTTAGAAAACAGTCATGCTTTGCATGTAATTTGAGCAAAGAAGATGACAATGGTTTGCATGCATAAGGAGACTCATAAAGGGCAGTCCTTGGTAGCAAAACAGAATGATCTTGTGACTTTTGTTTACACTATTTGCCCATGAAAAATACCTTGAGATAGAAAAACTATATGCTGGGGACCCTTACTGAAGAGCGTTGCAGTGATTATTTTAGGTTTGCAGAACAGTGCTTCAGAATCCCAGGTGTAGTTCAGCTTAGGTTCCTCCTCCCCTTAACCTCTAAGACAGTAGCTGTCTATTGCGGACAGGCCTGACACAGCTGAAGTTGGCCATGAGCATAGGTACTTAGTGAACAAAGCTCTCAAGGAGATGCTTCATTTGGTAGATCATCTCCAGTTGAAGAATTTGGACTCAGGAATATATTTTCCATAAAAAATAGTGTCACCCTTATGCTAATAGAGAATCTATTTGCAAAATTAAAGACTTTTGGTTTAATTTTGCACATACATATGTGCACAGATGCTGCATGAGTATCAGTACAGCATGAATTTGGCTTCTTTCTAAGTTTATATAAAACCTTCAATGCATGAATATTTAAGACATTAGGTTCACTTGATGCAGAACAGTAAAAAAGGATTACAAAAACTACAATGCGTTTGGCTCAGAGAGCTAAAAAATAAAAGGTATTGCCAACACCAGTGGTGACACCTTGACTTTCAAGCATCTATCTCTGCAACTTTGTTTTTTGCATACAGCTTTCTTTATACTTCAGGCAAGATAGATTAGAAATCTCTGGATGTGTAGAATAAACAAATAATAAGTTGATGCAAAACACAGAATTATCTTGTGATAACTTTTGCCTCCTCATTTTTTAGAGTGAACTACACAATTCAGCGTTCTCTTCCAACAGCTTTTTATGGAATTTAGCCATGAATTCCAGCCATCAGCTAAGGAATTCAAGGAAAGTGGAGGTCTCATTCATAACACTTATGTAAAACTGAAACATTTTTAGTAATGCTCCTGATAGAAGAAATATTCTGAGTTTTCCTGTCTTGAAAATTTTCAACAAAAGGAAGATAACGTAGGAGTAAGTGTAAATAAAAATAAAATACATCTTTATCCTTCTTTCCTTTGAATACTTCAGCAACCCACGTACCAGTGAAAATATGAACCAGTTGGTAGAGCTTTTCTAAATACACAGGTGGAACTGCTAAAATACTGCTAAGATACGAGGATGTTTCCTACAGCATTAAAACTAGAACATGAGTATAATGGAATATTTTTTAATACTGTAAATGGAATTTCACAGTTATTTGAAAGCCGGAATAGGTAAAATTTGACCCCTTTGGATTTAGTAAACCTGTTTGCAGCAGCATGCATAACCCAGGGACTGGGGGTGTGATCTCATTGTCTTACTGCTCATAGCATGAGGGTGCTGAGTTACATGCAAGTATATAGTTGTCTTTATCCCAAGTCACTGGCCTGGTATCAGGATGGTCAGAAAAAGTGAGACCCTGGAATCAGAGCTGGACAAAGCTGTTCTGGTATATCTGGTTTTTATGTCTCATAAATGAACAGAATTGTGTTCTTGAGCACTTTCAATATTTCTTTCAGTCCAGGGGAAGTTTTGGGATATCCAGTAAACTAAGTACTTGGTGCTCCCACAGAGGAAAATGGCCCGTGTTTGTTCAGTGTTTTAACTAAAAGATTCAGTGAGGATGAGAAAAGGGGAACAGGTAGACATTTATTTTTAAAATACGTATGTGCGTTTGAAAGGAAGAAGAGTGGCATGATAATTACAGAATGAAGCTTCATCTGTAGAAGCTGTAAGCAGCAGATAAGATAGAGAAAAATGACATGATTTTTTGAAGATGTCCCTTTGCATACTTGCCTGGTAAACCTAGTCCCTTGCTAGTTTTGTTCCTTTTTTTTTTTTT
>VZTI01000077.1:154535-339342 GCA_013397865.1 Struthidea cinerea
AGAGAGCAGTTTAGAGGTACACTTATTAAATATTAATAGAAGAGATGCTCTTTGGAACCTTAACCCCAGCTCACTGGAACCTTACAAGGACATCAGTATTACACAGCTGTGTGACTTTGACCCTCATTACTGATTAAACAGAGGTGAAAGTCACTTAATTCAGAAGCATGTTGAGTAGACATAACTATCACAGTGCATGTCCTCTCTATTTAATGGGACAAAAATTTGCTCAATAGAGTCAAAAGGATTAGAAATGAAATACAGTTACATAAATAATTGACTGGGGTTGATATGAAGTCTTCTGATGCTATGTAGCCATGGACAATAAGCAGTTCATGGATCAGTGACTAGCATTTTCACAAAAAGCTCCTATTCAGATGTTATTATATAATGATAGTTGATAGGGAGGCTTAAGACTGTAAATAGATAGGGGCAGCACCCACAAGACAAGCTTTGTATTCTCTTAGTGTCTGTAAGATTGTGATTCTTCTACTAATGGAATATTTTTTTTCCGGTGAGGACACTTTCTATTTTCTTTTTTAGTTCCAAGTGATGCTAAAATGCCTGTAGAGTTTTATTTTATAAAGGAAATTCAGTGAAAATGTCATGATGTACTCATCAGCTGCCATTACCCAAACCCCCAGAATCTCACGAAAATGCCCAGCAAGCGATAGGAAAGCAGTGAAATGTCTTTGCTTTTGTTGCATACAGTTACGGTTGAAGCAGAGTACAAGGTCTAAGGAATCTCTCAATTTATGTTTGTTTTGACATTGGACACAATGAAAGAACACTCTTCTGTCTATTGTACAGACCTAGGACAGAACAGGTAAGGTTTTCTAATTCTGGCCAAGGGTGGCATACCTTGGTGAGGAGATCCACCGCAAATAAAATAGGGGCAGTCACAGCAAAGGCTTGAGATGTTTGGAAGGGTTTTGTACATTTTGCTGGTTGCTTGGAAAAGCAAGGGATTTTCTTTAAAAGTTGGGAAATGCAATCAGCGGGAAGGAGGAATCAAACATCTGAGGCTTTGCTGGTGCCTTGTGCCTGAGCACAGAGTAGCTGTGCTTTGCAAAGGTCCCAACGTGTGTACTCCTGGCACAAGGGAAGCATATGACGATTCCTGCATAATTTAAAACAATAAAGTAAGCTTCCCTTCAGGAAACTCCTCCTCCCCCCTTTTTCTCCCCAGTGATGGAATATGTGGAGTAGTCAGCATGTCTTCTAACCCACTGCCGTGTACAGTGTACTGGTGTGCCTGCTGTGACCGACCTGCAGTGCCAGGTCCCACTCTTGTCTGAAAAACCAACTCCTTGCCTCAATTAAAACAGTCTGATGGTTTCAGAACCAGTTTTGGCTTCTGCCCTTCACACAGGACGACACTAGATCGACGACATTTCGGGATAACTGTTTGGCAGCCATTTTAGATACTGCCTGTGCTGAGAGCTCTCTGGCTGCCAAAAACTGCAGACACTCTGTGCCAAAACACTCTTGGCAGTAGAGATAAACTTTGCAGAGATACACAGTCCAGAAATATCTTATAATTACAAAGCACAGGGGGCAGAATGTTTTTACAATACAGCTGTGCTAATGTAAACATTTAATTTGGCAGCCATCTCCACCCACTTTTCAATTAACCGGGTTTATGCAGATACTTTAGGTCTGCAATAAACTTTATTGCTGCTTGTCTTAGAGTACAGTTTATGAAACACAGATTTGAAGTATTTTGGGGGCTTTCTATCCATTTAGCAAGGCACATTGAAAATGTTAGGCTGTTGTAAAGGGAAGTGTCAATTCCTGTTTTAAAATGCCTTAGCTCTGGCTTCACTAAAAGCCTTTGCTTTTAAAGTATATATTAATTGGGGCCTGTCTCCTTTGCTTTTTCCCAAAGCAAGTAACAGGATATTAATAGAAAGAAATGAAATCACTTAAAGAGCTACAAAAGGACATTTGTGCTGGTGGTGATCATTAGAAAAGACAAATGTTCCTGGTGTTGCAAAATGGTGCTACAGAGAATAGTTCTGAACAGCAGTCCTTACAAGTATAATTGCAATAATTGTGTGATAGCTGCAGTAATTGTTCTTGTAGAGTAAAAGAAAAATAATTTCCAATCACAAGCATTATTCAGGCTTAGATGGCAAAAGGAGCCAAAGAGCCTTTCCTGAAAACTCCAGATTGCTGGAGGTTACAGTATTTTATAATGAGAGGAGTTAATTGGCTTTGTGAAACTGGTTAATGTTTTATAATATAAGAAGACCTATTAGATAAGATAATTTCACTGACTATCAAATAAATTAAAATAGCTATCTCTAATAACGTCTGCATTTTATGGGAATGAAAAGCTTCAGTGTGACTTTGAAAGGCCAAAAGGTGGAGTCCTTCCTCACAGTCCGTCCCCATCCTGTGAGGGATCAGACCATGTCAGAGGGGCTGTCCCTGGTCTGGAGGGATTTGTACTCAGGAGTTAGGCAACACGGAGTAAGCACAGTCACAGAATCAGATTAGCATGTCCTCTAGGGATGCCAGACTTCAGGATTCAGAGGATCACTTCAGTTTGGACAAGCTGAGGAGTAGGACAGATTGTTGGTTGTTTTTTTTTGAAAGTATGTTGAGACTTTAGTTATGAAACTTGGATAGGCAATCAAGAAGAAGCTATCTTGTCTACTTTAATTTTGACATTTGTATTTCCAGGCCAAACCACTAATTGTAGATAATTATGTAGTAGCAGCAGCAGAATGAAGGCTTTTGATTGTCCCACAGCAGCCTGAATGATGGTCTCTGCCCCACAGGGCATTCAGCTTTGGTTTGCATGTGTGTGAGGCCAGGATGTGGTGGTGTGAGGCAGGGGGGTGACTGACTAGGGACATTGAAGTGCCTTTACAGCTGATGTGCAGAAACTTTTTGGGAACTGGTTGAAGTATTTTTGCTTTAAACTTCAAATGAGGGAAGAAAAGGTATGGAAGTAGATACAAAAGTGATAAGACTGAGGGCACAGTTTACCAGAAAGTTTTTAAATGAGTGTGTTATGGCCCAAAAGCAATTAAGTGGAAGTACCTGCATCATTTTTTTAATGGATTCCAGAAAGTTTGATTGAAATTGTGAATGAAAGGCCATCATAAGAACAAGAGCTTCTTTCTATTGGTTTGCCCTTTCCTAATTTTCATTGAAGTGAGTTAAATACATTTTTTTAAGAAGTGAATTTACTTGTTTATAGTAGATATCATATAAATGTGATTAAATTAGTAAGTACTAAAGCATAACAACAGAGATATATTAAAAAAACTAATTGAAGAAGGTCAGCAAAAGCAGATGTTAAACACTAATGACGTAAGCATCCTAGATATAAGGATAATTCTATCTCTGCAATCTGTTGGGCTATAAACATTAGCTGTGAGGAAGGGAATATAGTTTATGTGTGGGATCCCACACAATTGATTACTGCAGGAATCCAGAATAGCTTCTTGTCCTGCAGGATCGCAAGACATTTTCTTACACTCTTATTGTAGTAAGTGTTCATTGCTTTAAATTTATAGTCTTCTAACTTTTTATCAATCAATCAATCAATCAATCAATCAATTTTGCTGATAAATTGGAACTACCAGTTTTTCTTAAGTGCTGTCTCCTTTATGAGGAATAAAGCATTGTTGCTGTGATTAGAGTGTAAGTACAGTGCAGAACACAGTGCTTTTGAGAGTAGTATGAAACTTTTTAATAGGCTTTAGCCTTTTCATGAACTATAAAAATTCCGTTTGGTGGCAAGGGACCGTGATGAGTGGGATCCTTATTATCTCCTTTTTTTGGCCACGGGAGTCTGTGAGAATGCTGGTCATGGCCCAAAGGCAGAATCAGCATTTTAAAAAACTATGCTTTGTAATTCATTGGTGTTAAAATAACATGTGTTGTCAAGATAGTAAAAGCCTGGCCACAGGAATGAAAGATCTGAAAGGCAGTGAGAAATGCATTCCACACCTAAAAAAAGATTGTTTATCAGTCGTCTTTGACACCAGTACTTTAATGGATTATTGGTAAATAAAGATCTGTATAAAATGCAATCCCCTCTGTTGCCTCCCTTCCCAAGGCTTTACTGAACCATGGGTGTTATTTGGGGACAAAATAGCCCTTGTATTTTTTCTCTATGAATAAGCCTCCTAAACACCTGGGGTTGGCCCGAGGTGATTTTGCACCACTCTGGGAGAGCAGAGTCCCTGTACAGCTGCTGAGGGCCTCCTATGTGAAAGACAATCTCCAGGTCTAGCAGGCAGCCAGACCTTCCTGGGTAGCGGAGCAATATGTGCCGTACTCTGCCACGCCCCCTTTGAAATTTGTGGTACACTGTAAGTGCAGGAGACGTTGACTAACTGATGGAGGAAACATCTATAGTGTTCCTCCCCCTGCACATGTTGGCAATGTTCCCACCTCTTCCTTTGTGGCGATGAGCACCACTGCTTCACTGCCCCAGGTAGCAATAGCCTGCAGCAATCTGCAGAGCCCAGGGCTGGAAGTGACCTACACAATTCTGCACCCAGGGTGGGAGCTGTAGCCACAGAAAAGCCTAAAATTACCTCCCTTTGTTCTGGTATCTGGGAGGATGCAAAACCAAAGCCAGTTTCTCATGCTAGGTTTGAGGCTGAATGTGTTGTTGGTTATTTTGTTCATTCATACAGGTGGTTGCAAGTTATCTTAGAGCAAACCTTTAACAATTTAACAATACAGTAAATCTTTAACAATACGGTATGCCTAAAGTTAATTGTAGACCTAGATCTTGGGTGAAAGGGGCTGCCAAATGCTGGAGGTGAAGTAGTACTGCTCAGCCAATGTGGCAAGAATTAAAAAAAAAAAAAAAGATTTTCAAAGTGGTAAATGCAGTTTGTCACAATGCATCCTGGGGGTGCTTGAAATCTTGGATTTTCAGCAGTGGGAGTTGGGGGCAAAAAATGAATGTATGTGGAGGGGATTCCATGCTCTAGCAATGTCTTAGTGGATTCTTTAGAAAGATGCTGAAAGCTCATGCTCATACAGTGGCAGCAAGATTTTAACCTGCCAGCCCATAGATGACAGTAACAATACTGTGTCAGTTCCTTAGAAAACAGACAAACAAGGGCAAACGAAGTATGCCCCTGTAGAGCAGAAGACAGTTTAAATAGATTAGGCTCTGGCATAGCACTTAAGTTTATCAAGCATTTAGTGTTTAGGATGTACAATACAGCCGTATGTGACTTGCCAACTATCTGGGCTTCCCCCACTGTTTCTGGTTTGGCAACAACATGGTTTTTCACCCTGTTGCAATGCTGACTGCCAAGGAGACATGGCCAGCTTTCTGCTTCCTGTCTTCCTCTTTGTTCTGGCTTGGCCTGCATTCTGCCTGCCAAGTCACAGATGCCAAAAGCTTATACAAAAAGGTCAAACAACTAAGGCTTGAAATCACCTATGCCAACATTTGTATTTCCCTTCTCTTCTACTGTATTTGGCTAACTGGGAACTACACACCACATAGCTGAGACAGTCATACAGAGAAATTTTTGCAAAAGAGTGTATAGATTATAGCTCTACAAACTGCTCATGGAAGCAGGGAACACTGAACATTTCTTAAAATTCCTCTTATGGAATTCCAAGTGCTAAAGATATATAATAACCTTTTGGTTTTGTAAATTTATTTCTCTCCCCTCCCTCACCCAACTTGGTTTTGCTTACTCTTGCTATTTTACTATATTTAGGAGTCAACTTTCTTTCGAATTTAGTACTACAGATCTTTGCACTTGGATCAGCAGCTACATTGACATCTGTGACCCTGTTGTAACCACTAAGAAAATTAAGCTTTCTTTATTATTTATCATTGGAAAATTCTAATAATAAGTATATAGCTGTTCAGAACCTAAACTTGGCCAACATAAATCTCCTGAACGATATGGTTTTATATATTTTCTCCAAAATAAAATTTATTTTCCTGATTGTGGTTCAGCTTCTCCTCACCTTGTGAAACTGAAGCAGAAAAACATATCTACCACTGCTATTTCTGTAATGTTTCTTATCATGACAATGATATTCGTCTATTGCTTTAATCCCCAAGTTTTAAACTAAACACTAAGACTGATAAAAAAGCCCTAAATGCCAAATGAGTGTTGACCATGAGTTTTAAAATTGCATAGTTGTAGGGTAAGCCTTCTGTTCAGATGATTCATCAAAGCTCAGGTCGCAAAGCACAGCTTACTATTTCAGCCAGTCTTCAAAAGAAACTACTCACTTTACTCGTCATCCTCTCAGCTCTCCCCTACCCTACACACCCTTAAAGAGAAGGGTGTTTCTTTAAAGTAATGGTGAGAAGCAAAATAAAACACAAGGACGCCTTCAGCAGCAGGCCTTTCATAATAAGCAGCATTTGATTGTCTCTTACTTAGATGAGCAAGAAAACTGTACAGCTCTTAGTGGTTTTACTTTGTTTAACTAAAAATGTTTTCCTGGACACTGCAAAAAAATGCAGGGTTGAAGAATATTCCTAGGCAAATAGTGGTGGCACAAGGAAGGCAGAGAGAGAATGCAAAGAGAAGGTAGGGAAAACAAGGTGTTGGTTGTTTTGTTCATTCATACAGGTGGTTGCAAGTTATCTTAGAGCAAACCTTTAACAATTTAACAATACAGTAAATCTTTAACAATACGGTATGCCTAAAGTTAATTGTAGACCTAGATCTTGGGTGAAAGGGGCTGCCAAAATCTTTAATGGGATAAGTGTGCCCTTTTCAGAGCCAAATGTTGCTTGTGGACAGCCACCCATGTGGAAAGATATGTCAGTTTTCTGTCACTCTCCCCTACTAAATACATGGAAAGATATGGTCCAGAGAATTCACCTTGTTCTGCCCTATAATCAGTGCACTTTTTTCATGCCTTATAACTTAATAACTGTTCTTTTTTGACATGTGAATTTTTTTATGTGTGTTTAATCTAGTCTTTTTTTTAAGCACTGAAACATACTGATTACATTTTTTTTCCATCTGCTGCTTATTAAAATAGACTTATGCTAATACATTTGGGAAGGCAGCTATCATTTTGGTGTTGACATATGCCTTTGCTGAGAGATCCTCATGCGATTGCCTGTATTCTACATGAACTTAATGCTAGGTTGTGGTGTGTTGTTTGAAATAGTATAGGTGAGAAGCGTGTGAAGATACCCGCACTTGCTGTGACTGAGCCAAGTGGTGTATGAAAAACACTGTAGGTTTGCGAGCTTAACAGTCTTCCCAGATTGATGTTTTCTGGGCTGTCTCCTATATACAGTCACATACTATCTAACAAACTGTGGTAACCTCTAGACTAAACTTGGTATAAAACTTTAGTTTTATACTTATTGTCATGGCAATCTGTCTTCATGTGCTGTTTCCATCTCCTGAACACTTACATCATGCTGTTATCAATAGCTATGCGTATGGAAGTGATTTCATTGTTCATTTGATTAAAATAGAAGAAAGGGTCCATACAATATGGCTAGTGTTTCCTGGGGGGACACAGGGCTTTAGACCTAGAGCAGACAAACTGGCTTGATATGGAACGTGTTTTAGTGTTGTTACACAGATTTAATTTTAGCAGTTGTGTATGTAGTAAGACTAATGCCAGAATCACTTTAGAAAAATTGGCCAAGCAATGTGCTGGTCTATGCTTAGTTTCTGGGGGTTGCTTTACTGCTGGTGGAGTGCTTCTCTTATCAACCCTGATGCTGCCTTGCTCTAGTGCAGGCAGGTTACACACCATTGTTCTCCTTCCACGTGTGGAAATTAATGTGCGCCATTGAACAGAAGAGCAACAAATGAAAAGTGTTTATTGCTATGCAGCAAGTTCAGACTTTTGAGAGGGGGGACCCGTTTGGGAGGGCTCCTAACCAGCAGATTTAACTGTGCTGTGTCCTGGGATCAGTGCCCTTTTGTTTTGTTTGGTTTGGTTTTGTTTTGTTTTGTTTTGTTTTGTTTTGTTTTTTTACAATTGTGACTTGTGACTTGTGGGCCCTCTTCAATGCTCGCCTGTCAGTCACACCCACTAGGTGGAGAAACACAGCCCTAGGCCAAGGTGAATTTCATGAGAGAATTGTATTTTCTCATGTTCTTGCCGTTACTGATATCATACTGCTGTCCTGAAAAGTCTCCATTGTTGTTCATGTTTCACTTTTAAGTCAGCATTAAAGGGATACAGTTGTTATTCAGAGGTACAACACCTCCTGGAAAACTGCTTGAAAGCATTTTGGAGCTCTGGAGATCTGCTTGATGTAACTGTTCATAAGTATAAAATTTAATGTCAAACTAGCCAACTGGTCTCATCTGCATATCAATACAAATCCTAACAACTGCATGGAAACTTGAACTGCTCAAAATTAGGCTGATGTGAATGAAGTCTAGTGTTGGCATTGCACACTTTTCTTAATTCGCTTTAAGTTGCTCAAGCAGCACAGACAGATTGACTTTACACTGCTCTGGAGTGTTTGCAACAACCACACTGAAAGAAGGCTGGGAGAAAAAGGGAGCTGTAATAAGGTTTTCATTTCAGAGTCACACAAGATGTGTTGTGTATTTGTGTAGAGCAGGGAGAGACAGGCAGAAGGGAGGAAGGTAAAGCAAAATTTGAGTTTGCAGGTTTGCATTAGAGTATTGTCACATGCTTGAAATCAGTAATAAAAAAGTCTGCCATAATTTCAGTGCATACAACTGAACTATTGTGCAGTGCATTGTGTCGCATCTAACTCCTTCGGGTCACGTGTTTTTAACCCATTTGTTCAGGAAAACAGGCCTGCCAAGGGGCTTGAATACACATAAGGTATTAAACTGAATCTTGAACCTGTTATGTGTAGGGAAAATGATTAGTATTGCTCACAGAAGAAGGGCAATGCAAGTACGAAGCTGCTATTGTTTGCTCTAAAGTTTTTTGAAAAATCTGAAATATTTCTGTAATGAATACTATTGTGAAGGTGCTGTTGTTCACATTTATTCCTGTTCTTTCAATAATGCACAAGAGAGTTAACACATTTAACCCATCAGACTTCCCCCTTCTCAAAGCCCAAAACATTGGCTGTAAGATAACCCTGAAGCTATATGAATTTATAATTTCTGCACACATGCACACATATGCAGAGTTGCATGAATATAAAGGATTATTAAAATGAAAAGAGATGTTTGGATTGAATTTTATTGTATATATTTAGCTAGCAGAAAGTTATTTTTTAAGTATTAAGGGGTCTTTAATCAGAATCTAAATCTGCAGTTATAGTAGACATATTGAATATCTAAGGTTACACTACCTTCATGTCTTGGAGCTGTTGGGTGGTACAACTCCTTTTGCTTTATACACAGACTGAAACTTGAGTTTCTGATATGTTTTTAGTGAACTCATACAAGGTTTTTTAACTCCAAAGACTATTTTTTTTTTTATAGCTGCAGACCAAATCAGTCTTGATAGCTTTCTCAAGGTCCTGCTGTGATGTAGTAATGGTAAGAAAATAAGACTTAGAAACAGTGGATGGTTAAATAGTATTCAAGGCACTGGCAAATTACAAGGTGCAGTAAGAATTTTGAGTCAGGGTTTTTGTTCACCGTCATTCCTCCTTGCCCCCCCTATCCCCCCTTAATTAGCACTCAATTTTTACTCATGCAAAAAAAAAAAAAGGTAATAAGCAATAAAAATGAAAGCCTTGGAATTTGAATCCGTACATCTGTTTTTTTAGATAAAAAGTGGTATCCTTTTTTCAAGTATATAATACCCTTAGGTACTGCAAGAACATGTGCCAACTTTTGTAAATAAAACAAAATGGAAAGAGCAAAAGCAGCCTTTGCTGTATACTGAATGAGCAAGCATATTTTAAAATCTTGGAAAAATGCAGCTGGTATTGTACCTATCAGGTACAATAGTACCTGTCAGGGAACTTCACCTATGTAGATGATTAGAAAGTCAGGGAAATTAGAAATTGGGAACTTAAAAGAAGTGAGGGATATGCTAATGTGTAATATCCAGTGAAAATTACAGAATTTCAAAACAGATGCTGCCATGTGATATTAACCACAAAATGACAGTGTTATGTTGGGAAGGCAGAAATGAATATGATCATATAGGATTTAATACTTTTTTAATAGCTCTTGACCAATACGACTGCAACAGCAGTACTGGTTCTAGTAGGGAGGGAGATGAGTAGCCTCTGGGAAAAATGTTCTTTAAAATTGCTTAGTTTTAAACTTGAAAGTCACAGTTTAAACCTAGAAAACTTTTTTTTTCTCTTTTAGTTACATGCTTTAAAAATAATTCCTTGCGTTTATTTGCAGAACATCCCTGCCCAAACTCAAAACTGAGTTGGTCATATATTTGTATGTGTTAGTCAGTTCTACATTTTAAATTCTCCTGGGGCACACCATATGACTAGGTACTTCTAATTGTTATCTACTGTAAAAAGTCAAAGTAGACAGAAAATTAATTCATAGATCATAATTTTTTGATCACTATTGCTTCAGTATTTTCTCATTATTTCATATGAACTTGTGTATAAACATGGTGCCTGTGAGCACATATGCAATTACAATCAAGTTATGAACCACTGGCATGAAAAGGTAGGGTGATTTTTCTCAGCCAGTTCTTGTATATTACCTACTTAGTGCCCATTGGTAGATTTAATCTTTCTTTTGTCATGGCTAGTTTGTTTTAATTGTGTGTGTGTGTGTGTGTGTGTGTGTATTGATAGGCAAAGTGGTGCATATTTTGTCTATGAACTTTTAGATTACAGCAGATGAAATTAAATCCACTTTATAAAGAACATGTGTATATACTTCCATTTGAGACATTGTTTTCAAAAAGATCTCTGATAAAAAAATGTGTTACTTGAGGATCCACAGAACTGTGGCATTCCTTATGCCCCATGTCTCTTAGAAGTAAGTAAAGTAGCATACGATTGTAAATTTCCGAACTGCTGAGGAATCTGTCTTTTATTACTGTATGATTTAGTGGAGAATGCAATGCACTTGGAAGAAAAAATGCAGATCTGTCCTACAGTATTTTTTGAACTATGCTATTTTTTTGTACTTTTAAACTGTAACTTACCATGAAGTGCCTCATCCAAAACTTGCTGGAACAACTTTCCATTGATTTTAACAACCTTTGTCATGTTAAAAAACTTGATTTTTTTCTTCATCCTGTCATCATTATCCCTGGCCTAAGAATGTTGTCTTATGTAGTGGAAATGCAAATTTTATCTCCGTGAACTCTTTTTGCTTTACTGCTCTACAGTTCAACAGAAAATGAAATCCTGATTGCATGGGACTCAGTGGTAAAATCTACATTGACTTCCCTGAAACCAGAATCCATGCAGCAGGTTCAGGCTGGATGTTAGGAAGACTTTCTTCACAGAAAGGGTGATTAGAAATTGGAATGGGCTGCCCAGGGAGGTGATGGAGTCACCGTCCCTGGAGGTGTTTAAGAAAAGACTGGATCTGTCTCTTAGTGCCATGGTCTGGTTGACAGGGTATTGTGCTGTCGTAAGCTGGACTCAATGATCTCAGAGATCTTTTTGAACCTAATTGATTCTGTGATTCTGTGATTCTGTGAAGATCTCAGCAATATACATTGTGTAAACATCAGGGTCAACTCCGTCTCACAGAACAGAATAAAGTGGACAGTTTGTTATTTAGCTGAAGGTATATGCAAGGAAATTCCTATTATTTGCTTGCAAATATGAACTTTTAAATTAATATAGTCATGTATAAATTCTTCCTTCTCTAAACATCACAATAAGTCTTCCACGGTGTTCTGCATTTTGCTTTTGATTTTCTGAAGAATCAGTTAATGAAAGCCCTTTATGAAACATACCTTAACATAAAAGGTCTTCTTGGTTTCCAAAAATGTCTTCTGAGTATTTCTGACTATAGCTAGTATCCTCCAGATGGAGAAAATTAAACATTCGTATCTCATCTTTTCCTACTGAATCCAACAAGTTTTGGAAAGAAATGTCATTCTTTCACATTCATCCACATGTGGCTTGATACCTATGTAAATCTCTTCTTAATGTACATGTCAAAAAAGAGCTCAACCAATATTATGAGGTATGGGAAATATTTGTTTCAGGCCATGAAAAAATGTAACTCTTTTCTTAACTTAAAAATATGTGTATGTGTGTGTGCGCGTGTGTGTGCGTACGTAGATATGTACATATTCCATGCACAACTTATAACACAGCTGGGGAAATTTGTTCAGTGTTCAATATGAGCAACATATGGTCTTTATAAATTGTATAGAAAAAATTTTGAATAAATAAGTGTTGTGACTTATTTCACATAAACAAATAAAGGAATTTAGATTAAAAAGATAAATCTATGCGTGGGATATAAAGCTGAAAGTCTTGCTATGGTTATTGCTATTTTCGTTCTGGTAAGTGCTCCTAGGTCCTTGAATTTCTTTTAACTATATAAAAACTGGATTTACTCCCAGAGCTCCACTTCTTAACTAGGGCAGTTTAAAAACTAAACAAGGACTGAGTCAGTTAATTAATTTAAATGAGATTACGAATCAGAAACACATTACGTAATGTTGATTTAATTACCATTTTTTATTTACCTAATTAAAATACTCTGAAGTAAAGTTAACAGTCTTGACAATGGCTGGTTGGGTGACTTGGCAGAGGCAGATCTGCTGATAAAAGGGGAGGTGAAGCAGGGAGCCTGCCATGACCCGCTGGGCTCTGACGCCCCAGCTCGTCACACGCCACCTTGCTGTCAGCCCACATGGCACTGGCATTGCCCCGACAAGCCCAGGCATGGGGATGCTCCTCCAGTGGCAGAGACATGGGGTTTCAGCCAGCCATGCCGGCCACAGGCGAGCTTGTCTGCGGTGGGAGGGCTTGGGGGCATGTGGGGAAGTGGGTCAGCTGATGGCTTAGTAGCTCTTGCTGTGCCACCAGTCCAAAGCAAACAGTTTTAAACTGAAATGAAAACAGAGTCCATCTTCTGCTGACTGGCCTGATCAGCTCCCAGCAGAAGCACCTTCATGGCCTGAGCCCTGAAGGCTTTGTGAAGTGACATGCCTGCTTGGGCTAAGGCCTAGCTACCAACACTGAGACACCTTACCTTTCTGGGGCAAGCAGTCAGCTCTGTTCTTTGCTGCCTTTTTCAGGTAGGTGAAGGTTAGATAGCAGCAAACTTTTGAGGTAAAGATCCGGTCACTGTTACAGCTCCTGGTGCAGCACATGGGTGCTGATGAAGCCTGCCTGCGTAGGTTCACCACATCCAGCCTTCAGGGTAGCTTCTGCTGTTGCACTGGTCTCCTGAGAGGTCCCTACCATGCCTCCCGGGTCACTTCTCTATGCTGCTTGTTTACCACCAGTTGCATGAACATGAAGCACAGTAAAAACGTGTGGGACTAGCCCTTCTTGTAGTTACCCAGTGCAATAGCAGAGCTGTCTTGTGAACACAGAGGAAGTTCTTGCAGAATAAGGGTAGCAGAACAGTGTTATTAAAAGGGGTCACTGATTCAGTGTTGTGGATGTTTTCAGTCTGGGTGTCATGAACACATATTGCTAACAAGTATATACTGTTGGGAAAAGATACAAGGGGAAACGTGTCTTTCTCACAGTGAAGCCCTACTTGGTTTTCAAGGTGCCGCTTCCTCCTTGTGTGAGCTGTGCTTCATACCATATCTCTTCAGGGTTATATAATCATGGAATCTTTCAGGTTGAAAAAGACCTTTAAAATCATGAAGTCCAACTGTAAACATAGCATTGCCAAGTCCACCACTAAACTATGTTCTTAGCTGTCACATCTATAGGTCTGTGAAATACCTTCATGGAAGGTGGCTTCCTGACTTCCCTGGGCAGCCCATTCCAATGGCTGGCCACCCTTTTGGAGAAGAATTTCTTCTTAATGTCAAATCGAAACCTCCCTTGATGCAACTTGAGGCTGTTTCCTCTTGTTTTATCACTTGGTACTTTGGAGAAGAGACTGACCCCACCTGCCCAAAACCTCCTGTCCGGTAGTTGTAGAGGGCAATAATGCTCAGCTGCCTTTTCTCCAGGCTAAACAATGCCAGCTCCCTCAGAACTCCTCACAGGACTCGTGCTCTACCAAACAAATTGGTGGCAGTGAACATTTTATCAGAGGAAATCAGAGATCCAAAATTTTCTGGAGAAGTATTTGAATTAAATGTACTGATCTATGAAAATGTGAAAAATAAATCCCCCCTCAAGTTAACATACTTATGAAAACAAGGGTGACACTAGCATTTCTATGTTTATAGCAGCCTTTCAGCAGATACTTAATGCTATAAACCACTTTTAGCTTGTTTATACCATAAACCACCAAGAGCTGGTGTGAATAATGCTCATAAAATTGTACAATAATTCTCGATTGTCAGAGAAATACTACACAAAGAAAGACACTGCTTTTGCAAAGTGAAATTGTTACAAGTGTTTGGGAAGTTTGTCAAACCAATCAGTTGCTTTGTCAAGGTAAAATAGTGTTGGCAGTAGAAGGTATTTATGTAGTAAAATTAGGGTAATAATAAGTAAGGTAATGATTTAAAGCACAGGGATGAAATTATTTATTTGTTTGTTTTATGGATTTTTACTGCTCAGGTTATTAGCTTTGGAGGGAGAGGAAGATGTCTTACTTTTCTTTGCTGTGGATGTTCTGAGAGTCTTTGAGAGATCAAGAACTGATTAGGCAGAGGCTGAGATAGGAGACATCCCCAGGTCTCTGCCACATTATAGTAACCTGTGATCCTGTGATTTTCAGGGGTACAACCACATGCCTCAAGTTTTTGATGTCAGACGGCAAAGTAATCCTGACAGTCTGGAAGGTAGTTGTGATTCTTGTTCATGGTAGTGACTCTGGCAGCTTTCAAGTCAAGTTCTGCATATGAATGTGAAAGTTTGAACAGCATCAGACTGATGCATGGTTTGGTGATGGCCACATCTCTATGATTCCTTATCCCCCACACCAAAATCACAGACTATCAACGAGCAAGGATGTATTTACCTGTTGGTGAATGATTAAATTAGTGTCTGTTGGCTGACATCAACTGAGACTGATCAAAGGCTCTCTCCTAGCCTGTGGCAAATTGAAATGTGGTCTCTGAAACCACTGAGAAAGTTTATTTCATTAGTGTGATGCCTGTGGACAATCTGCTTATTTCCCTAAAACATGGTTCTAGAAAGTATTTTCAAATTTGAACACATTCTTCTGTTACTTGTTTTCAATGCCTTTAATATTATGCTCTTACAGAGACCCTCAAAAAAAAATTTCTTGTATAGGATGGGGCATAAAGAAGGTATAGCATAGCTTACTTTTTAAAGAGAGTATCTTATCAGCTGAAAAGTGAAAGATTAGATTACTAAGGTGAGCAATATTAAAAATCCTTCAGGAAGCTGGTGAACAACAATGTGACTTCTTTGGCTTTGCTGGCATCCTTCCTGCTTGTCAAAGACAGGGTGGTTCAAAGGGAGAAACCATCTCGTCCTTGGCTGTGTGGAAAACCATCAGCTTTTTTTTCCCTCTGCCTTATGAAGCCAAGTCTTTTCCTAGTGTACCACAGGGAAAATGGAAGCTTGTTTTCTCACTTGACGCAGGCCTCAGCAGTCAGTTTGTCTTAACTCTGGCTGCACTGAGAGTTACCTGCACTCACAGATGCTCATTGCAATCGACCCCTAGAAATGAAAACATAGGAAAACAATTAAGTATAAAATATATCAGCTTCTTGACTCATCCTTTCATACAGTCTCCTAGAAGCAAGAGTAATTCGAGATAGAGTTTGAATGTCTTGGTGATAGTCATGCTAAGTCATGGTAAGTTATACATAAAATGTATCAGGGTTACATGACCTGTTAAAAGTAAAGGCTGTCTTGAACCTATTTTGTATAAACTGTTCATCCATGAGGCTATAACTTACCAAGGATAAGTTGGATAAGTCAGCGCCAAGAAGAGCAGAGCAGAAGATATGCTACTGTAGCTGTGAGCTGCATGTGAAAGTAGTTTTGTGGAAATGGTATGTGTAGGTGACCTTTTGCTCCGTATCAACAACAACAATAACAACAACAACAACAACCAACAACAAAGTCCCTAAGGGAACTTACAGCTGGGAGCTACCTAAATGAAAATTATGAAAATTTCAGTTTCATTGCATAAATATGATGGGATTTTTTTTGCTTCTTGTTGTGTATCTTTTCATCCAGCTTCTAGTTTGTGAAGTTGCTTAGCGTTTGGGTTTTCTTTTGCTTTTGGTTGTTTTTTTGTTTTTTTTTTTTTTTTTTTAATGTGCAAGAGTTATTTGCTGGGACAATGAATGCAAATCCAGCTAGACAGACAATGAGTTTGGTTTATGTCTTTCTCAATCACTCTGGAAGAAAGGGCTCATGTTGTTAATTAGTCATCTTGTACAGATGAGGACAAAGAAAGATTTAAACTGTCTTAACAAGTCTTTTTCTTCCTTAGCTTCTGTGGCTTCCCAAAAATGCCTCTTACTCCCTCTTTCAGAAGAGCATTGCTCCTATGTATCTGTTCATTCAGTGTTCTGCTTATATGAAGTTATTCATATAATTTAATCCTGTAATGACCATGGTTCTTTTGTACTTTGTAAAGCTATTTGCATCCAATCAAAACAGAAGAGTGCTTTATAATTACTGACACTGGTAAGAGAACTGGATCATCACAGGCCATCTCAAGTCTGTGTCTTTCATCTTGAGGATCAGATGCTTCTCTGTGTTTTAAGTGCAGAGTTCCATAGGTTGATGCTCTCATACAGAATAAAATTCTTTGCTTTTTCGACTGCATTTAGTAAAGGGTTAGATAAGTTGCTTTTCATATTCATCTTCGGTAATTCTTTGCTTTCTCAAAATCTCATTAAGATTTCTGGAAACACAGACTGAGAATCTATATGTAAAAAACCATGATTATTGAGTAGTTAACAAAACCCAAAGCTAAGTCTGACTGGAAAATTATAATAAATGGCCAGCTGCTTATCCCTATAATTAGAAAATTCTTTGCTAAGTTTCTTATTATAGCAACAGGTGTTTAAAGTGCCATTAATCTTTAAATCCTAAATCGAGAAACTAGGAGTAAAAGCAAATTGCTGTGAAGATCTAAAAAATTACTTCACTTTGGGCTTCTTTTTCGTGAATTTTAATGGGAGAAAACTTCAAAGGTTATTTTCTGGTAGGCCTCAGTTTCAAATTTCTGTGATCCTGAAGCTATGTTGTTCAAGCTTTATTGGGTTTATCTGCTACCAAATTGACACTTCATTTAGCCACACATCTGCAGTAGTTTTACACTTGGACCATTGCTGTGTAAAATTAATCCTCTCTGATAATCTGAATTTAGAGAGCTGTATGTATGGTTTGCAGAATCAAAAATGTCTGATAGAAGAACATTAAATTCACCCCCTGTAGGGGGTTGGATTTCAACACAGGAAAAAGGATGATTCTCCACAGATAGGTCCGTATGTGGAGAAACGTTGTATTTCTAACATTTCTTGTAGCTGATTAAGTTTTCAACTTAACTTGATTTAATTCTTTTAAGGGAGGTGCTGTATCATATCATGGGAAGAACCAGAGATACTGAATGTTAACATACTGTGCTGCACCATGGGACTCCTAAGAGTACCCAACTGCCAAAACCATGGTAAGGGCAGAATCCAGCCTATGTGCTTGCCCTTCACGTTTCCTGCCCAAGGCTGAAGAAGATAGATGAAATTTCATGGGAAATTCCCTATTCAATGTGTATTTTATTGTGTACAAAAGTGATTTAATTCAGTATTGGAAAATTTAGTTGTGTTTCTCAATACCATTAGAACTGGGTTTCACATGCGCCTTGGAATTCCAGTACTCAGGTAGCTACCCAGATGTATATATTTTGTGACAACTGCCATTCAGATCAACTTAATAGAACTTGAGCTGTGAAAAGGGTTTCCATCTCAGTTAATATCTTCTATAGAATCAAGATTGTGTTAACTTAAAGTGTTTGGGAGACATGTGAGTTTATGTTTATGAAGCTGCATAACAGGTGGCAGCAGACTGAACTCTTTGTAGCAGGTAGAAGGAATCTCTCATTCTAGGCTGAGGTCTACATCACCTATAAGAAGAAGTAATGATAATTGAAGGACAAATATTTGTTGATATATACTTTTCTTCTTTTCTATGTTTTTTTATTCTTTAATTTGGACTCTCTAAGCAGCAATGCATTCAACACCTCTACATCCATCTGGAGTCCATTTGGTGGTAGCAGTTTCTGGGGTGCTATGATGCAATCTTTTGGTGGTCTTATGCTATTAATAATGCCCCTGCATTTAAGAAAATCAGTATTTTTTATTCAGACTCTAAAACACCTCAGGTTTAGATGCCTGTATATGGGACAAATGGCAGTACTTCATTTATTCTCTTCCTCTCTGCATTTTTTGTTTCTTATATCTTTGTTAATATTTTGCAGTGGAGGAGGTTTTTGTTATATTATTGATATGGGAATACAATGAAAAGTAGATGGTTTTAAAAGCAATTGGTTTTATGAATAAGGGTATAATTCATTATTTAGTGTATTAACATGAAATTACATTCTCCTCTTGATTCGTTGGGTGCATGTATCATGAAAAGAACAGAATTTGAAGTCTACAGTGTTTGAGTTTTGTTAGTTTTTATGTTACATAATCTTAATTTCACAACAGCAGCTCTCACAGGCTAGGAACACAAAGACCATATTGTATTTAAACAGACTGTCACATCCTCGTTGCGGTCATGAGTCTGTGGAAGCAATGTAGGCCTTTGTGCTTTAAGGAAAGTCTAAAGCAACAGGGCTCATCACTGCAAGCACCACTAGTTGCCTGATCCAGTGTGTCTTTCTGGTCATTGCCTGAGAAGAAGTGACCTCTGCTTTGCTCATTATGCAATATTATATTTGGGGGATGGAGGGAAAGGGAATGAAAAGGTACCCTTGTAAATGTGTTTACAACTTGAGTATTTGCCTGAATGACTCTCTTGTCCTTATTCAGTGATCTACAAGTTCCTCTTATTAGGATCATTGCATCTTTCACAATGTTTCTACATCTGCATAAAATAGGTTACATATAGTGTGTTTGTTCAATAATGCTTCACATAAAAAGTCAGGGAAGTGACCTTTAAAGAATAAAGTAAAGTATTAGTTTAATAGTTAATAGAGGGTATTAAAAGGTTGTGAGATACTTGCAAAACAAATTATTAAAACATTTCTTTCATTTCTTTATAGATTCTGGACAACCAGGAAGTCCAAGCCACAATGATCCTGCCAAGAATCCACCAGGTAAATATAAGTTCCAGAACATGTGCATCTAACATTGTTCGAGAACAAAGATACTACTGTTAATAGCTAAAGAGAGTGTAATTGGTCAGCAACCTATCTTGCACTGGTAAGTATACATAAGCAGGACAAGTTGTGATACTTTAGTTCCTTTGAACTGGCAGTGCTTCAATTGCAGTTTCATCAGCACTCATTTAATCTAAGGAGTTTTTCTTTATTTTCATGGTTTTTAGAATTTTTTAAGTGGGGCTGGTTAGTGGAGTAACAAAACAAGATCCCAAATTATTTTTATGAAAGTCTTCAAATGCTACCAGTTTTCTTTCATCCGAGACAAAAGACAATTGACCTATGTCTAAACTCTGTGACTGAGCTACTAGATTTCTACTTTTCATAAGTGCTTTATAAAATACAAATATGTTAATTTAAAATTATTTTTTAGTATCAGCTCAGAACAGTTTTCTAACATGTTAATGGGACATGGCTAGTGACACTCGAAATTTCTTTGAGAGAGATGTTAGTGTAAATGGTCCTTTAAGGGATTCTTTTAAAATGAAAATACAAGACAGAGTCAAACCCAGACTTTGCCATCCCAGGCTGTTTAGGCAAAAGGTTCCTTATATTTTCATGAGGTTACCCTTCTAATCAATTTGGCTGTGATAGTAAATCTTGTAAACTTTTGCCATGTTAAGAGTCTATCAGAGTAAGACAAATAATTGTGACAGACACACTATCGCATCTTAATGAGCAAGAGTGACTCCAGCCACCACCAGCATGTTGTATCTTCTCTTTTTAGCTCTCAGAAGATGTGTGTATCTAAAATAAGCTGCAACTAACTCAGTGTGACCTTCTAAATCCAAAATGAACCATATTCTGACCAGGAAGTAATTTGTGTTGCTGAGCTCTTAACATATACATGGATATTTTCTGGATCTTTTGAAACATTAGGAAAAATAGCCTGCTTTGTGGTTGTACAGTTTTATAGTGTGCGTATGATCAAAATATTCTCTATTTTTCAAATATGTGTTGTGTGTGAATAACCAAAAGTGGGAGAACCATCAAAGATCATTATACAAAAATCCATATTCCTGTGATATAAACCCCAGATGCATATACTTGAAGACAGCAGATTTATTTT
Source organism: Struthidea cinerea (assembly GCA_013397865.1). Taxonomy (NCBI): domain Eukaryota; kingdom Metazoa; phylum Chordata; class Aves; order Passeriformes; family Corcoracidae; genus Struthidea; species Struthidea cinerea. Next base: position 174,930 of record VZTI01000077.1, read on the forward strand.
AAAGGTAAGAGGGCAGGACAAGTCAATAACATCATTCTAAGCTCTAATGCAAGTGATTTTCTTTTTCCTTCAAGGGATGATGCAGTCTTGTTATCAGTTTCAACTGGAGACTTCGATCCTGTTTCTTTCCAAACTGTGTGGGATGTTAAGAGTGAAATTTTATTTTTCTGTCAAATACATGCCATACATTATGGTAGAATAGTGGTTTAAAAAACCAAAAGAGCAAATTTACACGTAAAATAAATATGAAAGTTTCCTTATGGATAATTACAGTTTTTGAAACTTGGAGACTTTAGCTGTAGAGTATTTATTTTGGTTTTAGAAAACCTCTGTGAGTGCAACAACAGACAAATGCATTACCTTACCCCTTGTCATTTTGAAGGATCCTTGGTAGCTGCTGGGTTTGGGAAGCTGATGGCAGGGTCAACCCACCTTCAACAGATTTTAAAATTCTGATTTTGAAGTACCATTTAGCATTTGGAGTAGAAAGGTAGAAGTACATATTTTACTAGTGAGGATGACACCCTGTAGTGAGTCCAGTCTCTCCAGCCTGCAGTCTTAAGGAGTACTCTTGCTGCCAGCAAGAGAGCCTTGGGGAGGCAGCAGACAAGCTGTATAGGATTTCTTGTGGCAGACTCGTGGGTCAACATGTAATGTTTGACAAAGTCTGCTGTCTCCAGAAGGTGGAGGGATATAGAAAGCAGATAAATCTGTTGCTGATTTCATCATGAAAGTTCCTGCTTAAAATACGAGCATAACACTTTCTCCTGATTTGGAGTCACTGCAGCCAGTATTATTCCTTTGTCTGCTGCCAAGTAGGGACAGAAAATAGAAGCAGTGTCTTGCTTCCCTTGAAACCCTTCATTTAAGCAGAGACAGAAAGATAATTGAATATCATCTATTGGAAGATACAAGAACTTCTAGCTTCGTTCAGCTTCCCTGCGTAATACTGCTTTGGAGTTAAACTGGCAAGGTGAAAGTGCTGTGGTTTGTGGGACAGCAGAATACAGGACTTCTAGGGCTGTGTAGGAGAATGAGAGGGAATTGTATGGCATTCAGCTTGTCTGGGAAGAGGACTGCTGTCCTATTCTTTCTTACTAAACTTCACACAACTATTATTATTATTATTATTATTAGAGCCAGACAGTAACTTCTGTCAGAACCCCAGAGGATATCCACTCTGAGCTTTGTTTTGGGTCCCAGGCCAGGAACATGTGGACTGGTAGTGCCAGGAGGGTTGTTCTTCTATCACGTTTTGTTCTAGTGCCTGTATGTCAAGGAGCCAGGATGCTGGAAAGGGATATGTGCTGTTAGCTTTTGGATGCCACCACCTTCACACAGGTACTGCCAGGGAAGAGGATGCTGGAAACTGAGTGGTATTTGGCAAAGCTGTTGGTGTTAAGAGTGGGTTTTTTCTAGGTTTGGTGAGACTGTTGCGTTCCTTATGGTGTCTGGTAATTTGCTGTCCTCACAACAAATTGGAGAGAGGGTAGTGTCTCTTGCCAAACAAAAGAACACTAAGAGCACTTGTTGGAATTCTTTACAATATGTTCCTAAAAATATACTGAATATTTTGATAGCCCAATGCAGTATTAAGATGGTGTAGCTTGTGGTGAAAGTGGTATGTAGCTTTTGTAGCTAAATCCAGGGGGATCCTCCTCTAAGTTTTATTTTTCAATAACTTTGAATTATATATTTTATAATATATATTTGAAATTATATATTTATATTAACATACATTTTTATATTTTTAAAAATTGAATCTTGCTTTTCAGAGAGCTGGGATGTAAATGTTTCTTCTCTGCAGGGACTGTTAAGTAAGTTCCAGACAGATAAATGAGCTGAATTGAACTGAGAGAGGAGAAAAATCTGAACACTACTATTGTCTCCATCAGCCATTAAGTTCCTGATTGTTTAAAGTTTGTGCTATGCTAGCACAGTCCTAACTATTAAAAGTTTACATGATTTAAAAGAGACAATGGACATGATAGTGGCTCCACGGAGGGTGTCTGAACAGATAGAGGCACACCTGATTAATAAATTTGAAAATACTCATATTTTTGCACTCTTAAAGCAAACACCAGTAAGCCACCAAAAACCAAACACAACCCAAGTACTTGTTTCTTACTTTGTGCTCAGAATGCTCTGAGCTACTGCTGAAGCAGTCTGTTAAAGGTAACCTAGTGCAGCAGTTTCAGTGTAATGCTGCATTATTATTTGCTCCCTGCAAGTCCCATAGGTCTTTTATATAGTTTAACACAATCTGAAAAATGGGCCTTCGCAAGTGTATCTTGGAATACCTGCAGTGGTGTGGCAGGATAAGTACTGAAGACAGAAGATGTCATCTTTCAGTAAGTTCATCTGCTAGGCATAAGAAAATTATGAGGGCAAGTAAAAAGAGAAAAGTATCTACATCTGTAAGTAAGCTAATGATAGTGACACCAGCCATAACAACATGGTCTTCAGAGATACAGGTCTTGCTAGCCACTTCTTCTAGGCGAGTATTTTCTGGGTTTTGCTTTGCTTTGTTATTCTTTCACTTTCTGCCTGCTGGCCACAACTGCTTGATGTTAATAAGACTGCTTGCTATTTGCCACTGGTTTGAGGTTGCTGCTTGGCAGATTTGATTTACTTACATGCCAGCGTTAACACAGCTGTGTCCAGTTGTTGCTGTGTTGCTCAAATCTTTGAACACAGCCTTTTTAAGCTACTAAAATAGGGGTAAGAAAGAGCAGTATTGATAGAGTTAAACACTGTCTGGATGGGACAGTAAGCAGACTCAATTTGACGTGAAGCTTGCAACCAGTCTCTTTTTGTATGGGTGCCTTCTAGATTTGGAGCCATTTTTGTCCAGCATTGGACAATACAAAAGGCAGCTTTTCAGAAAGTGCAAAGGAAACCTAGCTGTCCTGACACAGACAGGTATGAGCCTTTCTGGTGAGGGAAGACGAGTGCATTCAGATTTTTCCTTTTGTCCAAGCAGTTGAGTTCAGAGGTTACTAGAGCTGTTTCCTAGCAAGCAGCAAGATTTTTTGATTTTTTTTTTTTTTTAGCAAGAGGCTAGATTTTTTGATAGTTTGTTTTTTGGTTTTTTTTGGGTTTTTTGGTGATAGTGTTTATTCCATTTTAGCTGGTTTAAGAAATATTTTCATATAAATTTTTATGACTCTATAAGATCAGTCAGAATGCAGAGAACTCAAGTTTGAGCCTGTGTGCTGATGAATATTAAATTTTTTATATGGGGTAACACTTTTAGATGAAGAGGTGGACAAACTGTGTCTGCCTCTTTGCCTTTCATTACTCCCCATTGATTCATTTCTTTCCTCCACAATACGCCATGATATGTTTTCAGGGAATTTGCCTAGAGATAAAATCCTTAATCTGAATGAGGCATAGGTAGTTGAATCCCCAGCCCCAGCCTCACTGCTCTGGAATTGTTCTTCTTCTTCTATTTTGCCCAGAAATTTTATCCTAGGAACCACTTCTGAAGAAGACCTGAGTGAAATCACCAACTCTGAAGTTTGTTTTGTTTTCTTTTCTTTTTTTTAATTAAAGAAGGTGTTGCCAGAAAGCTTGCAACGAGCCTCACCTATCTCTCAATATGCAAATCTATCTTGCAGCTGTAGAGCCCCAAAGGCTTTCCTTGCACTTTCATATGGGCTAGCAGCCATAGAGAGAACATTTTTTGGGATCGAGCCCTAAGAAGGGTGTAATAAATTTGCCTATATATGTCTTTTTCAGATAGAAGTATTTCAGTTTTAAGTTTTAATGTGTGTAGTTTCAGAAATAACCTCTAAGAGGAACATGGTCTCAACCTTTGCACCCTTTTGGAAATGCAATAAACAAATGCCTCTGGGTTTTGAATGTCTCAGACTACAGATAGCTTCATTGTTTTACTCTATTGCAAGATACCCTCTTGTGAATGGAGAATTAGCCCGAAAATTAATAGGAACAGAAGAGATATTCCCAGGCCTCATCATTGTAAGCAGCTTTCCTTGTGGGAGAAATGATGCCATGGTAGCAGTTTAGGGAATTCAAAGAGAATTGTATTTAAATAAACACATATTCACCTCTTCTTCAGCATGGAAGTGGATATCCTGAAATGCTTGCTGTTTCTCATACGCTTGCAGCTGTGCCATCTCAGATAGCGATCTCCAAATAAAACAGGGTTGGGTTTGGTCAGGGCTTGATTTTCTGTGAAGTTCACCCTTTCCCAAATGCTCTATGAATTAGTAATGTCAGTGGTTGAGAGATGATACTTTTCTTTATCAGCTTCCCAGCACTGAGCTGGAGGGGGGGGTGGGGCATTCTGGGGTCAGTGCCCAGCTGTACTATCTGGGCAGTCATAGATCCGCACAGGTTGTACAGACCCTTTTTCCAAAAGTAAGAGTTTTTGGCCTTTCAGGATGGTTTGGAATTTGGTGTGGGTAATTAATACTGTCTACTGGTCTAGGATTACTTTTACGTTCTTGTTTGCATTGGCTGTCCTTCTTTATGAACCTGCTGTGGGAATAAATGTTGCTGTAATCAATTCTCACGCTGATTCAGATGCCGTTGTCCAATGGTGGATGCGATGGTTTTTGCTTCAAATCATGCACAGAGAAAGAATTTACTAAAAACTCTTATGTTGCCAGTTAGAATTCCAGAAACCTTCTTTGGCATCAGAAAATTCCCTTTTGGCACCCGCTAGTCCTATAGCTGTTAGATGGCCGTTCCCCCAACTTTTTTTAAAATCTCAGCTCTAGTTTTGGTATAACCTGAGACCCTCTGGAACAGAAAGCGACAGGCATTTGTGTTACTTATGCTTTCTGTTTCTTTTTAGGTTTCAGAGCAACTCTCTAGAATTCTAGTCATGGATTTCAGAGTCCGTTAAAGCTGGTTTTTACTTCAAATTACTACAACACAGTAGACTATTGTGGTTTTGGCTGTAATTTTGAGTGTGTCAAAAATCTCATTTTTTTCTGAAAATGTCACATTTGGCTTTCTAGTTCCTCATCATGCTAAAAGGTTTGATGAAGTCAGGGGATCTTTTTGCAGGTTTGTTTCCTGTCTGTGTTATGACATTATTGCAACTTTCAGGATAAAAGAACCCCAAAAAAGCTGTGGGTATGCCACATAACCGGAGAAAGTTGTGTGATAACCAAAACAGACTCATTCTCTGAGCAGTCCTTAGTTCAACTGTTTCAAATGATATAATCACTGAAATTTTCTTTGTCACTTTTTGGCAAATATTATCCACTCATAACTGACTTTAAGATGTTCTATTTTGGTAGTAACCTGCTCCTGGTACTATTTTTCAGATACTGGTTTCAAAACGCATACAGTAAGAAAACAAACTGCATGTGTGCTGGCTGTATTTTGACTTATGAACAGTGTGAGACTAATTTTCGTAAATAGTAAATGTACAAAGCTGTAGCTAGCAGCAACCAGAACATTACCCTGCATAACTTAAAGTTTACGTACAGCCGTCAGCATGCTATACACCAGGCTAAAGTTTTCAGCCTTTCTTCTCACAGTAGCTTCTGATGTTGTATGTACTTTTCTTACTGCTAGTAAGTCTATCTACTATTGTATAATTCCTCTTTTTAAAGATGCAGAAATAAAAGTATATTAGTACAAATTGTTCCAGCGCTGGGTAGATTCTTACCCTTCTTTTATAAGTTGCTCAAAACCAAGGCAGTATCAATGAGAAAAAGATATTTATAATAGTACCAGGAAACAGTTTTATGGTTAGGCCCTAGTCAATATGCAGCAGAACATAAACAGGCATTCTATTCATAAAAGTACAATTAAATCAGAAGATATAAAAACACTGGTTAAAAATTTGCAAAGCTAAACATCACTAGTAAGGTTTTAAGTAATGTGAGAACAAGCTTGTTGGAGCAATTGTTTGTGCAAACTGATATTATTTTTCAGTCAGTTGAAACGACTTTATTTTCTCTCCCCTCCCCCCTTTTAAGTTTTTTACATGGTTGAAACAATTAAAAGCTGCACTTGTAACTCATCTCTTCAAGGCATAATACAAGGCATAGTGAGAAATAGAGTGGAAGATGCAAAATGACTAGAGCAGTGACTTCTGTAGCAGTTGAAGACATTGCTGAAGGTTTCTCCCTTTACTGACTATACACAGGAGCTTGATCAGAACTGCTGCTTCGCTTAACCTATTTATCTTTCATCCTTGATACCACTGGCCTGGCCATTGTGGAATTGTATGAAAACTGTATTGTTCATGAGTGAGTTTTCTTTAAAAAAGGCAAGAAGAGAAAGATTTTGTATTCACTAGGTACAAAAGCTAGAAGAAAATAAAATAATCCACTTTTTATATGGGTTTTGGAAGTTACTGACTCTTCATACAACATCGCACTACAGTGGTTTTGTCAGAAATGCTCCTTTTGTAGAAATCAGATTTTTAAGATAATGACAATTAGTAAAATGCATTTCAGAGAGTACCATCTCTCAGGCAAGATGAGTTTTATTAAATAACAATACTCAATGCTTTTGTTAGGCTTGAATGATAAAGACAGCAAAGTGCTATTATGACCATCAGAAGATAAAGTAAATTGTCTGTGCAGAATACAATAGACTTATCAAGTGCATTAATGTCTGTACTGAACAGATCAGAAACACACACCAAGAGTGCTAATTTAAGGCTCTTTAACATATTAATGTAAACAGTGCATTAGGGAATGGCAATCAACAAAACCAGTAAGACCTATACTGTATGAAGTATCACCACATACTTTTGTCTTGCATGAAGTGTAATAATGTGAATTTGAATGTTAACTCTTACTCAGTAGTGTGATCAGCTTTACTAGGTAAAAGGCAGTATCTCACACCACACACGGAAAATGTACTATACTGCTTACCTTTTGCATACAGTCTTGCTGTTTAACCTTTATCTTACATAGAATGCATGCTTCCACAACAAATTACAGCAATGTATTGGCACTGATATTTTCTTCTTGCACAGCTGGGAGCCAAGAACAGTTCTGTAACATACCCACCATAGATTATCTTCATAACTAGGGGAAACTGTTGAAGTTCACTGGTGTTGGACCTTACCATGCACCCAGAGGCGCCATTGGAGTCCACCTGCCCTTTTAGAATGTGAAGCTCAGGATGAAGTTGCTCAGTGCTGTGAAATAGATTGTTGATTGTTGCATTAATTCTTTAATGGCAATTTGTCACCTTACATAGAGGAAAAAGTCAAGTTGTTTTTCAGGTTGATTGAGATTGACAATAGCTGCAGTTTCCCTTTCTTTCCTTATGCCAGCCAAAGCATTTGCATATATCTGTGGGAGCCATTATTTTTGACCCGCTTCAAGGCAGGATGAAACCTGGGTGAAAGACACGACCCATCAGTCAACAATGCATCCTTTTGTGAGGAGATGATAGGTGGTGGTACCACTTGGTGGAAAAATACTTTCCCTGCTCCCATTTCATTATCACATGGAGAGAAACACTGTATTGCTCTTTATACGATTTTACATATAAAATCAAACATGGGCTTTTTCTTCTTTTAATATGAGCCTTGGGCCTCGTTCTCCCTGTAATGATAGCTTGATTAATCTACACTTGGCTAAAGCTCCTCTCAAGTTAGTCTGGCTTGAATGAGAGGTGTTGTGCTTCAAAGTAGTCATGCTTGGATAAACAGCAGAGAAGTTCAGTCATGTCTCATTACCAGCTTCAGAGCTGGCTGCATGGTTGTACACTGGCTTTGAGCCACACTTTGCTTATGAGCCAACTAAAATCAAGAAACCATTTTCTCTTTGGAAATCTCCCTTCCGTGTAGTACTTTAAATTGCTCCTGCTGGAGCAGGAGGAAATAAGCAGAGAAGGGAAAGATTGCGATTGCTTGAGGAATTACTAGCCTGCCTGTTCTTAGATTAAAAAAACAGTAACTGAGGAGGAAAGGAAAAGCAAAAATTTACTGTTTGCATTTTATTATTATACGGGTATACCGAGTTCTGTCAAATAAAGAAGTAAGTATTTCAGAGGCCGTGTCATGTTTTCATCCACACAAAAATATAGAGAAATGGTGCAAGAGAATGCAGAAAATAAAAGAGAAAGGCTCTTATTTCTTAGACACTGCAGAAGGGCTGGCAATACCCAGGTGAAAGACGGTAAGAGAGGAATAAGTAATGGATATGGAGAAAATCTGTTGAAAATGAGAGAGAGAGAGAAATATGAAAGGAAGTGAATTAAAAAAGGAGGGAGACCCAAAGAGCTACTGGTGGAATATAGTGTAATATAAATAAAGATGTGCAGCAGTAGTGTATGAAGTGACATTGACTGGACGATGAGAAGATGTCAGCATTGGCAGAACACTGTTCAGGATGATCCCACAGGCCTACAGTGCTCTGTATACCCACGACACTTGGTCATGGGATGGTTCTCAGCTGGGAAAGGCTGCAACTCTCCTATAGGTCTGACAGAGTAACAGAGATGTTGGGAAATGTGCTTGGTTGGATGTGTTCCCATTCTTTCAGCTTATGCTCTCTGGCACACTGTTTATACCCACACTGGTGAATAATACCAGAGGTGCTGGGTGAGACAGATCTGTGGACTAGTAAGCAGGGAAAACCACTCTTTTTGCTTCTGCCCTCTGTCTGACCCTGGAAAGTAAGCAGAGATTTCTCCAGATATACCAAGGACAGACCTCTCAGGTGAAGTGTACTGCTTTTACAGTCACTTTTCTGATTACAGTGGCCAAGTTTTTGCTAAATCACTTGAAGATAAAAGCAGTAATTTCCAAAAGAAATCCAAAGAGAATAGTACCAAACCACTTTTTTTCTAAATCAGTAGATATTCCAGTAGGTGTACTTTTTGTTTGCTTGTTTTGTTAGTTAAGACATCTAGAATACTTTTACTCCTTCAAACATTTGGAACAGTTTACTTCCAAAAGGAAAAAAAAAAAACAAAACTGTGTTAATTCAGAAAAGAGACTAGAAAAACCACAGTAAGAAATTCTTAGTGCACTGTCTCACATGAAAACAAAAAAGTAACACTGTTGGAGCATCAATGTGCACCAAGCATAGTTACTGTATTACTACCTATAGTTCTGTATTACAGTTACTATATGATAGTTACTTATATTAGTACCTATAGAAGGCCATGATGCCATGTAATCTCAAATGCAGTAGTACAGCTTTTGCAGTGATTATTGATGTGAGGCTTCCACAGAAACATGGGTATCTTAGCTCTCTTTGCAAAAGGTCATTAGTTACACTACTGAGATAAGTCTTGATCATCAGCTGCTGTTTCACAGCAGTACTCCAACTTATGCCTGAAACTCACAGTAGGGAAGGTATATCATATACATTTATCTTAGAATAAGTAAATATAAGCCAAACCAATAATATGTGTTTTCTTAAACATGGGTTTCTACATATAGAATTCAGCATGTATATAAAACACCCCACTGAATAGCTCAGCTGCTTTGTTCAGTTCCTGATTTTCCTGGAAATAGTAGCAAACCCCTCATCCGCCTCAGAAACATTGATTTGGTAATGGAGGTCATACTGTAAAGTGACAATCAGCAAGGTGAGAGTTAAGTAAAAATGTCTTTAGCAGAAACATACACAAGGAGAGGACTGCTCTATGGTGAAATTGCTTATCCGGCTGATATGGGTCATAGTTTAATACTGACTTAAAATTTGAAGATACTAATAAAAGAAACTAGTTTTCAGGCATTTTTCTGATGGTTAGCTAGGCACTAAGTATATTGCTTGATAGTTTTCAAATGCTTTTTAAAAATTGCTTTATCATGGATCCTTAAGACTTTTTTTGCACCTTTGCCTGAATTTCAGCTCACATTAGATCCTGTGATCAGCTTTTGGTGTACTTTGATCTGTGTATTGTAGTTCTGGGACTCTGTTAATACCACTGTTAGCTGTGTATAAACCTACTTATTAATTCTATTTTAAAAAATCCTATTTATTAATCTTCTCATTATACTGACTATGGTTCTGTGGTCCTTTTCAGTGTACCTTGAGGACAGTTTTGTGAAATCCGGAGTATTCAACGTGTCAGAACTTGTGAGGGTGTCAAGAAGTAAGTTAATGTTTGTGTTTAACCATTTGCAAAACCTGCTATAAACAAGTGAAGGTTTTTTCCTTGAAGCTTTTTCTCCACAAGATATAAGATGCATAGGAAATGCCTATAACCATGCACAATTTTGATATATTTGACCACAGTATTACTTGCACGTTTGCAATAAAAAAAAATAGGTCTTCTTCTGGTCTTCTTCTGTCTCTTTGATATTTAAAGATGGAATCAATTTGTTGTATCTCCCTCTGCACACCTTAGTGGAGTGACACATCAATAAAATTACCATATGGAACAAAACCTTCTATTGTTAGACTTACAGTTTTTTAAGGGTGCCCTACATATCCTTGGATATTGCTAAAAGGTCTGATTATTCTTTTAGTTTGTTTTTTAATTTGTAACTCTTAAAATAAAAATCAGAGTATGAATATAAAGGATGATCAACAATTTATTAAATGTTTGTGTTTCTTTTAGTCATAGCACTGGCTGTAACTGAATTTCTAATTACACTGTCTTGGCATCAGAAATATTACACACATGAATATGTAAAAACCCTCATAAAATATAAATATAAAAGTACAGATGAAGCTTCAACTGAAGAAAGAAAAACCAAAAGAAATATAAGCTCTCTTTTGCTGATATCTAACAATTTGTTATAATAGTATAGCATAAAACCTGTCCATATTTTCATTTTGCATTTCTTCCTGACCCCTTCTTTTCTCCCTTTACTATCAACACTATTAAAGTATTTTTCTTAAGACTTCTTTAGGAAATGAAGAAGAATAGTTGAAAGTTATAGTTAGAAGTGTCCACAGTGCTGATACCACCATTGTAAAAACTGAATGGTCCAGAAAAATCACTTTTCTGGTGAGGTGAGGACAGAGCCAAAGAGGTACAAGTTTCCAAAATGTCTGTCCATATTTTGCACAGGTGTTAATTCAAGCAGGGTCAGGGTGCTTGAGGAATTTAATTAACTTACTGAGGCTTCAGATGCATGGGTTATATCATTTACTGTGGTCAGAAATTAATGTTCAACAACTAAAACTATGTTAAATCCTTCAGCAAAACAGTGAGCATTGCCATCCTGCAGTGTTCAGGCTTATCCTTTTTTCTGCTTGCTGAAGAGATGGTTTTGCTCTTTTAGGAGGCGGAGGGTGTGTGAATTATCGCTTTCTTTTAGTTGTCAGGTGGTCAAGTACATTTTAAAGTATCAGGACATTCAGGTTAAAAAAGAGACAATATTGTAATTATACTATGAAACTGTGCAATATGCAGCTGTTATACATGATATACTTCTAATAATAAGCATTAAAGCATGTGGTTTCTGTGGGATTCCTTACCATGCATTTGTTTAACCTCAAGCCGCAACAGAGTTGTACTTAAACTGTCAAGAAAAATATAAACCTTCAAATACATTACACAACATGCAATTATTCTTTTAAATGCCAAAGGTAGTTGAAATGCACGACGCACAGACAATGAACAAAGGTAAATACACCACAATACGTAACATGTAATTTATTCTTGAATTGCCAGAGTCTGTATGGTACACAGACCCTGTAAGGAGGTGAAGATTAACACTGAGTGTGTGTATTTGTGTGTAGGTGTACCTATGCAGAGCAGAACCTGTGGCACTGGGCAAAAGAAAAAGAAGGCAGAAAACCAGGCTGTCAGCACAGAAGGCTTTTATTAATACACAAGAGTTAACATCAAGGGAAAAGGAATTTGTGTGTCTCTGAGTTTCTTATTTCCTTTTTTTTTAGTTCTTTAATAAATAGTGCTAGCTCTCCTCATAAGCCTAGCCTCATTCATTATAGCGCTTGAGGTTTGTATTATCTTTTTCATGTTGGTGATTCCATTTTTTCTCTTATAAAACAAAGGTTTTATATCTGCATAACTGCTAAAGGTTTTGTAGGTACTAGGGAAGGTAATTCACTTTTTAGATACATAATCATTGATACAACTTGACTGTGCTTGGTTTCCACAAGAGGCAGAAAATAAGATACATGTATTAACATCTTGATACTTTTCCAAGTGTTAGAAATGTCAAGATGGCTAAAAAGATAGAAGATTATCTCTGAGTTCTTATGATGATATGTTTTTCAGCACCCATAACCCAGGGAACTGGAGTGAACTTCCCAATTGGAGAGCTTCCGAGCCAGCCATATTACCATGATATGAATTCAGGTGTAAACCTACAGAGGTCCTTGTCCTCTCCACCAAGCAGGTAAAAACTTGAAATGAGTGCTAATTTGAACCATGTTTAATAGTGTAGGACAAACATTCACAAATCCGGTCAGCAACCAACTATTTTTTTAATTTCCTCTGATTTTGTGAGGCTAGCTACTTATGTATGTTACCGTAATCTCTCTACAAGTTTGTAAGTTAGAAATCTTGTCATTTGAAATGGTGTCATTATTGTCTGTCATCTTGCATGATATTGAAGATGGTGATAAGTTTTTTCAGGGTTTGAAGTGCCCACTAAATCATCTGCCAAGAGAACAGCTACACATCCCGAAACTGTTGCTGAGCTGCAGGAAGGTCTAGTGGCTGGGAACATGCTGGCAGGGCTCAGAGTGGTTGCAGGCACAAAGGCTGTCTCTTCAGGGCTCCCTCTTGGACCTCGATCTTGATAGATATGTTTGGACAGATACTGTTTCCTCTAGAAAAGGTGTTAGGCCAGGTATATAAAGACAAGGTATTCTCATCCATAACAGCTCATGAAAGTGTGTTCTCTGCCTCCCTCTTTCAGGGTCATTTCCCAACAGAGTGGAAAGGAGGAGGAGCATGTGAGATAGCTACAGGTTAATTTTTCTCAAGGATCTCCCTTCTCCTGCTACTAAATCCTGCGATTTAGTCTGAGGGACACACTTCCTCCTTGTTCAACATGCTCTCTTCTCCCATCTCTGAGAAAGACTCCCATTTCCTCCCTTGGGAGCAGCTGGTGGGCCCACAGATGTAGAGAACCTGCTGTGCCCTCCTCCTGACTCCCAGAGAGTGTACTGTCTGTCAGACCCCTAGGGCGCCTTGGTTTTCTGAAACTGTTGGATATACCATTAAACCATAAGCACTATAGGAGCTGTCATTGTCTCACGTTTCTGCACCTCAGTGAGTCAGGAAGTTGTCTGCACAGTGTGACAGGATTTGACAGGACTTTCAAGGGGCTGAGGTATTCTTCCACCAGCATCTGGTGCTTCTGAGTTATTTTGCTCAGGTTCCCCTCTTTCATTCCATCATATTTTCAGCTTGGCAGTATACCAAATGCACTTTAGAAATGGATGGATTAATTAGAATAGATGGATTAATTATCACAGTGTAGCAGTAGCAGTTATAGTAGCAGTAGTAGTAGTAGTAGTAATAATAATAATAATAATAATAATAATAATAATAATAATAATAATAATAATAGTACCACACCATTAAAACATTCTTCCTGGTTTTCTTTGGCAGTCAGTGTAACAGCTTCAGTATACATTGCTATGAAGAAACTTGACTTTCCTCCACTGCATTGAAGTTCTGCCTCATTTTATATAGTGTGACTTGAAATACGGGCCTTTTGTTGTTTTTAATTAAACTAGTCAAAAATGAAAAGTGTTTGTTTTAGACTAGCCCTCTTTTAAAAGCTTAAGAGTTTGACCTGATAAAATACAGTAAACTACATTTTTTCCTCATTAACACATTCACAAAAGTTCCTGTTCTACCTTGGCTTTATTAGTAACATTTTCCAGTGACTTGCTATGCTTCATGGTTTTTCACCTTCACGACCCAATCTTTCCTTGGTAGGCTATGGGAACTGGTTTCTTGGTTGTTCAGTGAAATGCTGGTGGACTTTCATATTACCCATTCATGCCACCTTTGAAATATTAAGTCATGTGAAAAATGCAAATGTATACCTGTATTACATATTATTAATATCGCCTGTGCAAGTTAATGTAGGTGGTAGATATTTTTTGTTTATTTGTTTGTTTGTTTTTGGTTTTTTTTGTTTTTTTTTTTTTTTTTCTTTGTAAACCTGAATTACTCTCTATTAAAGTATCTGTAGAGATCCAGGAAGTTTATGTACCACTGCTAGATGTATACTTTATTCATTGCCAAATCTCACAATTCTTCAACAGCAAAAGACCCAAAACTATCTCCATAGATGAAAATATGGAGCCAAGCCCAACAGGAGACTTCTATCCTTCTCCAAATTCACCAGCTGCAGGAAGTAGGACATGGCATGAAAGAGATCAAGGTGAGTAGCGTGGGATTATTTTACCTTGAAGTATACTCAAATGTACAATAAATCACTGCATCTGCCATTCCATTACTGCAATAAAATGATGACTTTTTAGAAGAACCTTTTTTTTTTCTGTGTGGTGTATCTATTAAATGTAGTTAAAACCAACAGCCAACAGGATATTGTATAAACAACCACGCTAAATAATAATAATAGCAATAATAATAATAATAACAACAACAACAACAATAATCTTTTCTATCTGTTGATAGCCTTATTGTTGAAAAGATGGCAAATGAGGACTTGATATTGTGTATGCTGTGATCATGCCAGCAGAATTTGGTCTCCAGTGCTTTTAAATAAAAATCAAAACATCTCCTTACTGTGGTTTAGTCAACATAAGAATACTCTGTTTCTGTATTACCATGACATGGACACTTAGTCTGTACCATGTGACTTGGAATAGATCCAATAGGCTTTTTCTGAAGAGCCCACATGTAGCTCTGTGTACTCTATCCGTAGGTTGAAGGGTTTGGTAAGTGGTGGTAACCTCTGGGTTAGCCAAGGCAATAAACATGATTACTTGGAGAAGAAAGTTGTGGCTATCAAAACAGTGAGATTAATTGTTGTAACTTTCCCTCATGTTGTCTTGATGCTTTATAAACCTAGGTGCCAGTGCAGTCTTTTCCCTCCCCTTTGTTATGTGAGAATGTGTTTAAACTCATATATTTGTACAGTACTGGTTAATGGATCCTGTGGCTGAGGTGCTGCAGCTGTCTGGAGAGATCGTGAAATATAAAAGAGAAATAGAGAAAAAGACGTGCAGCTGCTTCCTTTGGGGATCTTTGAATGTTTGCCCTCAGTTTCCACATCCACTGCTGATCATTGCTCTCAGTTCTTCAGTAACCGAGTGACCCTTTGGTCTTACCTCATTTTTATATTGTTTTAAAGCTTCTTTAAAAAAAATTATCTTTTTTTTTTTTTCCTGCTAAGTTTTCTCTTTCATCTCCATGTGCAAGGAAGCATGTGGCTGGTATTTCTTTTAGCTGCCTTTTACTTTCACATTTCCCTTATAGTCAGTCTCCCTTTAATCTGCTTTTGCCTGCCCTCTTATCTGTGTTCTTAACTATTACGCTGTTCTTCTCACTCAATCTTAACTAGTCTTTTTCTTCATAATTTTTTTTGTACTCCGTTTCTCATGGAGGCTCTGATACTGTCTTATTTTTGACAGTTTGAAGCATTCACTTTTGAATTTTTAAAAAAAAAGTCTTGCCTGTGGTTTTGCATAACCAAACTTAAAAACAGTAAATAGGAGGTCTGCCAGCCAGAATCTTCCTCCTTATGCAAAATATTTTCCTCTGTGAATGCTACCTGTTTTGCCATGAAACTTTATTACAATTTTTCATGAAAGGCTAGATCATACCTCAGGTAAACTTTTTACTTTCTAGATAAATTATTTTTGTAGTTGTAGGGAAAACAGCTCATTATTCCTCTCTCACATATCCCCATTTGTGAAACGAAGTAGTTCTGTGCTGCTGAGTGAGCTTCTGAGAAGTGCACTGCCATAGAGACTCCTGAGCACAAGCGCTGCTGACAGAGCCTTTCACAGACAATCTCTATAGTTCTCAAGTATCTCAACTGCAATTTAGATTTTGAATCATTCTGCTTGCAAAGAATCACATTCCATGAACACTGGATTTGTTCATGTTTGTATGAACTTCATGTTACAGTTGTCAGTAGTGAACAATGTTATGATTTAAATTGCTTCAATGTATTTACAATGACCCTTTACTTAGTTTCTGTGCCATTGGGTAGCTAGACTTCTGAACTGAAACAGCCTTTAATATGTTCCATAAACCAGGGAACTCCAATATGAGGAAGAGAGAATAAAGAAGATAGACTAAAATCAGTGTGTTTACTTTTGCTTCCTGGAGTTTACATCCCTCCCTGAATATCCTGTCCTCCAGCACTACTGGCCTTAGTGAAATTTTACCAGATCCCTGTCAGAGAGGTTGCCTTTAAGTCACTATTAGGGACTTTGTTTTTTCTATCCTTAAGAAATTCTTCCATTCCTGCAGGGGCACAGATACAGCACTGTCCAGTGTGAAAACCACTGTACTGGGGGAAATAGAAGCCTTTTGCCCCTAAAAAAGTTATGTTTGTCTCGGCTCAGTTTCTGAGGTTATTGTGCTGCTGCAGAAACATTGTAAGGTAGTAACTGCAATGCCTGCCCTGGGTGCCTGGGCTCAGTGGGAAAGGGAGTGGGAGGCAGCTCCAGGCATATTTGTTCTGCTGCTAGTTTGTTAGGTGCTTGCTATCATCTTCACGGCACTGATTTTATCTCTCTGGCGACCAGTAGCACAACCCAAATGAATGGCATGAAGCTCTGTCAGGAGAAATTTAGGTTACCTATTAGAAAAGGTTCTCCCGTAGGGTGGTTGGGCACTGGAACAGGCTCCTTAGGGAAGTGGTCACAACTCCATTCTGACAGAGTTCAAGAAGTCTTTGGGCGATGTTCTTAGACACATGATTTTTGGGGCTGCCCTGTGCAGGACCAGGAGTAGGACTTTGGTGATCCTTTGTGGGTCCTTTCCAGCTCTGGATATTCTATGATGATTCTATGGCTTATATGTGTCTGTGTAAAAGCTCCTTTCGGACACAGATGTTGTATCATGATATCGCATTTATGAAAACCTGTTTTCTGTTTCCATATGCCTGCAAAAACAAAGATAACATAAATAAATTTTGGAGGTGGTTTCTATGCCAGAGATCTCACCTGTGCTACTTCCCTCTCACCTACGGATATCTGTGTGCTATATGAGGTTAGGGGTAAATGAAAAAGCAATAAGCCTTTTGGGGTCACATTTTTGTTTATCCAGTGTCAACAGGGAATGCTCATGTAGTCACAACAGGCACTGCTTCTTCAGACAGTATCCACAGGTCATCAGCATCAAAAATGCAAATACTTTCACAGTACCCACAAATAAATATGTCTCTGGATATCATATTTATGGGTAAATAGCTTCTCTCCCACTCTAGTGCAATTTTAACTTTTCTGACAGAGACAACATCAGGAATAGGGTTGATACTAATATATACCATTGCTCATTTCAGTTTCACTGTCTCAGTTTTGAACTTGACAGAGAGAGGTCTCTAACTTCTGGGCTGAAATAGATTTGGTTTCTTCATCACTGTATCTAAATGTAATGTATTTTCATACAAATTGAAATTAAATAGTTTTGAAAGACTCTTATCATTTAGGCTTTTCATATCTTTATTTAACTATTCCTAAAGTAATAGAAATGTCGTGAGTGTGGTAGTTTGGAACTGGATATTTAGGAGTTTCCCAGACGTCTGAGGGGTGTCGAACAGTTTTGATTGAGAGAATGAGACAGAAATTAATGGGCAACAGAGAAATATACTGAGATTAAAAATATGACGGAGGAAAGTTTGCAGCAGGGTGAAACAGGTTAGATCAACATTCCACTGCTTCAAAAAACAGATATCATGTAGTTTAGTAGGTAAGAAGACTTCAGGAGAGGAGTGATTTTGTTGTATTCCCAATAGGTTTTACAGCTTCCCTATGCAATCATGCATAATGAGGGTCAGGGACATGATTACAGGAGTGCTTGTGCTGTAGCCAGGATGCAGCATTTGTGAAACTAAGACAAAGAGGTCTAGCCCAGTTACAGTAAAATCTTGCTCATACCAGACTCTGCTTTCAGTTGCAAAACTCCAGACTGTCCTTTTGCTGTTAACTGTCTTCCTGTCATAGTACTTCCAAAAATGTTTTGATAAGAATTCCAGATGTTGTGCTTTATAGTCTGTTTTGGGGGAGCTGTCTCTTTGAAGATGTAATTCTGGCCAGAAATAAGTAAGCATATCTTAAAAATAGTAACTTTATAGCTGGCATACTCTTGGTAAAAAACAATCCACAAAGAGTTATGTTACCGATCTGATATAAAAATATAACCGCCCCCTCTAATTAACCAAAATTAACATTAAATATAAGTTTTAATTAATTTATTTATTTAAGTCAGATTATTAATCCCTATAGAAGAGAAGAAAATCTTGTGAAGCTGTGACACTGTCTGGGAGGTTTACTTCATTGGTCTACAAAATATTTGTGACTCTTTTTAAAAACATATGTAACCAGAAGAGTATGTGTAACTGTTTCAAAAACAGATTAAAAAAATACTGTGGAATGACAGCGTTTTTTACTTTGGAGACATCCAGTCAATGTGGGAAGATTCTGTAGTACGTGCTATTATTTTTGCTATGTTGAAATACTTAAAATATGCCTCTATTTGCATGATTTTTTGCAACGGGTTTGAGGTGTTCTGATAGAGCAAATAGGCAGGTTTATAACTGCCAAGATTTCTCCCAAGACTTTTGCCATTAGCCTTTCAAGTAACCAAGTGTCCTCCAAAAATCCCACAGTCTCAGAAAGGGAAAAGTAATCTCTGAGAATGGTGCTTACTTAGAAGTAGAGCCCTAACATGACAATTAGGATTTCAATTGCTGTGTCTTCTGTCAGATATTGTGCAAGTTATTTTTCCTCTCTTGTGCCTTGTTTCTTCCAACTGGATGTCTTAATAACTTTGATGAATCATGTCTTACACTTCCATCAATATGAAATATATCTACATCTAAAAAGTAATTTGCTGTAGATCTCTTCCAGTCTTCCTTTCTCCAGGTTGCTGTTACTGAATTCTTTACTATGTTTCCATATTACACAAAATTTTGAGTTCCTGCACTAGTAAGATTTTGTGAGATAGATGTAAGTTTCTGCCTGAGTAAAATTGATGAGCGTTTTAAAAATTCAGAAATTTTTTGCAGTAAAAAAATAAAATTCCCCTCACAATTTGGAAGAGGAAGTTATTAAAAATCTAAAAACCTCTAGTGACTAGTGCAGTGGCTAAAGAGTATTTAGGATTTATTAGGCTGCTAACTGTTGGTAAACATCTTGATTTACTAACTGGTAAGTAAATCAGACACTTTTTTCTTAACTCGTAAGGAAACAGGAATATCAGAAAAGAGAAGGACAGTGTGTGCATCTGTGGCTTCCTTTCTGAAAGCTGGCTTAAAAAGTTCATTAACATAATTGCAGACAATTTCCATATTTGTCCTTGAGATCTGTTTTACTGTTACAGTGTTACAACGCTGTGCACATTGGAAATCAGTAAAACAGTTGTCGTCAATGCACACTGTTCATGATAAAAGTGGAGGGGTTCATGTGGATTTCCATAGTAGTCAGGTCTCTGGAAACACTGAGTATCAATATACAATGAAGTGAATTTTAATTTTACAGTTTCTTCATCATGTTCATTCTCTTACACATCACCCACCTGTACCAACAGTCAAGAGTCAAGATGCCATCATTCCATTAAAAATGAAACAGCTGGACCGCCTTCACCTGTTTGGCCAGCATCTGTTGGACCCTCCACTTCTCAGGTCCCGACACCCTTTGCTGGATACCCCTCTTCTGGACACTTGTCCCCTTTTGCTTTCTCCCCATCCACAGGACACTCCTTCCCCATTGGGGTCCTTCCTGATGGCTCTTTCTTTCTTGGGTCTTCTTCTAATCAACTGTCAAGGATGGATGTTCTCATTTCTGAAGTGAGGGAACTAAAAGAGGAAGTAGTTAATGTAGTCCAGGAGTTGAGAACGGTAACAGAACATCTTGGCTTTTTGGTGTCCTGTGTTGGACAGGGTTCAGGATTTTTTCCAGCTTCTTCTGAAGGTTAATGCTTTAGAAACACACTCTCCATCTAACAGTTCAATTCAGGTTGCAAAGTTTTACCTTGATGAATAGCTGTTAGATAACATTCTGTGTTTTTGACTTAGTCTGGGTTCTAAAAATCCTTGTATGTCTAAGTATATTTGAAAGCTATTTGTGTCTTGTTAGTAACTTGTTACTTCTACCTTTGTATATTTTATTGTTTCAAAATACTCTTTAAACAATATATACACGTATGTACACATACCTTTCATATCTGTGTATCTCTATATAATACATAAAATTGTCTGTGTTTTTAACTAGTATAATGTGACTATTTCAAGTCACACTATACTACAAATACTACTGCTTGATAAATTTTCATAACTTCAGATTTGTAAAGCGAGAGATACTTTACACCAAGACTAACTTCTCAAAGTGTATTTCCACAGTATATTCTTAGCCATGGCTTCTGTGAGCCTGTTGGCTGCTATGATGCTAAAAATTGCGTCATGGTAACAAACAGCAGCCTTAGCAAGGAAGACTTACCTGGAGGCCGAATTTGAGTTCTCCTTGTTCTCCCTCACTGCAGAACAAAATGTTGGTAGAGTTCAATGAATGAACTTTGTCTACTTGTTAAAAATAATGTTAACTGCTCTGATAATTGAATCTAAGATCAATAGGTACTTGGTTTACTTTTGTTTTCTGTAGTGGAAATTTTACAAGAAAAGCTGCTGGTACCTGAAATAAGTCAAACATTGTTTTCATAAATATGGAAGATGTTTAAAGCTTGAAAGGCACTAAGTATAGAAAAATAGGTGAAGTATTTCCCAAATGCTTATTTAATGAAAATACAGTGAAAGAAAATTAAAAAAATCCATGAACAGGATGTCATAAACATTACCTTATAATGAGTAAGTTGCTTTACATCAAGAAAATTTATATCCTCCATTATTAAGTGAGAATGATGTCAAGTTTATGCTCTCTTTAAAAAATTAAGCAACAAAGATTATATCTATTTTTCAGTGTTTAGAATAGATCTAGACCAATTTACATCTTGTTTATAAGTATCTTCAAGTATTCAGAATAGCAGGTGAGGAAGTTTTTATTCTGGGCAGAGCACAGACCTGACTTTTCCTTCAGACCATGAGCACTTAAGTTTCTGACTGAATGAAGAGTAACAAATTGTTTAGAAATATAAAGACAAATACAGTGGGAGATGTAATAGGAAGCATACAAAAAGGGTTTGCTATTTTTGCGTTCCTGGAAATGACTGTTGTTTGCTCAATAAAGTCATTGTAAAAAATCTAATTAAAGGTTCTTTGTCTTTTGTTTTGAAAAATATTTTGTGGAAAGAAGACCTGTTACTTAATATTTTCTCAGTGTGATTAGTGAGTTGAATACAGTCAAGGTCTCCCATATAGATCAGTGAATGACGTTAGTGCAAAAGAATATTTTTCTTGAATTCATGGCACTTATCCTGTGATTAATTTTATATTGTGGCAACACCCTGTTATCTGGATGATTAATATCCTTTTATTGAAATTAGTGATAAAATGAATGTCTTAATTCAAGATTTGTCCCAGGAGCTACTATGGGTAATTTTCCTATTCCAATTTTGCTGAATAAGAGATTTAGTATTTTGAAACTGATCAGCTCTTATTACCACTTGTAGGGTAGATATGTAAGTCTGCATAGTTTAACCTATTTGGTGCAGAATATCTTCATTTATGGAAAGAAGAGGTATTTAGTACCTCCTGAATCATAATTGTCTACGGTAACTTTTTTTTTCCAGTTATGCTACATCCTTGAGATGAAAAATATTAATTTAACTCAGGTATTGTAATTTTTTGGGCATCTCTCCCTTTTATCTTTATTCATAGATTCTTTGTTTCTATGTTGTGTACATAGATATATTTGAAAAAGTTCTCTTTTTTACTGCTTTCATACAATCTGTATCAAACTTGAGCAAAGTAGTAAATGTCAGTGTGACTTAAAGATTTCATCTCCAGTCGAAACCATTCCCCAGATGGATCAACAATTAATGTAGCACACCTATTAAGCTATCCTTAACTGTTACCAGCATAGACTATACCAGTAATAAAAAGGATATTTTTGCTTAGATTTAGAAGCTGAATGCTTCTAAATCAGCAAATTCCTTCACATTATTTTATCTCAAATAGCCCTTTAATCTTACTGCATTAGAAACTGGAAATACTTTTGTGACTTTTGCAGTTATGGTTACAGTGTTGATTTTATTTTCTGGCCAAGGTCCTTGGAGTCTCAGCATTAATGGGATGTTACAGCTGTACATTTTTCCTTGAAGTCTGGATGACTTTCTGTAGGATAACTTAATAAATGACTAAAATGTACTCTAAAATCTTTATAACTTGTTTGGTTTTTTAGGAAGTGTTTCCCAGTCTTCCACAATGCTCTTCTATCACAGCTATATACAAGCATCACACCTCTTAACAATGATTCATTGATAATAAAGTGGCCCAGTCTATTTCTGAAGTGTAAAGATAAACAAAAACGCACCTGAAGTACACTGGAGCTGCTTAAGGGGTTGTTATGGCAGGGCAGAGTTCTTGGAGCCTAATGTGGCTTTTTTAGTGATGGTATATATATTTGTTATAGCAACACAGTATTTTTGGTCTGATGCCTTTTATCTCTATTTCCAAAGTCAGCCTCATGACTTGCAGTGCCTTCAGACCATGAACACTTAAGATTCTCACTGAATGAAGAGTTACAAAATGTTTAGAAATATAAACAGAAAGGCAAATACAGTTGGAGATGCAATAGGAAGCATAAAAAAGGGTTTGCTTTTCTTTGGCGTTCCTGGAAATGTTGTTTACTCAATAAGGTCCTGTAAAATATTACCTGTAATAAGTAGTCACCCCACTGAGCTCTGTGTTAGTCCCAAGTAATTCCCATATGACATCTGATGGGCTGTGTTGGTACAGAAGTGGTTGGATAAACTGAGTCTGCAGCTGTAGGAAGACTTGAGACAGGAGGTGCAGCTGGTCCCTGTCGGTCACTGTGAAGGTGGTGGAGATATTCTCATCTCCTTCCAACAGCAGCACCCCGGATCCCAATGATCTCCATAATGGCACCTGCATCTTGGGGCTCTCACAGCAGGACAGTGTTTCTGGTATGAGATGAGGGTGAGGAAAGGTGAGGAAGGCTGGCCAGCTTTATGCCAGAAGGTCAATGCAGGGGAAAAAAAGGTGTGTTTTCTGCTCACAGGAAACAGTACAGATATGGTAACATAGTCATGCTGATTATAAACCTTTCCTGGGAGTTTTACTGATCCTTCCTGATGAGGAGTGCTGAGGTTTGTTTAAAGAATGAGAATGAAGATTTGCTGCTCACAGTTTTTGCAGGACAGCATGCCATAGTTTCAGCCTAATCTTGGTGGGAATAGATGTAAATTTACATAGACATAGTCTCTTCAGTAAGGCAGTTAATTACTTACATGCCACATGATACTGTCAAACAGCAGTTATGGGATTAGGTCTGTATACCCTGTCCTACAGCTGGACATTTTTTGAAATTACTTTGGGATGTGGATGGTTTTGGCATCCACATATTCAATATTAATGTTTTAATCTAACCATCATAGCTTTTTTTTTTTTTAAGAGTCATCCCCTGTTTATAAATGACCTTTTTTTAAAATTGAGGTTTTTTTAAAAAAAATTAATTTTAGGAAATATGTGTGCAGATTTCCCAATTACCTTAGTTTAAATGTCCATGCACTAGTAGATTATACTTTCCAAAAGCTAATGCATGTAATTTTAGCAGGAACTGTACTGAGTTGTTTTGCTTTCTGTCCGTAAACGGTAGGACAATCAGTAAAGCAATGGAGAATTTCAGTTGTCCAGCTTTGTACAGCTAGTCACAAACATCAGCAAAGAGTGTCCTATGTTCATTTCTACAGGGACTTATCTGGGCTTTCCACCCTGCTCCCCCATATTCCCCCTCCCCCAGTATGCTGGGAGGTATAAGGGCAGGCAGGAAAAACCCTTCTGTCTCTTGTCCAAACCCCTTTCTGCTGAGGTAAAGAAAATCATCAAGGTAAACACGGCCCACAGAATGTGACTGTTGGCAATGGAGTACAGTATTCTGCAAGTTCATGTGGGTAAGGATGAGAAAAATGATGTGTCTGCTCCAGCTAAAGGGCTTTTGGCTTTTTTATTTCCGTTGTCTGGAAGTTCTTGTGTCACTTTCTTCTCTTATGTATATTAATACTTACAGAACAATGCAAAATAAAAAGTGTTAACTTATTGTAAGACTAATAGAAAAGAAATAAGTCAGTTGCTATTGCAAGTAATTTACTCATTTTGCTGTAGTTTTTCTGAATTTCAGTACTGTTTTAGTGTTTTGCTTGACAGCTTACAATACTGAAAATCACATTGGTAGAAATTCTAGTCTAGTTGCTCTTCCTAGGTTTTTCAATACAAATCTCAAAAGATGATACATTGAAATGGCTTATCTGTTGTGAAATGGCATAATAGCACAACAGAGTGTTTGATTAGCCTTGGGCACGGTTCCTGATGGGAAAACAGGTGTCACAGTCTGGTAGACTGGATTGTGTAATGTCAGAGGTGTGCCTGTGAAAATAACATTGGCGCTAAGTAGGCTGATTTGAAAATGGGAGGTTATCAAATCTTCATACACTGAAATATTCTAATCTAGTATAAAATTTTCACATGTAAAATGGTTTTCCACACTTGATGTAGATGTAAAAGTAAAACTGAGATGAGCTTTTAAAACGTGAAGTAAAACAGATCAGTCTTTTAAACGTGAAGTGAGCAGCTCTTTCCAAACCTTGACACTGGTCCTGAAGTTCAGAACACTCTCAGCTGCAAGCAGTATGCATGCAGCTGCGTGACCCCATTGTTTCTCTCAAAAGTGAGTACAAAGGCCTTCACCACGAGAATTGCTAAACATGTCTCAGAAATTCATAACGCAAAATTGACCATGACTTGTTTGTTTGTTTTGTTTTATTTTGTTGATTTTCATTCTGGAGAACCTCAATTACCAGAATTGAATTTTTCATGGAAGTAAATAAATTTTTAGGAGGCTTTGTCTCTGGTCCAAGATAAAACTTACAGGGAAGTGGAATGAGACACCAACAGGTCAAGGATTAGGGCACAGATTTGTAAAAGGGAAGAGCTAGTTGCAAAGACTCGTCTCTGTCTGATACAGAACAGGGAGTCTAAGCCAGACTTTGTTACAAACATCAAGTATCTTAGACACCCGGCTGTTCTGGCACATCTCTCTTTCTCTCCAATTTATTCACATATCCATTTAAAAACGTGTCTCCCTTCCTTTTCTTCTTTTTGTGGAGAAAATAAATGAATTAAAATGTTTTGATTTTCGGGATTCTCTGTTTCCATCCAGCCACAGTGCCAAGTCTTTTGGGCAGATATAACAAAGCCCTTTTTTCATTAAGTGAGAGGTGGTTGTGGTTTAAAGTCACTCAGCTGTCAGTATTCAGTGTTATGTGCCTTATGTAAATGCACAATTGAGAAATACATGATGCTTACAACCCTAAAGGAAATCAGATGGAGCTCATCAGAAAAATGGTGGTGCTGGCTCTGCCTGTGCAAAGTGGCTCTGCTCCTTCTTCACGTGTACAGGTGTAAAGCGAAACAAATTCTCCTGAGCACAGTGGGATTTGTCATGATTTTTTGTCATTATACAGCTATCCAATGTGAATTCAAAAATTTTACCTAAGTTTTCACATGTGCTTCACACAAGTATACCTACCAGAGGAGGTGGCAGCAGTAAAGAGTGAGCCCAAGCTGGATATGATGTATGTAGTGTATCCTGCCATCAGAAATTATCCCAAGTACTGCCTCTGGGAAAGAGCAGTTCATTTAAAGCTGTAGCACGGGAGGAAGGATGACTCTTATAGCTTAACAGTGGTGCTATGGACTCCACAGTTTTTGTCCTTTACTGTGGTGAAATATACTGTAAGTTGAATATGGGTTTATCTTACTTTCTCTGGAGGTGATGCTACACTAGCGAGTTGTAAATAAATATTTACAGACTGTTGTTTGCAAGAGTGTACCTTGTAAAGAAAGACTGTGAAACCAAGCAGTAGAAAATATATTAATAAGAAGAGTTCAAGAATTAAAAGATTAAAAGATATTTAATATTTGTGTATGGATTCTTCTATCTCTGCTCATAAGCATCTCTCATGAGCAAGAAAGGAAACCTGCTATGCTGTGGTGGTTATCAAGAAAGCAGGTCGGGTGTGCGGAAACAGGCAGGTGGATGTCTAAACTTGCCCTGGGTCACTGTTCGATTCCAGCTGAGTTCTCCTAACAGGTGGCTTGCCAAGTGCAGTGCCAAGATGATATTCATCCAGGAACTGCCTGGATGGCAAGCTGCTTCATACTGAGGAAGAGGGTCTTTTCTTTGATGAGGAAATTGCCAAAACTCGTGTCTCATTAGTGTTTCCTAAGGTTCTTTGGAAGTGAACAACTGTTTAATTAAAGGCTGATGTAAACATGTTTCTGCACTTTCCCCGCAGCATTTTATCACATTAGAATTGATCAAAATTGTTGCCTTGGGCTGTCTTGAACAGCTATACATCTGGAGCACCATTTGTGCAAGCTGCTGATGAACAGGCTACATATGCTATGCTTCACAGCAGCTCTTCTGCCTTCCTATGTAGGCAGATTTACCTTGTTGTAAGATGAGATGTTCTAACTATTTTTATTTGCATAAGCCCTTTTTACTTTGATGTGATGCTTTAAAATGTATAATATGCCACTCATTTGGGCGCCTGCATCCGGTATCTCCAAAGTAATGAGAATACAGGCAATAGTGATTTGGAGCAGCACTGAGAATTTCACATTTGAAGAATATTCTCGGCAGGACAGGACACTGCATCTGATTAATTTTGACCCTACAATGACTTTGTCCGAGTGCTTTTGGCATCTTTCTGCTTTTCATCTGTATTTAGGATTTTTTTCCAAAAGTCTGTTTTATTTTCATTCTCAAACTAGTAAGGATTGGAATCCCTTCCCAAAACTTTAAAACAAATAAATCCTTTTTCAGCAGCATTGTTGAAGATGTGAGCTTTTCAGGGTATTCAGGCACTCATCAGCCTTAGTAGTCAGGATCAAAGTGGAGGGCAGGAATTGCAGGATGATGGTGGAGGGTCACAGGCAGAGTTTGCTCTGGGTCTGGTGCCAGTGCCTGTGCAGGGCTTGACAGCAGGATGGGGCAGAGTAAACAAGTGGACTCTCAGTTTCATGTGTCCTGCTCTAACTATGCTTTTCATGGTGAAAACACACTTGAGCTATAGCCAGTTCAGGAAGCATTAGTCCAATTATGTCCCAATAAGGCATTCAAATTTGGCAGGCCTGCCTTAGCAGAATACAGTGTGCCTATATTAAAAGGGTCAAAAATCCCTTTAAAAATAACATGGTCCATGTAAGAAAGTCTGCTGCAATGAGGCCCCCGTCCAGTAAAGTGCCTAAGAAATGACCTTTGCTTTGAACATGAGTTAGTATCATTGGTTTGAAATGGAACCCCATTACAATATTGATGTCTGTCCTATAAAACTGTTGTAATTAAATTTGAAACAGTTTAGTGCAAAGTCCAAAAAGTGCTGGTCAATTAATTTAAACTTTCAGAAAAAAATCTAGTGTCTTTGCTCTGTGAAATATCACTAAGCTCAGTAGAAATCATACATTTGTCCCTACTTCACATAGTGAGCTCTAAAGAGAAGTTTTTATTGATAGGGAAACTTGAAGGAAGAAGTGGCAAGACCCTTCCTGAGACATGGAAAATATCAGATAGACAAGTTGAAGTATCCTTTGTTCTTATGTTTTTTCACTATGGTTTTGGGAAGAGTAAGGGATAGGTTTTGAAGTAATACAATAACAAATACCATAAACCAACATGTGTATGGTAATTACCCTGCACACCTGAGTGTACATGTTCCATTAAAAAAATGCAATAAAAATTAAGTGGCTGTTGAAGGAGCAGATGATTTGGTGATGTTCTGTGGAGGTGAGAAGTATCTAAGGAAGTTCTAAAGACAAATTTCTCCACTGTTTGACTTGTCTGGAATGAAAGGAATGTAGTGTCTGTTTTGCAGGACAAGGACCTGATAGGACATTATTTTTAATTCTCGAGCTTGAAAGCAGTAGTTTAAAATTAGTTTTTTCTTCACAGGGGAGTATCATAAAATATTTGTGCAAGAACAGTAAAAAGAAATATCTTCTGTCCATAAAATGATGTGTCCAGAGACAGGATTCTAAGCTAATATCACTGTCACATTGTTTTTCTCTTGTAGATATGTCTTCTCCTACCATGAAGAAACCTGAAAAGCCTTTGTTTAGTCCTACTTCTCCCCAGGATTCTTCATCAAGACTGAGCACTTTTCCCCAGCATCACCACCCAGGAATCCCAGGAGTTGCACACAGTGGTGAGGGTTATGGAGGAGGAAATAAAAACCTCCCTGTTCTTTTGTTCTATTCTCCTTTCCTATAATCAGATTGTGATGCATTTTTGCAGACTTTCTTAGAGACCTAATCCAATTTATAATACTGGTGAGAATAAAAATATAGAAGGTTGGGATATCCTTGCAGTAGTGTTCATTTAACTGTTCAGGTTATCTGACTGCTGGAAGTCACTAAAAAGGATTTAGGATTAACCAGTGAATAAAATAAACTGTACAATGCACGAAGAAACTGACGGAGGAAAAATCCTCCCTGTATTTTGTCCTTTCACCTAAATCCATTTTTTATTATTGTTGCTATGACTATACTGTATTTAGATACCAGAATAGGCAGGATTTAATACACAAGAGAAGTCCCAACCAAGTTCAGCATGTGACACAATGAAATAAGTTCCAGTGCTTCTTTTGAATGCTGAGTCTAAAGATGTAGAGTTCTGATTAAGTAATTTTCAACACCTGTTTTCTGAAATCATTAGTAAACCCATATTAAAAGTTCACTTGAAGTGAGGAGGAGATACTGAAATGTGACAGAATGCATGCTGTCTTGAAGGTCTATCAGTAATGACAGGGAAATTCCAGCATCACGGCCTCTTTAATTTCAGAGGTGAGACTGACCCTGGTTTTTCAGATGGGAACACAGACACTTCTCAGAAGTGTCCCCTCAGCATCTCATCAGATCTCCTTATAAACTGCATGTAAAAGTTTTAATTTCTTGAGCAGAGCTGAGTGGCTAGAGGAGTAAAACAGATTAGAAAACTTTCTTCTTTTTCACATGCAGTTTTGCTTTGAGGAGTTTCTGTTTTATTTTTCCTCCATGACTTCAAGTGCTTCCATTTAAATTAATGTGTAAGGACTATTTTCCCTTTAACATCCACTTATTTTGTATTACAAAATGGTCCTGGACTCATCCTGGTCTCTATGAGGTTTCCACTAGCAACAGATACTCAAGCACATCGGAGATTATGGATGAAATGGAAGGGTTAGATTTTTCTTCATTTGTGTTTGTTTTGCACAGGTCTGACATGCCAGAGCAGTAACTAGTATTTTATGTCTAAACTGAGCTTGGTGGGGCTGTGATTAAAATGAACCTGCCACCAAAAAAAAAAAAAGAAGTTGATCCTATACTTATGTGTATATCTTTAATTTAGAGTATAGTTTTTAAATACTCATACTAGAGTGACAATCATAACCTAACTTGTGGATGAACTGTTTACTTGCTGGGAAACCCCATTTTTATCTTTGTAGCCTGATCTATTATGCCAATGAGCAATGCCCAAAAAATAGCAAGTCCTTTAAAAATTAAGCTGAAGAAACCCAGAAATGTGAAATGTGGTCCAGGAGAGCAGTGTTGGTGTGCTCGTGCTGATACAGTAGACAACTGTTGAACAGTTGATAAAAGACCTTGCTTTACAGAGCTGATTTTGCATTTTTCCACTAATGAAAATGGAAACTCCTTGTCTCTTCTCCATTTCCATTGAACTAAGTACCTCTTTTTTTAATACACCAAGAATGTGCTCTCTAGGTGTGTAGCAAGGATGGAAAGTGTGTTCTTGTGCAATGTGATAGAAGAAAGCTCTACACTCCCAGACTGACAGCTGGGCAGCAGAGGGACAAGCTGTACCTTCCTTGCACTGCGAAAACATTGTCAGTTGTTTAGACATTGCACGCAGTCTTTCGATAGAGAAGTGTATGTTTGTAGGGGCTGGAAATAAAGAGAATGAAAAGAATAAAAATGGGTAGGGTAGATATTTTTATTGGATGGATAGGTTTCTCAGCCCTGAAGTTGAATGTTCATTATAATTTTCATAAAGGTCAGCAAATATTTGTGGCAATATTGATGAGCAGATATTGCCCTGTCCCCAGATGAAGCAGGAAGAGTGCAATGCAGTGAGGAAGCCCTGTTTCTTGGGGCTTGGTGATTTTCCTCAGTGTTTGAGTGCTGTAGATAAAAATGGGGGTTTTATTAGATTTGGTTTTTTTGGGCACCAGATGGGAAAATTGTGTAATTGGAATATCATTTATGCTGGAGAATGACTCCTGTTAAAAAAAAAAAAAAAAGAAAAAGACTATAATGGCATTACCCACAAAACCAAAACAAGATACAATATTTATGAATTTGAAAAAGTTGCTCTTTCCATTTCCTGGGATAATCTGAGGGCAGGACCTGTAAATTTTTCTGTAAAAATGCCATAAAGCAGGAGTGCAATCCATTAATTTATAACTGACTTTTTATTTTTCTTGCTGTAACACAGAGGTGAAGAATTTTAGAAGAAACAAGACGCGAAGTAATTTTAATTTTATTTTATCTTCTCCAGTCATCTCAACTAGAACTCCACCTCCACCTTCACCATTGCCATTTCCAGCACAAGCTATTCTCCCTCCTGCCCCATCTAGCTACTTCTCTCATCCAACGATCAGATATCCTCCCCACCTGAATCCTCAGGATACTCTGAAGAATTATGTACCTTCTTACGACCCGTCCAGCCCGCAGACTAGCCAGGTACTGTAAAATTATGTGAAACCTCCAAAACAAGTCCTGTGAGGAATATGAGTCTTCTAGGGCATCTAGACTGGTATCTCTCCAGGTCTGGTCTTAAAGAAATCTGGGAGCTGCAATATAAGTGATACAATTTATCTTGTTCATCATGGTTGAATAAAGGGTACAGGTTAATCATATTTACTTGCTTTTCTTCTGTCAAGCATAAGAAAAATACTTTACTGAATGACCTGGCAGCAGCAACAGGGCAGGTCCTGGCCCTGCACTCCTCCTGCAGGTTGGGCCACCAGAGGCAAAGCTCCCACTGCAGGATGCAGCAAGGAGTGTGCACATACGTACATATGTCCATTCATGGACATACAGGTATATTTATGGACTGGCAATGAAAATAAACTCCGGCAAGTTAATACTTGCCCTGTTCCATAGGCACTGATATTTCTTTGCATAGTGAGCGCAGCACAGATATACATTCTTTTTTTCTTCCTTTTGTAGAGAACATCCTGTAGCAGATGCATTCCTGGCAACTGCACCAGTTCAAAATTGTGTCTGATATCGGAAATTAGCATGTTTTTCATTAGTGAAGTAATTAGTGAAGGTCTGTGTGCAGAACTGCTCTCCATGATAGCATCAGCACACAGCATTACGGTGTGATCTGCACTACAGGATAAACTGCAGTTGAGACTTGGTCTGTCAATACCTGGAATGTGTCCAATGTCGGTGTAATGTAATCTTTGCTGCTCAGGCTGTTATTTTTTTGATGCCTTGTCTGAAAGGCTCTTGTGGAGCCCTGATGCTTGTGCTTTAGCATGTTTTTTTGGAAGAGCCTTGGGTATGTAAACTGAAGAGACAGTGGTCAGGTTTTCCTTCTCCTAAGAGTTAGGCTCCTTCGGAAGGATTTCCTTAACAGGGATGAAGGGGTTGCTATGACAGCATTTTGTTTTGGGCTTAAATTTTTTTTTTTTTTTTTCACTCATAATGACAGGCCTTGCAGCATTCATTTTGGATGCAGCAGCAATGGAACTTGAGACTGAATCAAACTTTCTCTGTTGAATAACAGATATGTACCCTTTGGACTGTGCAGAAGGTCATGGTGGCTATCGTCCCCTTGGGCTAATGCCCTGGTCCAGCTTCATGACTTTCTATGTATTTAATTAAGAGAAAAAGGAACAAAAGTGGTTCCATAAAATAAAAATTTACTTTGAAGAGAAAAATCCTAGCTATGTGGGTTTTGTTGGTTACAGAATTACTGCAAATTAAACCAAAAAGTGAACGTGGAGTATGTTGACTTTAGAATACAAATTGCTATCTGCACATGGATTAAAAGTCTTTCAATCCTGTACAGCATTTTTTCTGAGACTCAGCTGGGAATGTTGCATGCAGGACCTGATTTTAATTTGTGTAAAATTTCCATGAATAACAAAGTCTAATTAAGACACCCATTAAAAGTCCTTAGCGTTAATTCAGAGCGGAAAATCTCAGAGTTCTGTTGGATTTTTTTTTTAAACTGATGTCTTAATTAGGCACTATTAAGGGAAAAATTATGCAAATTAAATCAGGCCCTTACTGTTATGCATTTCTTTAATTATTCAGTGCTTGTTTTACTTACATTTTGATTTCTTATATATGTTAAAAGAGCAGATTAGGTGATAATCTCTCTGGATTGTTCCACGTTCTGCTTTGGATCATTACTGAAAAAAACTACAGCATCTAAATGAAGTATCTGACTTTCTTTCAGTTGAAAAATGTGCTGTCTTATGATTTTAACATTGGGGAGTATATTCACTGAGCAGGAGCTATGCTTTCAACTTTTTGCCCAACTCTTTTCCCTTATCTCTTGTTGAAGAAATAATGTTTTGACCTTAAAAGATAAAATTTTACTCTGCTGATTTTTTTCAGCATAGTAGCAAAGTGAGAACACTTCATATTCTTGTGTATTCCATAGGGAATAACAGACATAACTAGCCTAAATTTACTACTTTCATCACTTTTCATAACCTTTTTATTAGGGTGAATTTTCATTTCATTTGATGTTTGATTTAGTTCCTGACAAGAAGGGATGGGGTAAATAACACCAAATATGCAATTTCAGGCATCTGCATCAGCTATTCACCATAATTTATTATCATTAATCACTATTATTAGTGGAATCTTTTAAAATTTTAATTCTTTAATGTTCTTCCCTGAGATTTGCTGTAAGTTGGAGTAGTTGCATGCCTAGTCAAAATATGTCTGAATAGAATAGCTAAACTTTGGCTGTATAAAAAGTAAAAAAGCAGGATTAATTTTTTGCTTAGGGAAAGAAGAAGCAACTGTCTGTGAAGTTTCAGTGACAAAAGGGAATTGTTCTGATACAATGGCATGCTTTGAGCCAAACCAGTTTTTCTTTCCTAAATAAAACATGAATTATTATTCAAACAAATTTAATTATTATAAAATGCAAAACTGCATCTGTAGGAATAGCACATCAAATTTAATTATACTTTCCCACCTCAAAAAACACTCATTTGGATTTCAAAAGGAGAACTATGATGATAGTTTTAATTTAGCTGTAGAAAGGATGGATACCCTGACAGCATTTACCTAAAATGAACTGTTCCTCCTGAACATCTTTCAGTAATACGCTAATTTAGATTGTTACGACAAGCAACTGAGATGCCTTGTACTCCCCACAGCAATTTTGAGATTAATTACATTACTGCTGCACTGATTATAGTGAGACAGTCATGCTATTCAATGGAATACTTCAAGTAAAATTAGTTCAAGGATACAGAGCTCTCATAGGTTTCCATGATGGGAAGCACTGAGCAATTTTCTTGCCGTAACGTTAAATAGTCCAAATTATGTGTGATGAACAGTCAGGAAGTTCAAGCAGGCCCTTTGGCTGCAGTGAAAAATGGTTCAACAATGGATGATCCTAAACAAAAGGGATCTTTTCATGAATATCTGCTTTTTATACCGTGCTCAATATGGAGGATAAACAAACAAATGTACTGAACAGAAATGGACCTTGTTAGATATAGCACTGGACTTGTCTCGGACTAGTGGTCTGATATGTTCCCAGGGTTTTGAGAACTGCTGCACTTTCCACTGATTTAGAATTTCTGCTGAGCCCTTTTCACTATGGTTATTTCCATGCTTTTCCTCTTAGCTGTGTACTCATGTTACTGGTTGTGTGTGTGAGTATGTATCTGAATTATGATGGGGTGCAGGTATCTCCAATTGATACTGGTAATTCAATGCAATTTTCAGCAAAAACTAATTGATTGATATGTGTCTAACCCACCTATGGTGTTTATCCACCTAGAGTGTGTTGAGGTTTTCAAAGCTACCACAAATTTCCAGCATGTATTTCCTTTTTGAATGATTCCAGATGGGTACATCCTTTAATCTTAGAAAATATTGCCTCCTTTGTGTCTGTGTACACAAGTACACATGCACACACACACACAAATATGCACACACATGAAATGCATTATTACTCAGGAGTGTATGAATTATATACAGTATCAAAATAAGACTTCCAATGAGCCTGAACAAATCATCAAGCACAGCATTACTTGTGAGGCTGAAATCAAAACTAAAATCTCCAAATTTAATTCACCATTGAGTTAAATGGAATAATTTCCTGATCAAGGTGTGGTGAATCACAGAAAAAGGATCAGCAAGTGTGATGAAGGAAATGGTAGTAAAGCAAACAGTTGAGGTGAATCCTGCTGATGAACATCCTGGTATCAGTGAGATTTTTTTTTTCTGACTGAACCAAGCAAACAGAAGTAGACAATCTTCCAAGCTCTTTGACTATGTATTATGAAGGAGACAGCTTACCTGTAACCTTAGCTCAAATGTTGTGGTATTTTGGATGAAATATGAATGTTTCATGATATGGTAAAACTAACTGAACTGGATGGGAGTTAGGTATTGGACTGTTTTCTTCTTACAAGAAATGGCTCACATGTGTTAAATACTACGGGCTGAGTGAACTGCTCCATATTTGCAGCATATTTGACTGCATATTTGACTAAAATTCCTGGGTCTGATAAAACATACTTTATTGCAGTGTGGGCTAGTTTGCAGCTTTATCTTTTTGTTGGTTTTATCTTTGCCTGAAGACAGAAATATCTGAAGTGCTTGAGAATAGCTGTTTCTGGAAGCTGTTGAGGCCACTTATTTTACTCTTGTAATTGATTGGGATATTGAACCTTTTGTTCAATGAAAGGCGCATTCTTCAGGAATGCCAGGCAGACCCTTTGTCTTACATTCTTCAATACAATAACTACAGTCATTTAGTGTTGAGGAGGGAATCTTGTGAGGCTCTCTTTGGGCTTGTCAAAGTGTTTCCTGTTGGTTCTTGGGAGAGTACTAGCAGAATAAGCCAAAGAAAGCAAAATTGTGTGCATGTGGTTCCTTTGGTATAGCTAGCACCTCTTTCATTTGTTGACATTTAATAGTTTTCTGCTTCTTGGGCAAGCCTTTCCTTGTAATTTTTAAGAAATTATTGAAGATTAAATAAGGCAACATGCAGTCTTTAGTTGTAATTGGGAGTCAAAGAGTGAGAGAGTCCTAGCTTAAAACTATCTACTGACAAGGTGTTTTAAGATTTAATTGCAGTTGTAAATTATTATTTTCTATCTAGTCTGGTCTAAATGCGTAAGTCTCCAGAGTGCATGAAGTGCTATGCAACATGAAGATACCTTTTGAACATTTATCTACAAAGAGAATTCCTTTCCCATGCTTCTGTCACACGAACTTACCCTGTAGTTAAGGCAAATATACAAGAAAAGCTGGGTTTTGCCTTGTGCTCTACCTGTTGACAAAAAACTGATATTGTGAGCTCACAGGTAAAATTGTGATTCAGGCTGTAGGACTCTAGACTGTCTTATTATATCCATGTCTGAACATGTACTGCTGAAACTCTGCAGTTGCTCTCAATTTCAGCAGCATTACATCAAGAGGAAAATTCATACATCAGTTCATCAAATGAATGAAGGCCTTTCTACATTGAAGTCAACACCTTGATTTCTTATAGAGAATAGTACAGAAGAGATGTTGTCAGCCAAGAAGGGGCAACAGCATGTATTTTTCTAAAGCGAATGTTTCAAACAGACAGGTAGCTGTGTGCCATACCACATGAAGCTTTGGTGCAGCATTTCAGAGTGAGGTCTGTGTAAGATGTGCTGTCACAATGAGTTACTCTGATTCTTAATATGGAAACTAGGGAGATTCATTCCTGTGAAAAGTGGGAAGGGGCACTAAAAGAAGGTGAAGTGTATTTCTGTTGCTGCCATAATGTTCAACAGCAGAAAGGGATTCTGTGTAGCCTTGCTTCATGTGAAGCAAATGCTTTATGGCACCCACCAGGTTCAAACTGCCCTACAGTATTTTCTACAGTCTCACTGCTGGTGCTCTAATAATGCCATTCCCTTATGTTTAGCAAAATCTCAAAAATATCATTATTAGTCACACATACCCTCAATAAATTGAGGATATGTGTTTCACACATTTCATGAAACTGCTGCTGCACCATTGAGCTGTGTCTGGTGGAATAATAATATAGCCATTTGATTTTTTCAGGTGATGGAGCATTAGGGTGCTCTAGACAAAAAGGAGCGGGGGAAAGTTAGAAAAATGAAAGATATTTCTGATTTCTTTCAGTTTTAGTTTTTCTAAAACAATCATCACTCTCTGTGGGCACCACAGAGCACAAGGGTGTGGGCTCAAAAACAGAACCTATCAGCTATGATCTCCAGGTTCACAGATGTGTCTAATAGACAATTTTTAATGTAAGATATTTGTTTTGGGAGCAGGGGACCAAAATATCCAGAACTGGATCTCCTATAACTTCATCAACAAAATTAATTCAATCAGCCTTCTCAAAACTACACTGCCGTAGGATTTTACAGTGATGTTGTTCACCATAGTATTGGAACTTTGCCTTTTCAAGCAACTGGAATTGTTGAGCGGAAATAGGTGACAGTATTTCCAAATGCGCAGTATCCAGTTTGATTAAACTGCATTCATTGGTTGATCACCTGGCTATGATACGATAATACTGTGTAACACAGAATTTCTATTAAAAACCTGTGTTTTGAGATGCAAATATATTATTCTCCAAGTGTAGTGTTTAGCTGGAGTAACATAATTTTTTGTTAATCCATGAAACTTCTTTCTGAAACACCTAACAAGAGTAGCATATGCCACTATACCTAGGACATGCACAGATTAATATGATTTCTGGCCTTTTAAAATTATTGGTTTGAAGATGAGTTGTACTTAAGATTCCAAAGAAAACTGGATTTATTTTATTTGGAATTCAGAAATACAATTACAATTATTTCTTAAAGAAAAAAATGTTCATATGTGATCATCAAATATATTTGATAATTTAAGCAATAAATAATTTACTTGAATTTTTTAATAGATGTGTCAAACTTCTGTTATGTTTGAATAGCTCATCTATAGATGTTAATAGTTTCTATTTCATTATAGCATCAGAAATATTTTTGTAACACTGAAAGTAGTGAACTGTATGACAAAACCCTCTCCTGAATTGCAACTGAATAACTAAGGTTAAATATGCTGATATTTGGGCATATATGTGAACAGAAGTCTGAAAGGAGGTTGTTTAATAACTGATTACAAATATGTTAGAAAATCCTATCAGGAAAAAGAGGTGCAGTGAATCCTGACTTTAAGAAAGTCCATATTCATATCTGTTACAGGTTTCTGTTCAGACTTCAGACCTGAGGATTAGCATAAAGTGTGCACAGTGTACACAGTCAGATAACAACAGCCTGACATTCTGAATTATGTTACAGCTGTGACAGCAAATACAACTTGTCTTTGGCTTTGGGCACATAGATGAATTAAACTGTGGCAATTCAAGATGGTGTGGAATTAAAAAGTTGAAAATTGTAACACATCTGAAAATCAAATTAGCATCCAATCCAACAGTAGAAAATGTATACCTGGATAAACAAGGGCTAAATTTCCCAGACCTTCATTCTGTTTGCTTCTTTTCCTCAAAAATTTTCCAATGCACAGCTTGTTTATCTAACACAGCTACCTCTATGGAATTTGCTTGATGTTTATGCCTCAGGCATCACCTCTGTGAATCCATCACACAGACATATTGATGCCCTATTTGATGATAACAGTTGATTCTTCACCTGCAATGCACTTGTCTGTAAGAATCTCTTCCGGGAAACTGGAGCTAGAATGTAGGACTTGATTTGCATAAGAACAAAATTAATATGTGTTAAAGATTTGCTGTAAGAATTTGCACTTGTAATTCAAGTGGATACTGTCCAAATAGATATGCAGTTTCCATGCTAAAACATTGTTTGATATAACTGTAAAAGATAAAAGGAGAAAAGGTCACAGAAGTTCTGTCTAGCGGCCGGTTTTCAATAAGACTGTGAAGGGTGTGTTTCTGACCAGAAGGTTTCCCTTTTTGGACTGAAAACTTAGAGCAGCTCAGAGGATTTGGGACATTCAGGAGAGGCAATGTTCACGAGCTTGTACTGCTATCAATTGCCACTGTCTAGACTTTCATTTCAAACGGTTTTAGTTTTGTGCTTCCAAAGATAACCATAGAAGTGTGAATTGAATATAAATGGATGCAGCACTATCTGCATCAATCTGAAGACAGTCCAAAGTAATAACTGAGACAATTATGACCTGTTTTTTAGGATTATTATGATCTTAAGCAGCAAACTAATTGCGATAACTTAAATACCAGTGTAGTTAACTGCTTCACTGTTGTTCACTGCATGCAAGAAAAACAAATATGGATGTTTTGTGAAGGCTTCTTATGGCAGACATTCCTCTAATAGAATTTGGGAGAGTATGAGAGTGCTATTCATAAACTCTGTTTTCTAAAGTAACACACCTAACGGAAAATGCTGAAGTTTAAAGAAAATTTCAAGTATACCATTTCCCATGACAACCTTTGTCAAAAGGAGGACCTTGGTTTACATCTTAAAGACAGCTAGGATTGTTGAAGAAGAATTGTATTTGTAAATGTCACACCAGGTATGCGTTTACCTACAAATAGACTGCAATTGCATTTGAAATCTAATGTGCAGCGTGTGAAATCTTGGAACCATAAGAATTAAACTTACTGAAGTAACAAGTTTAGATTTTTTTACTTCAGAGTTTTCTTTTCTGTGTCTAGCAGACCTCAGTGTCATTGGAGTTTGTCTGCACTCAGTTTTACATGTGATACAGATATAGAACCTCCATTTAGGAGGGAATTGGGGGAACAAAAATAAAAAGAAATGTAGGCACTTGGTGTGGGGCATCACAAACTGCATCTACCAATATCGCTGGTAAATTCCCTGTGGGTGTCAACAAGGATGGGATTTCACCCTCTATTTGGATGGAGTGAGGTGATGTACTACCATGCAGTGTTATGTATCACATAAGGGAAGAACTTGGTTTACAACAGAATGGGGTATAAATATAATCTTTGTCTTATAACTGAACAAGGAGTGGGTTTGCTCATTTGGACCATATGGACAAGGGCAAAACTGGGGTCCATCTGAGCCACTGGATTCCTGTTGGCTGGGATCACTACAGCGATATATACAATATAAGGTGATACATTGCTGTAAATCATCATGGTCTCCTGTGACATTCTAATTTATTTTAATTTATTCCAGTTTATTCTAGTCTGTCTTCGGAGATAGCTGCTTTTGTAATCTGATTATACTGTCTGTTTAAATCCATACACTCCATGGAATCTTCTTTCTTAATTTTAATAGAAGTTGATCATTTTGGTAAGAGACTCTCAGTTACTTTTGTGGTGTTAGCACAACACATAAGATAAGGCTCCTGAGATAGCCTTGTGGTTGTAGGTCAGCGACTCCACCTACAAGCTACGAGATGCAACTGAGAGGTGGTATTCCCTCCAGCAGGCTGTGTGGACAGCTGGGCTGCCAGGACAGGAGAGGGGCCTTGCCTCTGCAGCAGTCTTTCTAGAAGCATAGTGAAAAACCAGTCCAACTTAGTGAGCACGTCTTACTGACCAGAGTTGTGTCTAGGGAGTGACTTTTTCTCATTAAGAGGGGTAGTTTTTTGCCACTCATAATTAGTGTGCATTTTTACTGTTATTTTTCATTGTAAGGCTTGTGATTTTAGAAAGGGGAAATAGTCAGCTAACTGCTCAGTGTTCCTATGGACACCAGATTGGTTTCCATTTGCACTTATATTTTCTAGTGTTTTCTGCTAAATTAGTTTTAGGTGTCCTAAACAAGAATCTCCCCTGGGTGCATTTGCAAAGTCTAGTAGATCCTACTGCCAGGAAGTTTCTTGTGCTATTAATTTTAAATTTCCTCCGTCTCGGTTTCATTCCATTACCCCAAGTATGTATTTCCTGTATTTTCCAAATAATTCCTTCCTCTTCTGTGTGTTTACACTTCTCACATACTTGCAGTAATTGTCTCAGTCCAGTTATTGTTTCATTACCATAGTCATGCTTGCCTCTTTTAACCTTTCCTTGAATCAGTTGAATTGCATCCTTTATCAGTCCATGTCTTCATCTTAACTTGACAAGATCCTTCTGATTAAAATATTCCCAGTATTTCATGTTTGTATGGCTCTTTTAAAATACTTGCGACTCATAGAGCACACAATCAGTTTAAGACAGAAGTTATCAGCCACTGTTGGAAAAACTATTTACTACATGCTAGTTTTTATTGCCAGTTATTTACTGTTGGAGTATTTGCAGTCATGCAGAATGTCTAAGGTATGTTTAAGCACTGGATAAACATATATTTACCAGTCAGCTTTGCCATATTCAGATGTGCCTATATGTAGGAAGTATTATATTACCTTGATGACCTGTACCCGGCATAAGGTCATTTGCAGACTGCCTCTTGCATCTACGAAAGAAGTGTCGTTACTTATTATGCTCTTGACTTGCAGAGTTCCTGTTATTAAACACTTCTGTGTTTTTAGTAGGTGGCTTCTTGCCAGATGTTGTGATGCATACATATAGTGCATCATATCCAAACCCTCTAGCCTACTCCCAAGCATGTAAATCATTATTTAGCCTTCCAGTGTGAGTAATCTCTGTGGACAACTGTGGTCAAGTCTTGGTTACCCTCCAAGCCAGAGTGGTATGGCATGTGAAAACAGAGGTTTTACATCAATCGTTTGCTCTTGATACTTCATACATTAGGGCCTATGCCTGGTCAGTTTACTCCTGCTGCCATGGGATTTTGGTTCAGAGACATGGCACGAACAGCAAATATATTTTGAAACAATCTGATGCGTGTGCTCCCAGGGAGGAAGAATGCTCACCAAAATGTACTGCTACCTAAGCATGTACTACCTATCTGAGAAGGGACCTGCCTGGTGAAAATATCACACGGAAATTCATGGCCTATTTAGAACAGCACATTCCAAAACACAGGTGCTATGCTGATGGGCAGTTCTGGAAAACCCTAAGATAGGTAGGTTCCTTAAACACAATGTGTATGTTTCACAAGGCATTCTTTTGGTTTTGTTTTGTAGCCTAACAGCAGTGGTCAAGTAGTAGGGAAAGTGCCTGGCCATTTTACTCCAGTTTTGGCACCCTCTCCCCATCACAGTGCGGTGCGACCTGTGACCCTGACCATGACAGATACTAAACCCATCACTACATCCACTGAAGGTGAGGCATCTTCACCTACAGCAACCAGTAAGTATTTCTTTAGGAAACGAAAAATGTCCATCGAAGATTTGGTATGATTTCAAATTGAGGCCAGAAAAAGGTGCCTTTTCCTACTATTTGACCAAGTGGGTGCTCATCATTTTACATGGAGAGCAAACATGCTCTGACTGCAAAGCTTTTCCTCCCAAAATTTCAAGCAATGGATCATGTTACATGAACCAAAGTTTGTGACATGACAACCAAAACGAAAGGGAAAAGCCTGCATATTTGACCACTATTCAAGGAAAAGAAAATGTGTTTTTTCATCTGAGGTGGACATTGTTAAGACATTGAGAAGCACACCCAGGCAGTAAGGTTTTACAATGACCCACAGATGGAATTCCAAACAGGGACTGGATAATTTGCTCCTCAATGAACTTTCCTACAGAAATCAAACCTTGTTACAACGCATACTGAATCCGAGCTATGATAATTGCATGCTAATTTAGGTTGTGTCATTTTTAGCAAGAATCACTGTTGTGGCAAAAGAAAATTTTAATTCCTTGTCATTGCTACCAGGCATGGTAGATCCACTGTTTGTGTTTGTCTGGTTTTTTAAAAGAGAAAATAACAAAGTCTAAATTCAATGTTTTAAGTTCTTTGCTACATATAGGATCATGTTATTTATCCTATTTTCTTCAATGGAATTGCAGTTTTAGAAATAAGGGAAAATATCTAGACTAATTTCTTCCCTTCCAAGTATTCACTATCAGTGGTGCAGAATATTGCTTTTTAATTGTGTTCTGCATTTCTGTTGTCCTTGAACTTTTATTTGGACTTGAGATGGCCAGTGTTACCAATATTTATCAGAGTAGTGAAGATTTTTAGAAGACACTTCCAGATTTTTGGAAAAAAAGTTATCAGTCTTTAAAAGCAGTAGTCTCTTTAGGTTCTGTTACATTAAAATTACTTGTTCTAGACCGATTTAATATTTGAACCGCAAATACAGTCCCTAATTGTTGGTCTGTCATTAATGGAGACTGTAAACTGTATGCTTTTCAGGTGTTATACTATTTTAAATCTTTCCATTAGAATCTGAAGCAGAGATGAGACTCAAATGCATAAGCTGTAAAGGAGGAAAACTGTTTAAGCATTTATTATGAAAGGGTAGTAGTAACTTTTGGAGAAACTACTGCTCAAGCATATAAAAAAATTATACAGATAGATTTATGGAAGTATTTTATCTGCCCTTTCAGAATATTATTTTTATTAAGAGGTAGTAGAGTCTATCTGTAGCCCCACTGGTGATTTGTGGTACAGTTTTTGCACCTTTTAAGATGAGTTAGTTCTAGCAGCAAAGAACAAGCTGTTGCTCTAAACATTTGCACCAGAACAGAAAACTGAGAAAATTAAGTATATACTTGTATAGTTTCAAGTATTCATGGTTTCATTCTATTTTGACATGGTTGTGCTTGGCCTACATATCTCATATTAGATGACCTCATTAGATGAGGTCAGGGTTTCTGATAAAAATGCCAAAAAGGACACAGTAAATGCCAGAACTGTTTTGGGATATTTTCTGGCAATCTGACCTTTATCATCATTATAGGAAAGCATACCTAATCTGTCCATTGTCTTACTACCAAGGGAATGATTTGGACTATATTTTCCAATGAAATCATCACCCAGTTTCTTGTGCAATTTATGGGAACTTGAGTACCTGATTCCTGCCGACCCTCTAGAACATACTGGCTTAGATACTTAAAATAAGGCCTCCTCATTCTTCCATAGGAGTTTCCAAGTAAATTCTTTCCTGTACAGCCTATAACCAATAACAGAAATAATCCTTATGTGCAAATTTTATTTGAATGTACCCGTATGCCTACAAGATAGTTTATAACACCTCACCCACTCAGGGTGTTATGATTTTCAGAGAACTGCATTAGTCTATCTCCTTGGTAAAGCCTTTTGACATTGGATTGGTAAATGTGAGAGCATAAAAAAATGAAGAAATACAGCTTGTTGCTGAAGAAAATAGTGGTAAAAGGAGGGATCATGTCCTTCTGATATATAAATTATATATTAATAAATATAAACTGTATTATCAGTCATAATAGGTCCACCCCACAGATTGCTGATAACTTAATGGGAAAATCAACACTGAATGTATTTTATGGCATAGTTTTACTTTTATTTTCAGGGACTGACTGGGTCAAAATAGATATATATTTATATAACTTGGACAACAAATTATCATTATTATTCAGTGTGATGAGAATAAATTGGCAAATGATTAGCACTTCTTTTCATTCTGGAGTGCAATAGCAGAATTGTTTTTAATGAGAAAGAACAACAGGCATTAATAATATTTGGGGATCCCTGTGGCCTCCACCATAATTTCCTTTTAGTACTGGTTAATTTTTATGACTTTTTTTTCAGTAAAGCCTGTTTACTCTATTTAGCATTTAATTTTTTTTAAAAATGAATGCATTTAATTTTCTTGTTTTTTTCCATGTGACTTTAATATTAGCAGGTCGCTTTAGTAAGTACTCTCCTGTAGTTTCTCACTGACATGCTTGTATGTATCTGTCCAGTTTTAGTGGTTTCGCTACTAAGTCTGCCACTTTTCCAGCAAGTTTTCAAGTTGTGGTGCTACAGGTTGCAGTGTGGACATCTCCACACTGGGAAGTTGAGTAAGACCACCTAAGTAATTCAATAAGTTCCACAAAAAGCCATGATAAGGTAACAGCTTTTTAGGAATTACTGGCAGAGACCAGACAGGAATTTGTCCTACAGATGAGGGATCCATACTCTATAACTAATCCCAGCATCGCTTTCCCCTCAGAAGTGGATTTCTTCAACCTTTTGTATCAGGCAGCGAGAGAATTCTTTAAATAGTTCCCCTCAGAAAATATTGTTTTCTGATGTATGCAGGAATTGAATATTACTATTCTACTGCACAGTAAAAATTAGGTCCCTTGTTAGGAAAATATTAATCAGATAACATCCCATTATTGCAAAGAGTCATTTCATTCAACATAAGTAAACCAAACATTTTGTTCTAATTAATGTTGCTCTTTTACTGTTGTTTGGGGTTTTCTTGGTAAAAACAGGGCCTTTACAGAAATAAAAATAATGTGATGACAAATGTTTTTTCTCAGCATTGTAATTTTAGTGATTTCATATTTGCTTTAGATTGGTACA
This sequence comes from Struthidea cinerea, assembly GCA_013397865.1. NCBI lineage: Eukaryota > Metazoa > Chordata > Aves > Passeriformes > Corcoracidae > Struthidea > Struthidea cinerea. Next base: position 219,731 of record VZTI01000077.1, read on the forward strand.
ATGGAAATTAAAATTTTGATTCTGTAAAATAAATACATTATTAAATAATTTGAAAACAATTAAGCAAAGGAACTGTTATTGACAAGAGACATCATTATGATTTACACATGCAGCTTCCATTGAAGTCTATAGGAATTTATACATGTCTTTCCAAATTTGGGCCAATATTTCTTTTGCTTTCCCTTAAAACCAAAGACACATCCTATATATTGCAAAATCATAACTCTGGATCTCTCATATTTGTACTGTACCTGCACAAGGTAATAGATATGATAGACTGGTATTTTTATCAATATGTTTTGTTCTTCCTTAATCAGCCTACACAGCCTCAGGCACATCCCAAGCCAATCGATATGTGGGACTAAGCCCAAGAGACCCATCCTTCCTACACCAGCAACAGGTGGGCAAGTTTCACATAGGTGTAATGATATAGAGAAGCTTTTGCGATATTACCTTCCTACATGATGCCACTTTATCTTGGATTAGACTGAAATCTTGAGGGTTTCAGTATTTGCTATGTGAAGATGAAGTTTATTCAAAACAAACTGAAACCTTTAAGAAATCTCAATTTAGCCTATGCTTTGTTTCTTAGATTTCTTCCATCTTAAGGAACTCCTAATCATGTTTCTTTCAGTATTTTATTTTTCAAGAGTACATACATGTAATCTTTAATAGGATTTTAGGAAGCAGAATGAGTGTTTAAGAAACAAATACTAATTTCAAAATCAGTTTAAAAAAAAAAGCAAAACATCCAGTTTATTATTTCCAAGTTTTTTTTTCTTTTTCCCTCAGATTTTTAACACATTTCTTCATTTTAGTTTTAGAAAATCAGTTATAAAACTGAATTCTCAGGGCAACACATAATCACTTCTAGTGTATTGGTTTAAATTGGTCTGCTGATTTCAAATGTGATAAAACCATGTTTTTGTTCAAGTTTCTTACATCATTTATATTTCAAGTAGCATTTTAAATTTCACATCTCATTAATGCTGTAAATTTAATGCAAATGAAGTGTTTACCCAAACTGTGAACATATACAGATGAGATTAATGATGGCATACAAATAAATTAGCTGCAGTCAGTAGCAAGGCCATGCACATACAGAAATGGCACATTACTAGTTACAAAAATAAATTCAGACCCTTTTGAATTTTAATGTACTTTATGATATGTGTTTGTGGTCCTCTTAGATCTTAGCAGTAGAGGACTTTGAAATTCACAGCATGTAAAATGTTACAAGGAAAAGAGCTGAATATGGCAATAAGAAAGAGGGTGTTAAACAGGCCTTGGTATTTGTTGTACTGTATTTTTTTCCTCAGACTTGGGTTCCTGTCAGCAGTTTATACACATTCTTGTTTCATTTTTCAGCAAATCTACCTGTTCTGTATCTACTGAGGTATAGATGACGTGTGCTTCAGCTGAAACTCCCTATCCATACCCACTCCCAGGGCAAGGTGGCAGTATGTCCATTTTAAAGGTCACCACATGCAAAGTTCGGAGAAGATCATAAAGCTGATAATTTATTCAAAATAGTTGATACTTTGCCAACTTTTTTTTCAACTAGTAAGACCTAAATTCAAACATCTGAACACTTTAATGAAAGTATGTAATGACTATTAGTGGGTAGTCCAGCCATTAGTTTCTCAGTAACTTTTCTGACATATTGTTTTGTTGGTTTTTTTTAACCTCTCAAAGATTTTTGTATTATGAAATGTGTTATAATTAATAACATTTTTTTTAAAGATACACAGTATATGCTTGTTGTTTTCTAAAGCACACACAACTCCTCTCTTTTTTATGCACAGTGAATATAATTTGTGGAGTTCTTGTGAAGTTTTATATAGTATTCCTTGAAATGTCTCTGACATCATGTTAATTTGGGGATGTGCAATAATTTTTTTCCTCTCTGTATTTTTGGATGCACTTTTTTCTGCAACTTTCCACTGCTTAGGCCCACTCCACTGTCTTCCAAGCTCATTGAAAGACTTCTAAACTTCTCATCCATGCCAGAAAGTAGTAGAAGCATATTTAATTTTATCCTGGCTGAATTTTGACATATATATTGCTAATTTTTTGCATTTCTCTTTGTTCTTGTCTTTGTGTAGATCAAAATAGATTTCAAAATTTCAGCAGTGTCTTTGGAACATCAAAGTGAAAGAGATCTCAAAGGTCTTTGGTGTTCATATGCACTGTGCCTGATACTCTCTTTTGTGGCAAAACATGTGGCCAAATGGCTTAGAGGGAAGGGGAAACTAAGTTAGACCTCACATGCACTTCAGAAGCAGAAAAATTATTTAATGCCACTGTGTTAAACCAATGTTCTCCTCTCTAGAGTATATTGCTTCCTAGTCTCATTATAATAATACAAGAGCATCAACTGGTGACCAGTGAGCTATACAGTATATTTAAAAAATATCAGTGTTTTATTGTCTTTGCTCTTAACTCACTATTCTCTTCCAACATACGGAATGGACATGTCTATGTTTGCCTGAGAGCATTTGTGTGTGTATGTGTGCATGAACGCCTACAGAATTAAGGAGTAGTATGTACAGCTGAAACCATTTGAAAGAACAGAATTCTTTAAGTAGAAAGTTTTTCAGATGGATAAATGTGAACATATAAGTATGTATATGTATGTTTCTAATGAATTAGTTACCTTCACTCAACTCTAAAGGTATCTCAGAGATGACAGTGCCATATAGATATAGATACAGATATACGCACATACATATATATTACCCGGAAAGTAAGGTAGAGCACTGAGATTGTTTAAACAACTTTAATAGAGCAAAGGTTATTCTTTGGTAAGACAGAAATGGGATTGATTTACTATGGCCTTTCATTACTTGACAACAATTTAAAAGAGACCACTCTTCTTGTGGCAGATTTTAAATGCATTTGCTTTAAAGAAACCCGTGATGAATGAAAAGAAAAATCAAGGGGTATGTGAAATAAGGCAATTAATCATTTTGTATTAGCGGAGAGAAATTTTAAATTAGAAAGCCAGTGGTTTTAGTTCCAGAAAGGTCTTTTAAACATTCCCCATATCCTGTAATGCACAGTGACCCCTCAAGAATAAATATTGTCACCGGTACCTTTTTTACTTCATTGGAGGAGACTTTATGAAGATTTATTCTCTCTGGGTATGAGAAAAATTGGCATGTACCCTTGAGTAGCTTTTTTTGCTGTTAAAAAGAACCATTATGTAGCCCATTTAAGTTACAGTAATCACAATAAATTTAAAAGTTACATATCTATTTTACAACACACACTCACATGGAGTCCTGGCAAAGGGATAGCTTGATAGAACTTCCTGTAAACAATTTATAGCATGGCACACCTGAAATACCCACCTTTAGATGGGAAGCACTGAACGAAACTTTGAAAGACAATGAGTAATAGGACCAGTGGGAGAATTTGTTGTCCTTTATTGGTGTGGATACTGTGAAAATGTGATGTTATGTGCAGTACTTACCCTGTAACATTGATAGTTAGAAAGACCAGATTCTAATGGGGAATTATAACTGTACAGTCCACTTTCTGATGCACTAACTGGTGGATCTTCCCATTGCTTGCTTTGAAATGCCAGGTATTTCTATACTGTGGCATGAATAGTTATTAAAAATACATCTTGCTTCAGTGGCATCTGGAGAGTCATATGTGTCTTGCAATTTTCTTGTAAAAATTCAGACCTCCTCTGTCTATAAAAATTATTAGTCACCACTTGTTTTTCTGTTTTTGATTCAGCATCAGCTTCTGAGAGTTGTTAAGTGTTGATAATGTAACTTCAGGGCAGACACCATGGAACAGGGCAAGGGAAGTGATAAGAGCTAGTACCTGAGTGAGAGAGTTTTTCTTAATTTTATTATTGGTGATTGAAGCCAAATCTACTGCTCACTGTTCTGTATCTGTGCTGAGAAACATCCTCAATAAATTAAAAAAGAGAAAGGTTGGCTAATCTTCATAATTATATGGGTGCACCTTCTGCACATCCCCCCCCGCCCGCCCCCTGAACTCTTAATCTGCATTTATTGAAGATTTGTGGTTTCTAAGCCTAGACTAGAGGAAAAAGCAACAAACCAACAAACTGAGGAAAGTTGGTCAAATTCAACCTTCTACAAGTGGACAAAATTCCTTGCCAGATTTTCTTTGTCTCTATACTTTTGGCTAAGTAACTTTAATGGCAAGATCATTAGTTCAGTAACAAAGTATTAGTGATCAGAATTCTCATATTTACGTGACGGCATTTCTTTAGCCTCCTTGTGTCACTGTTCTCCACTTCATGGATTTATTATGGTATTGAAATGACAAACACTGAGAGTCAGGTTATGTTGGTTCTGGCAATAATGCTTTCTGGCAATAAAGTTGCCACAAATATTAGTCATACACTTTTCCTGTGTAAACAGTATAAAAAGATGAATGGATGGATGGATGGATGGATGGATGGATGGATGGATGGATGGATGGATGGATGGGTGGATGAATGGATACACAGACACTTGTATTTATTGTAAGTACAGATTAATGGTTTCACAAAAAAATAAGATTTCCGTTGGAATGAATGAAATAATGGAAAGGTTTTTTTCTTGACCATTTAATTTTAGCGCACCTTGGGGCCTTGTATGTATGATTCTATTTTTAATTAGAAAACCACAGCTATTAAGGTCTGTGAACACAATAACCTCTAGAACTTTCCTGTCACTGTAAATGGTGCTAACTAATGCTGGCCTAATTGCTGAAGAGTTAATGAACTCTTCCAGTCTTTGCACTGATAAACTCAGTGGCATGGTTTTCACTAAAGCTTGCACTTTCTGGATATGGTACGTTGCATTCATGATTTTCACACAGATTTTACAATAATGAGTGAGATATTTTCACTGTACATGTTAATAAGGTCTCTACAATGATCAGAAAACTGTGGATAGCTTTTTATTTCCTACAAATGCCTTCCCTGACACATCAGTAGAAAGTTGTTCTTACCAGATGCATCCTTTAGTTATTAAATTGCACAGTTGAAAATGTAGTTCTTTTCATACTATTGATCATGGAAATTTAGAACTTAAATGTCCACTAAACACAGAGTACTTATTTACAAAATGTTTTGGGTGGATGTTGCTTTTGCTTTCAGCAGTAAGCTGAAAGAAGAACACAGGCAGACTCCTAAAGAGAACTTGTCAGTAAAGGCAGGAAACAGGTTATCAACACTTAGGCTGTTCTTATTGTGTCCCTTATCATAATTGACAGTTTGACGTAAAACTGGGTCACATGATCACCAGGGAGGTATGTAAATGGCTAAGAGGTCACCTTTCACATATGCTTGCTGGAAAGGAAACACATTTAAAGGAAGTTTCAGTCAGAACAATGACAATATGCAAATGTTAAGTTTTATGGGCTTTTCTCAACTAACAGAAGTTATAGCAGTAGCCCATTACACTTTCCACAACACAATTCTACTTTCACTAGCTATCACAGAACCTTGAAATGAGTGTTAGTCTTAGACAGCCATTCTTAAATATGAGACTACAAAATCTGCTTAAATACTAACCCCTAAACATTATTCACACTATGATTAAAGACTGAGATGTTGGCTGTGGGTTTTTAATGTATGTGTGATTTGCATACTTAAGATGCTACGGGATGGTTGTGCTTGCAAGGTGCTGTTTAAACTGTGAAGACAGCTATAGTAAAATCTAGCACTTGGGTAGAACTTCACATCAGTATGTCTCACAGCTCTGGAAAGTGCAAAACAAAATCAATTTCCTGGCATTTTACAGAACAGAAGCACTTGGCCTAATGCTCTGCTTGTCTCCAGGCCTGTGTCCCCTTCCTGTAAAGTGCCTGAGGTAAATGAGGGAGTTGCACTGCCTCCCAGGAGAAACACATGCAGTGAGCTTTGTGCTCTCTGCTGCTTCATGAGTGCAGCAGTGGGGATGTATCACAGGCATGAGGGCAGAGCCTAGGATCCAGGACTAGGAGAATGGCTGGGCTGCCTGTGCAGATTCCTCATCTGCTGCAAGGGTAGGCATCCTTTTCCACTTCAGAATATAGACTCATCCTCTGTTCTTTTGTGGTTAGATGAGAGATAACTAAGAAAATCATTGATAATGTTTTGAGGATGGAAGGTATTATGGTAGTGAGGCTCCTATGACTTGCCTTGCTAAAAAACCACAGAACTGTGAAGGTCAAGACTGTTAAACAGCCTTCTAGGAAAGACTTTTCACTATGTCATATGCCAAATCACATCATTCATTTTTCATTCATAACATACATTTGAGAAAATTGGTAATGCTTGTCAGCGTTTATTAAGTGTAACAATTTCTTATGTCCCTCTACTGAGGAATGTATGTTTTCTCAAGTAGCCTTCAATTAGTTTCCTGCCTCTCCTCTTCACCTACCCTGCAGAGAAACTCTTTTAGATGGCTTATAGTGTGTGAGAGTGACTGTGCCTTCTCATCTCCAGCTAACACTGCAGCATGACTTTAGAGGTACCTAAGTTACTCTGAGGGCAATAACTAGACAGGAAGCTTTCAGTATGACCTCAGACAACATATAGCACTTGAAACACTGCAATGAAGAGCCTTACGGCCTTTCAAAGCTTGGTACTCGTGTTAGGTCTGGGCATCCAGGCTTTCCCTGCTGGGCTGTCTGGACATCCTCCAAGGGCAGCCTCCCACTGCCTCCCACTTTTTCCACCAAATGGAGCCCAGGCTTACAGAGTGCTGTTAAATTCTACAGTATTTTTACCCACAAAGCACTGAACACATGCAGGGGATGCAGATGCAGACTTTGGAAGTGATATTTCTAAATCTTAGACATGCAGAACTTTCAGTAAGAGTGACTTGGGAGAGGAAGTTTTTGCGAGGGAGATTTAAAAAAAATAAAAATTCCAGGCAGGTTAGTTTTTAGAGACTGCTATGTGAGCCTACTGAGAAGTGTGGAGCAGCAGTTTTTGATGTTGGGAAGGTGTATTTCAGCACAACTAATACAGCCCTGGGCTTGTCACAGAGCCAGCTGTCATGCAAACCTGCACTTCTCCAAGGTGTTGCCAGTACTGCAAGCATGGCACAGCTGGTGCAGTGAGTAGCACTACAGTACTAACTATGGGTCTCATGTAGCATGAACCTTCATATAACTGTGCATGTGCCTGCCTACACCTTAAGTATAAAATGCACATGTTGCAATATTACCTTTGCTGTATTTGGATGTAGATGAATTGAGGTGTTGCTGTTGTACTGCGGCTGGATATAAATCACGACACAAAAGTTCAAGTCCAGGAAGCAAATTGAATGGATTTATTTAATAATATACTGACTCGTTTTATATCTTAGTATTCTTAAATGACATAAGGTCATTGGTCCTTTAACAATCCATATCCCAGGCTGGTTTGCTGAAACCTACAACACCTACTTCAGAATATTTTTCCAGTCAATATCATAACAAAGCAACATAACAACTTGCAGGTGCAGATAGAGAGAATTTGTGTACAAAATGGTAGCACTATTTTTCATACCTTGCGTGAGAAAAGCAGAATTCTCACAGAATGCTGCAGAAAGCTGGAAAGTTTCTATGCTGAAAGCTTCTCAGCATCCACATTGAGGTACATACCACCATGTATAAAAAGAAGCATGTCATTGCTAACGTCTATGAAATGGGATTCAAAAGCATTGTGGAGCTTTCTTAATGATAAGTTTAACACATTAACTGTATGTGTGGAAGGTTTTCATACAGACTGGACAGAATATAGTGATTTAGTGCAGAAGCTAATTTACTAAAATGTAATGTATCAGTCTCTTACTGTTTTCCCCAAATGGCAAATGAAATTAGGCTCTATATAGCAAGCTAAGTGCTTGCCAGATTTCTGAGTTAGACCTAAGTGAACTTAATAATTTGGTAACACTAAGTTTGTGATTTTAGTATATTTTTAATGGTTCTAATCAGCGAAATGACTTTTATTCATAGATTTTATATTTTGTGAAAGAAGCAAAAGAGGGGGATGGGTGGGAGGGTTTAACCTTTCAGTCTTTTGTTTCAGCTGCAAGTGAGTTTTTATAGCTAAGTTATGAAGCTTTGAAATATGCATTTGTAGTGAAGATGATGACATCCTTAAGGACAATAGCTGAAATACATCTACTGTACATTAAGTAACTGGGCTGACATATTTTATTATGTTTTCATTATTAAAATCAGGCTTAGAATCCTGTTTTGTATAGTGACTAAATCAAATGTTTACTTACCCATTTCTTTAAACATGTTTAATGTATTATTCACAGTTACCTCTAGCAAACCTTTGGACTGCATGTTTCCTTTTCTGGTTAATTTCATGTGGTTTAGTCATGCTTTTAATGGCCTTTAGAAGGTCCCTTGGAGTTCTTTAGATAACAAACAAGAAACAATCCCTATGAAAACATCAAAGACTAACATTTCCATTTCTCAGACCTTAACAGCAGGAAGCTTATGAGTCTAACAGCCAGACAGGGTCAGGTTTGCAATATTGTCTTGTCCTCAGCATTTGTATTTTTCAGGAAAAGACTGCAATTAATCGTGCTCCTGTGAAAACAGTTTATTGTAGTTTGTTTGCTGTAGCCTGTGCTATCTCAAGAATGTGAATATGGATAGAGAAAACTAAAATTCATTGAATGCAATTAAACTCAGCAACATTGTCTTCAATTAAGAGTGTTTAATCATATATAATAGTACAGCAATTTATATAAACATTACTATACAGAGGATAAAATGTATATTTTCTTCAGAAGCCAGATAAGCTCACTTTCTTAAAAATAAGCAGCATATATTTTCAATAAATCTGCTAACACTGTCAGGCAGCTGTTAAATAAACAGAGCTGCAGAGGGCTGCTGGAGCAATCTGTGAAGGCAGAACTGATGATTTGAGGATCTGGGAAGAATTTGTTTTAGCTAACATTTAGTACATTCCTCATTATATTAAAATGCAGTAAAGTATTTTAAATTCTACTTTTCTGAGTCTGAACAAGATTAGATTATTTTATCGCCTCTTGCTAAGTAATACCACTTTCGGTAATGCTAGATTAATAATCTTCAGTTACAAAATACCTTTACTATTCTTAAATAGGAAGATAATGACATACAGTTTGTTTAACTTGGGCAAATTTTCTGTAAGTTGCATGTCTTCTATGTTTCACAAAAAGCATGCTAAAAGATTTTTATTATATTTTTTCTTTACTCAATACACATTATATAGAGCATTGCTTAAAAGCCCGCATAATTATTTCCTTTCTTAAAGTATCTCACTATTGATTATTAACATTTCCTTTTATTCCAGCTCAGTTTGTAATCTAATAATGGCTAATTGTTATGTGCTACACACTAGTTACTCTTTTATGCTTTGTTAATAGAGGATCATATTAAAGTAGCATTATATTAAACAAGTCTATAGGCATTTATTTCTCAAAATAAGTTATTTTTCTTTGTTCTATTTTTTAAAGTTACTTCTTGGGAAAGTAAGACTTTTGCCATGTACAGTACTAGTTTGCATGTGTTCATTTAAATACTAAAAACTGTAGTATGCTCGATCCATATCTGACTGCTAGGTTTCAATTGACAGCTGAGAATTTGTGACTGGACCATGAATCAAAACGGCAGGCATTTATACCCCAGTGCCAGTGAGGATACATTGGGAATTACTTGGCAAAGGTAACATTTTAATTATTTCCACCCCTACACCACCTCTAAAATAGTTGCATAGAGCTACAGTATCTGTTTTAGTGGGCCTCCAGAGGTATATGTGACAGCATTACGATCAAAATATGTGTGTAACATTCCTCCTATACACATTCAGGTTATCTTTCATGTAAGCTGACTGTAGACGGTCCCTAAATGTAACACCTGAAACAATGCTGTGCTGTCCTATGCAAAGGGTTTGCGAATTGAAGGAAATACTGATCTTAGGCTTTAAAAATGTCATTTGCAGTCATATTTTTGGGACCTTAGTGGTTAACAGAAAGAAAACGGTGTTGTTAGAGGTATAGATGAGTATAATAATAAATGGCTGAGGTGGTGGCTGGTTTTGGGCAAAGAATAACTATTTTATTCATAGAAATATTTCTTACCAATTGGCTGGTGTAAATTTAGGTCACTAACTTATACCTGAAGGTAAGATATAAACCATGTTATTTTTCAACTAAATAACAGAATAATTAGGAATGATTTACAAAAAAAAGAGTTTCTTTTTGTATGAAAAAAACCCCAAAATAAACCAAGCAATAAACCCCATTAACATTTGGTATATTGTTAATTTATTAGATTTTACATCTCTTGGTATATAGTGGATTATGGTAACAGTAGAAGGTGTGTGTCTATCTACATAGGCATATAAAAAAATCCACGTAACTTTGATACATCAGTTTTCACCTTTTTCACGTACACGATTATCTGCAGCACTCAACACTTAACGAGGGTTGTACACGCAAAGCTTGTAGGTTGGGAGCCTATCAGATGAAGTATCAGCCAGTCACTCATGAAATAATTTTAAATATTTTTTTGAAATTTATGTGCACATGAAAATATATGTGCTTCTGAATACGTAGTGTAAATATGTGTGTGAGTGTAATTTATAGGTATTATGTACAAAATGCCTTTTGATGCTTGTACTGATGGAACTATGGATTGCTAGAAGTTTTGGGGCTTTTGAGAATCAACTTGGAAGGGAAATTACCGAATTTGAAAATTGGTGCCGTTTAAAAATCTGAAGTTTAATTTTTTAGTGTTTTTTTTTTTTTTAATTTCTTCGAAAAAATGTTTTGAATCTGTAAAAATTGTGGTGGCAAAATAAGGTCTTGTCATTTCTTTCCTTATATATTAAATATTACAATGGAAAATTAGCTAATGGAGTCATCTCATCTCCTCAAGGGCTGTCATTCACATTACAAATCCCCATCATACAGTAATTGCAGAGTTTTCAATGTACTGCCAGTAGTGAATCCAAACTAAGGTGGCATAGCACAGAGGGGGTGATTTATTCTCCCACTACAAAGTGGCATTTTTCAGGGCATTGGCAGGCCTTAGAAAATTACATCACAACAACTTATCTAGGAACATCCTCACGTGGTTTTAATCAGTTGCCACTTGAGCCCCCTTTAAAGCAATGCCAGTTAAACTGGTTGAAGCACTGTCCTAGCATTTGCTGAATTCTGTTTTTCAGTACCATCATACACCCTGGGCATACATTGTGTAAAGAAAGGAAAAGTGGGGGAAAACATTTCTGGGTGATGACCAAGAAAACTTTGGTGGTGAATAAGCCTTTGGTGGTGAATAAAACTTTGGCCTCTTAAATAAGCCTGCTCCATGATCCTTTCACTGTTATAGACCAAACTGCTTTGCAGGTGACTCCCAGATGCTGCCTTCCACTGTGGCCCTACCAACATGCACAGGCACTACCAGAAGAGCTTGGGCACAAATTCTGCTATGGGCATTTCATTAGAGGCCTAGGCTATGCCACTTGCTCTTGGATCACGCACAGCCTTGAAGGACAAGGAAACAATCAGTTCTGCCTAAATAGATGGCTTTTAGGTGTTAGGTTTTGAAATATGGCATTCTTCAAATCCCACTGAGATGAGGACCTAATAAGAGAAATGATACCTGCACAGGCTAAGGAGCAGTGAGCCTTTCTAACACTAAAACTAACATTGAAAAATGAGAATATATTGCAAAAGGAATTGTCACACATTGACAAAGAAATATATCCCAGTCCAGACAAGTTTCTGCAACCCCAAATGGTTTGATAAATGCTTGATTATGTGATTTCCTTAGATCTACGGTGCTCATTTTGATTGTGCTCAATCTCACCTTTTACATCAGGCTTTTGTGGTTAAGTATACTGATTTTTCGAAGTGTTATTGACCTCAGGCAGGTGAAAAAGTTGGCAGTCCATCAGCATTAGCTGCCCTGTCTCCACAGATACTAGCTAGCAGATATGGTCAGCTTGAAAGCTTTGTCATCAAGAATTGTTAGTGAACCACACCTTGGAAACCTGGGGGAAGTGGATGGTGAAAACCTTCGGTTATTTCTGTGTTCTTTGTCTTAGTAATAGTTTCCTGTCATACCTCATTGAAGGTACAATGCATAGATTTCAAAATATTTTTGTTTTGTTTTGTTTCTTTACAAATTTATGTTTCTGTTGGCATTCAAAGATTCAGGTATAAGACAGTAGTGGTCTGTATGCAAAGGCTGAACTTTGCAGAAAAGAAGAGAATGTGAATAATTCAAAACATAAAAAGGAACAAAAAGCCATGAAACTTTAGGTCACCGATACCACTTTCTACAAAACCGGAAGCCTTGCAAGGAATAGTGATAACAAAAAATAGATTAATACTGAATAAAATATTCTAGTATCTTTAAAGGAAATACTTACATTAAATATTCTGTGAGCATCCTAAAAAACACAAAAGAAAAATGGAAAAAAACCCACCCCAGTTATTTGGTAATGTATTTAGAAGTAGTAATTTTTAATTTGCTCCTCGTACCTAAACCATCTAGAGTTTTTGTTTGGATTGGTTTGGTTTCTTCATTGCTTACTTAGAGCATTTATGGTACATATTCTGTCTTTATATGTTTTTTTATATTTATTTTATTGTGTCTGCTGAGCTTTGAGCACCATTTAAACACATCAACAGAAATAAGTTCTCCAGTACTTTTATGATCATTTAGATAATTTTTTTGGTGTACATGTGAAGAAGATACTCAGAACCATTAAAAACCACCAAATTCTTATTTTTTTGATAACAGCAGTTCTGTTTACCTAGAGACAGAAGGCGAGGGAAAGCTGTGAAAATCTGTAAGGCTCATTTAGGAAAATGCAGTCTCGGTCACTACATGAGGGCAAGAGTGTACGCAAAAAGTACACTTAAGAAATGAGTGAGAGTGACAAAAAGTGGGGTGGGTGGGTGTGTGAGGCTGATAGCATGAGTTAGATCCTAAATCTAAGCCATTCATTACACCATTGATGGTATTTCCAGTATGAATACTCACAAAAGCTGGCATGATGGGTCTCTCCTAGACCATACAGGGTCTTCCACAGACTGTTAGCAACTTTTCATTGCCAAAGAGTACATTTCAATTTAGCTATTGACAAATGTATTTTTATTTATATTGATTCTTTTAAGAATCATTCTGTGTTAGTTTTATGCATTGACTGTTTAACATTACAGTATCCAGGGAAATGGACTAGGCTAGAATTTCATGCTTTCATTCTGTTATCTTGACATATCAGCATAGTACAACAGCTGTCTCATTCCTGGAGATGCTGAGAGGAGCTCTGTTCTCAGAGTGCTGAATTTCTTTCTCAGCTGTAGCTGTAGGGGTGCTCAGCATTCCAAACATAATTCTGCCCCCAACCCCCCGCCCCCTCCTCCCAGCACCACTGTGTGTTTATTATAACAGTGATGATAAGGCAATCAAATGGGATCATCTGATTTGTGAAAGAAGTTCGAGGGAAATTGAAAATGGGTGCATATTGCTTTTGTAGCACAATACCTTGTGCATGTCTGGTACTGAGGAAACATATAGCTAAAGTTACACAGGCAGCAGCTTATCTGTGGAAGCACATTTTGGCAAACACGGACACCTGTTAGAGTGGTGATTCATACACTCTGACCTGTGCCCCTCCCTCATTCCTCTCCCCAGAAATGGTTTTGAATGGAAGTACCATTTCAGTACGATTTAAGAACAAAAAGGCTGAAGCACCCTGATTGTTAAAATATTCACAGAGAGAAAATCTAATGATTTCTTATTTTTATCAATTTTTATTACTAGTTCTAATAGTTTTGCCCAACCCTGTAATGCAGAAAAATGTGCAGAACACTGTTTCCTCTCCATCTAGGCAAATATCTTCTGAACACTTCCTAAGAAATTAGTTGTATTCAAGCCAGACTTGCATGCTGCCATCCCACAGGAAATGGGTCAGCAATCCATTAAGATGCCATTAGATAATCTAATTTGGAACTTAATCTCTAAATTAACCATGCTCCATACTTGAAGCATACTTGAGAGAAAGAAAAAAAGTTTACGTTTGAATCGATAGGGGAGCCGAAGCGTGAAGAAGGCTGTTTGTTTTTTCTGTAGCTGTGGTCACGTCTCAAGCCGTCTGGTAACCAGGAGAAACCAGACATGATGTAATTCCAGATTGAACTTGAACTTCAGGGACTTAGAATGGGGGAACAATGGACCATAGGAATCAATAATGTCCATTTTCCACATGATTATGTTTGGAGCTTTAAGTTAACCTTTATGGGAGAAGCAACAAGAACTGCAATGTGTCCAAAATGAATGAGTTGCTCTAGAAGCAAGATGTTAAAATAAAGAAAACAACTTCAGTAATAATTTGTGAGTAGGACTGCAGCTTCCAGCAGGATTAGGAAAGTTCTTGCTCTGTAGTAACTGGTTGCCTGTTCTGAGCTCTCTTTGTTCACTTAGGTGGGACAAACTTAATCTTATGTTTCCTGTCAGATGATTTTTGGCAGCTGCTAGGGAAGGAGGAGCATATTATAGAGAATTCCCAAGGGTAAACTGTATCTTTAACCCCTTGGTTACTCCAGCTTTCTACTTCTTTGTCATCTTACCTCCAACTGTTTCTTTTGAAGCAGTAGAACTGCTTTGTTTGGGTTTTTTTTTGTTTGTTTGCTACAGTTAGGATTGTCTGCATTATTATTTAGTCATGCTAATTTGATAAACTTGTAGTTATATTTTTTAAAAGTGCTAAGATAAAAAGTCTAATGGTTTGAAATGCAAATAGTAATATTTGGGAAAAGAAAAAGGTAGTGCAGCTGTGTAAAGTGAAGTCAGTTTTTCATAGGCAAACCAGTGGACTCTGGTAACCAAGCACATGTTCTCCATGGTTTGGCTTGGCTTGGTCGTAGCCTCCTCTGTGCAAGTGCGTGTTTGAAACCTTCTGTTACGCTTATTCCTGCACCAAATTCTCATACCTGAATGGTCCAAAGCACAGCGTGAACATGCACTCTCTCTCTGGACCCTCCCTCTGTTGTGGGTATTCATTGCTGGTAATGGGCTCTGTAGCCTCTTTCTGATCTTTACCTTTTTGTGTTACACTGACAAAAAAAGGAGTCTGTAGGGAATAGAATAAATAGTATTCTTATAGGAGATTTCCCTTTTCCCTTCCATGGGCATAACCCAGTAGGTCTTCAACTCCTCCATCTGCTAGATGGGTAATATGTGCCTGCTAAACTGTAAAAGTCATCCTAAACTAACCTGAGATACACTTAATACATCTCTTGAAACAAGTGCTCATCTTGGAGGCAAAATTTGGCAGCTGTTTACATATGGGTACCAGCTCAGAATGGTACACAGAAGTACCCCATTAAGTAGATGTTGGAAGAGTGGTTATTCTTTTGGTAGAAATGCAGATGTGGGAATTTAGCCAGGGCACTGAGGTTAGCAAAATTGCATTTCCAAAGTTCTTATGATCCTATGATTTTAAATGGTAAAAGTCCCTGTACTTGTGTGGGCAAGCACTTACTACCGAGATAGATGTGACTTGCTTGGTGACTTACTATTGTCACTTCTCTCAACATTGAAGGTATTTCTACCTTTTCTGTCCAAAGACTGATTTGGCAGGATCTGGTCTACCTTCTGTAAGCTAGTGGGTTCATGTAGGTGATAGTAAAGCCACAAGAAGGAAGTACTGCTTTAGGTGTACTTCTGAATGGTAAAATACTCTTACAGACTAATGAAACTGTAGAAGAAAGAAGGTAGTAACTGGTGGAAAATAAGAATCTCAAAGAACTCCACATTTACTCAGGTCAGATTAGATTTATTTTTTATTGCATTTAGTTAATTGTTTAACATTATTATGCTCTTTATGTTATTACAACCTCCAAAATGGACTGTATATACATATAATGTAAGCACTACTTGTGGTCCATTCCAGTAATATTTTAATCAGAGGTTCTTGAAACAGCAATTACTATCTTTAAGAGGAAATCATGGCAGAAATCTTGATTGAATTAACATCTGGAAACTGTAATGGAAAGTGTAATGGAGAATGTTAACCCTGTAGGATGCTTGCAGAATTTTCCTTTACTGTTTTATTACATTTGAACAGATAAATACATTATACTTCCTGTGGACAGAGAGGGAACTGATGACTGTATAACGTATCTGATAGTCTAGCTATGGTGAAGAGAAAACTGCTACCAGAAGTGAAATTACTGAAAGGCGTAATTCTTCAGGAAGGTGGTCCTGCAACAAAGATGGATCCGAATCTCACAACAGAATCTCATGGTGCTTCTCATGTAATTTTCTTCAAAACTTAGCCTTGAGCAGTTTTTTAAGTCTCACTTCATGTTTCAAGGGAAAAGCATTTATATTACACCTTCTGTCAGCAGACAGATTTGCTCATGAGTAGTAAGCTGCAGTGTGTGGCAGACCTGTTTTATTCCAGTCACACGTACAAAGATTTCTTATCTAAAGAAGAAGCCATGTGGACAGAGAGACATTCTATTAGCTTCTGCAAGGACAACAGCCTTGTCTGTGTCCCAGCAATGGAAAGAGTTTTGGCTTCCCTGGTTGAGGTACTTAGTGGACAGAGGCAGAGAATTGCCTCTGGTTTTGAGAAACCGAGTGCTGAACTTTAGCTGAGACTCACACAAACTGCTGGATGGTATGGTGGAAGGAAAGTTGTTTCTCCGTTTCCTGTATTTCCGCTCATGTGGGCACCCAGGTGGAGTTTGCTTTTGCAGCCAGAAGTAACTGTCATTCCTGCTAGGATGTTCTGCAGAAAAACTGTGGATGGTTTCCATGGCAGAAGCTAAGCTCTGCAGTACTCAAGAGAGGTCCCTTCCCAGTAGGCTGGAGAAGGCTAACAGGGGAACCTTGCTTTTTTGGGCAGTTGGTCTGGCTTGGCTTCATGCTGGAGTGCTGGGGAACTACTGAGCAGAGTGTGGCTCACAGGGTAGCTGAAAGTCCAGCTAAATTTGCTGTAAATGTAAAGGGAGGATCATGGGAATATTGGATAGACAGCCATACTCATGCAGGTTAGCAGAGCCTGTGTTGTGTGTTTGGTTATTCACAGTTGTGTCACAGCTGTTCTGTAACTAGGGCTGTTCTCCTCAATAGCGTCCATTCAGTTTTCTTCCTCTATCTGCACTAAGCATCTGGTGGTGGTACCAGGCCTGGAGCGGCCCAAGATAGAGTTACATCCACCTGCAGTATGATAAGGTTATTTTCTAAACTACAGCCAGAACTCATCAAGCCTCCAAGATAATGGCTTAGGAAACGCCAGCAAATAGAAGGAATGGGCCGTTCTTCCCAGCTGCCAGCCCAGCCAGACTCTGCCCAGTGTGTGTATTTAGACCGGGACTTCAGCCACCTCCAGCGGTGTGGAAGTGGTGGCAGTTCCAGCCCTGCAGGCAGAGAGTGTGGGCTGTCCTGGTCCCACAGGTGCTCCACTGTCTGCACCACCATCTCTGGCAGAAGGCTTGGCGTGAGCAGTAGAAGGAACTTTGAAACTCCTGTGGGATATACATAGTGTTAACACCGGAGATTTACTACTCCCTCAGGATTCAGAAGTAGTACTGATGAATTTTTTTTCAGTCTACATTTTTGTCATAGTCATAATATAAGGGGGGAGGTTTGAAAGGTTTAAATAAACACATGTATTAACCTGGTAGATCACATGGCAACAACAGTCATATTAGGAACTTGCTACAACTTATTTTTATTGAGCACTTTTGATAGAAATCAAGATCTCTGTCTGGGATTTTAAGTAATAAATAAATATTCTGCTGCAAATCGTAATTTGCTTTTAGACAGCACTGACTTTTTTCCTTCACCCACTGTAGTCACTAGAAGGTTGGTAACTTTAAAACACAGCAAAGTCACAACAGTATGTATCCAATCACTGAAGTGCACTGTAGCTCTTCAGAAAGATAACCTGGAGCCTGTGTGTTTAACCTTAGCCACAGAAATTTTTTAAGTAGTGTCTTGACCTCAAACAGAATTTATATTCTTTGAGTTAGTGTTGTATTTTTTTTGAAGTCACTAAACACAGTAAATCCCATGTAACAGGATAGCAAAGAACTGTGCACTGTAAAACATGTATTCAGACAGATCCCAAGCAAACAAATCTGCTTGGCTCTTTATTTTTTTATTACTAGTTCTTATTTCTACAATTCCACGTGCTTGGAAGCAATTTGCTTTGTGTCTGTTATTTTTAGAATTTGCTTCTTAATATCACTGAAACCCAAAGTGGAAGGAACAAAAAATGCATTTTAAAACAAATTGCGAAGGAAGATGAAGAATAAGTTGAAACAATTAAGCCTCTTAAATGAAATTCTGGTATTGAATTTTTTTTTTGTTTTTGGAACATAATGTTTTAATTAGATCAACTTGGAAAAATCTTTCATGCATAACTAGGCTTAAATCTTTGTGAGTGCTTCAAGATTTGTGGTGTAATTGTGATTTTTAAATTTCAGAAGTTTTTGTTTCCTCCAATACCAGACTTTTTTGTGTGATAGTCAATAGAATCAAAACAACAACAAAAAAGTTAAACATATTAGCTGACCTTACGTTTTGAAAAGAGCAATTTTTAAAAAAATTCTTAAAAGGTTAAAATTCTGTAGATTTTTAGGTGTCCTTCAAGAATATACCCAATTAAAGAAAAAAGCCCTAACAGCCTTATTGAATAATATTTGTTCTTCAAGCATTGAAAACATTAAGATATTAATATTTAGTGTATTTTCTTCATGAAATAAAATTTGTCCTTCTCCTTTGGGAATATGACTATCATTGAGACAAGCAGGTCAGGACCTAGTTCCATTTTTTTGCATGTGTAAGGCATAGCACCTGAAATTAATTGCTAGGAGTTAAAATAGTAAATTAACAGGTTTAGAGAAGTAAGTAGTTTCAAACAGGAGTAAACGACAGAATCTGTTTGTATTATTTTTAATATGAAAGGCCTGAGAAACAAGTCCCCTGGAATTCACAAAATAAGTTAGCTGCTTTTCAGGAACTGAAATAATCACAAAAATCTGCTAAATGAAGTGTAGTTATTTCGTACACATTTAAAACAGATAAAAAGAG
The DNA here is from genome assembly GCA_013397865.1 of Struthidea cinerea. Lineage (NCBI taxonomy): Eukaryota > Metazoa > Chordata > Aves > Passeriformes > Corcoracidae > Struthidea > Struthidea cinerea. The sequence continues at coordinate 238,799 of VZTI01000077.1, forward strand.
TCTATTTTCCTCTTTATACATGGTGCCACAAAGGGGCATCTGCTTGCCCAGGGAGAGAGCAGTGCGGAAATGGGACAAAAGATAGAGAGGAAAGAAAACTTTTATCCTCCACAATGCACATGCTGAAGGGTTTAGTCTGCAGATGTGTTATCATGAAACTCATTAGTCTAATCCCAAAATGTATTTCCAAGTAAGAACTTATGTTTGTGGAAAAAACTAATGCACAGAAAAGCTCGATACAGTGGAATGCAGAGGGAGGACGTGTTTGCATGCTGTTCGTCCAGCTTTGGTGTTAGTTCTTTGGCAATGATGCTGACTTAATGATGCTGTTTTCTTCTGAATAAATGTGACAAAACTTTCTTTGAAGTAATAGAATCATATAGCTTAGGATAGTTTGGTTTGGACTTCTGGGTTGCCAGAACCATATCTAAGGAAAGGGCTGCTCAGGCTGCTGGGTACTGAATACCGGCAGCTGAGGCTTGTCTTTGAGTATCCATCTTGCAATTATGACTGGTTGGTTCCTGGTGAACCTGTGAATGCCATTGGGACTTCAGCTCCTTAGTGACAGAGTGCTTTTGAAATGATGACTTAAGTTCCTAAGTCATTGAATTGTCTTTGAAAATATTTTTTTTCTCAGAGGCTTGTTGAAAAAAATATGGTATGTGCTGTTACCCTTGACTCACAGCTACCCTTGGCTGCAAGTGTTTAGGTGATTGGATCCTGTGCTAGCTGGTGCTTCTTAGACACTGATGGAAAGTTTTTAAAGAAGCAGGTTTTTTGAAAATTAAAAGACCTCTATTCTTATGGGCATCTGTGCATCTCAGAGGCCCATCTTGGGATGTTGACTAGATAAACTGCTGTGTTGTAAGGCAGGAAATCTCACAGGATGCTGAACCACTGAATCTTTATACTGTATTCTTGAAAAAAGACCACCTGTACTCTGTGGTATATTTCACTAGCTCTTAAATAACATCATATAGTATAACATGCTATATAGTGTCACTTCCGTGGTTTAGTTGTGCCTGCGCTATACATATATATGTATCTGACATTTTGGGAGGCTTTCATAAACAAACAGATCACTTAGTGTAACTCAGGAGTAGTACAACTTGCTACTGAGTTCAACACAATTATTTTTCTTTCAAACAACTCATACTTTCACAAAGAAAACTGTGAAGTAGAATCTCAAGTTAGATTCACAAATTTTGTTCCCAGTTTTATCTTATGTAGTGCTATTATTAATGAGTATTGGCTGAACCTGATTCAAATTTATTGTATACATGTTTAATTAATGTTTTGGTTTTTTTCTCTCTCTTTCTCTCCCTCCTTGTCTCTTTCCCCTTTTCAACAGTCCTGGTACCTGGGCTAGCTTGGTTCCTTTCCAAGTATCAAATAGGACACCGATCCTGCCGACAAATGTCCCAAATTATGGTTTGAACATAATTGGAGAGCCTTTCCTTCAAGCAGAAACAAGCAACTGAGGGAAACAAAATTAAAAGCAAATTTAAAAAAAAAAAAGAAAAAAAAAGAAAAAAGAAAAGAAGACAGTATGAGGAAAGAAACTGAAGAAAGAAGAAAAAAAAAGACCAGCAATTGCAGCTCTTACAATCACTAATTCCCTTATGGTTGAAACTGAAATGATATACAAAGGGTCGATGATATTTCACTGATGGGTAGAATGCAGCTCCTGCTAAGTAGCCTTTGTTATATGAAGTCCGCTGGGAAATAGATGTTCTGTCTCCGACAATATATTTTAACTGACTTTCTAGATGCCTTAATATTTGCATGATAAGCTAGTTCTATTGGTTTAGTATTCTTGTTGTTTACGCATGAGATCACTATTCCTGGTTATCTCACAAAACAAAGGCTAGGCAGCAGCAGCAGAGCTGCAGGAGGACAAGGGCCGTGAGCCAGCCATTTTCTCAGCAGTCTGATTTCTAAATGTTTTAAAAATAAGCTCTGTAGCCTTTAGTTATCAGTATGGATTTATTAAACTTTGGCCCTTAATTCAGCCTTTTTCTAGTGTGTTATGCAGTTTGAAATTTTCAATCAGTATGAACACACAGGCTCTATGGAAGAAATGCCTCTATGCAGGTAAAAGTGTTATCTTCTCATGCAACAGTAAAAAAAGAAAAGGAAAAATGTGACATTTTCCCCACTAAAGAAACACTTACAGAGGCAAGTGCAATTTAAAAATCATATATAAGAGGTCATCACTATAAGTCCTTCAGCCCTTGGACTCTAAATTGAGGGGATTAAAAATAAAAATAAAAATTACTTTGAACAAACTTATTCTTCCCCTCAGTTTTTGAGGGCATTAAAAGGCATTAAGTCAAGACAAATCATGTCCTTGAGAATAAGAAATCAATGGAAACACAGCACTTATGTTGGTTTAGCTGCTGCCTCCACAGAGAGGTAGGATTTATTTATTTAAAGTTACTTGTTGCATCAAGAACCCATAGGGTTTACATGTTTCTGTAAAATCTACATCATAGAGACAAAGACATAGGCAAATCCATGTCACAAGGGCAAAGCTTACCGTTTACAAACTGGTAATACCAGGATGGGGATATGTTGTATTTAAATAATGCACTCTTAATGTAAGTCTATTTACAGGGTGCTGTAAACTTGCATGGTGCTTTCAGAAGTTAGCCTTGTTCAACAATTTTCACATATTGACAGGAATATAATGTGCATGGGCAGACATTTTGCCTCTATGTCTCTTTAAAAATTTAAAATACTCTTTCCAGTAATCCTAATTTGCACGAAGATATAATGTCCACATTACGTGCCTTGCCTTGAAATCTAAAAAAATGGAAAAAAACAAAAAAAGAAAAAACTACAAAAAAATTGACATCACTACACTTGTTTTGCTGCATTTATTATAATTTTAAATCTTTACCATTTTTATGACAAAATATTTTGTACTCCAGATGCGAAAAATGTGTGACATCATGGATTTTTTAGACAGTTATACCTTTATCTCACATTTATAAAGCATATCATGGCTGTGTATAGTTGCCGCTTAAGAATTGTAATCGACCAGCAATATTTTCAGTATTTTGGTGTTTTTTCTATTAACCTTTCATGTTTTTCATCTTCCAATTAATATTGGGGGGAGGGGATACAAATTTATACGAATTATGCAATACCAAGTTTTGCCTATGTAGGTAGTGCTTTTAGCTGTATTGGTTATTATAGGTAAGTACACAGATTTAAAAAAAAAAAAAAAAAAGAATAATGTATGCTTTTTTTGTTTGTTTTAATTGACCAAAGTGGGTACTGCTATTTTTGCAGTGTGATGAGGTCCTTTTCTGTACTGAGAGGTGGACAGGGGATTTTTTTTTTATACATACATATATATATATTCTGGGGCGGGGGGGGAGGATTTTTAACACTTTACAGTGTAGCTGTGAAGCAGTGCACCCTTAGCCAGGCAAGGGCTGCAAAGCAACTGTTCTGCCTACTGTGACAAACTTTCAAATCGGTTCCCTCTTTTTAACTTCCCACCTGGGGTGCAAGCTGAAATCATTTCTGGATTTAAAAAATAAATAATGAATTCTGTTGGAGGCAGACTTGACTTGAGGAAATTGTTTTACTTCAAGGTTTTTTTTCATGAGAAAGAGAGACAGACAGAGAAAGAGGTCAAGACCCACAGTGAGATGAAGCGTTTTCCATTCTGGCAAAGATAGTGCATCCTAAAGTGTTCATGTTAGAAAAGGTTTTTAGCTCAGAATGACAAAGACACTCACTTTGTCTAGGAAATGCAAGTACAGGGCCAAAATCTTTGCTGGCATAATTCCACTGACTCCAGTGGACTCTGGAGTTGCTCATGCAGAGGATTTGCCCCCCCTTATCCTCCTTGATTTTTTCTCCCGTACATAATTTTTTTTATATTCCACTCCCCTCTCACCCTGCCAAGTTTGTTCATTCAGCATTTGAATTACAATTTTCAGCCTGCTTGGGCTACATCAGAGATTTGCAGTCTTCTCTTCTGATAGAGCAGATCAGATGGAGAGCCCTGGGGTGCAGTGGAGAAGAAGTTTCTTTTTGTAAGGAATTAGACCATGGTGGAAATAAAAGTGTGTTTCCAGTAAAATCCCATTTTGCAGACCAGTAGCGTGCCTATTGCTGGTGACCTCTTACACACAAGGGATCTTTGCAATGCATGGCTCAACACAGGGTGAATTTTTCTCTAAAGCACATTCCCCTGTTAGGGTAAAATCAGAGGAGCATATAGCCATGTGGATGGGAAAATTCATCCTTTCGCAGTTATCTGTGTGTTTTGGAGGTTTTCCTGCCCTGGAGCAGTCCCAGAGGTGCAGCACCAGCAGCAGTCACCCCAATGAGCACTGGTCAGGGGCTTGCCACCATCAGTCCCTTCTGGCTCCAAGTGTGGTTAAGAGCAGTAGTGGTGGCACATCCCCATGGCTCCAGGAAGAGAGAGAGCGTAGGCAGGGCTTGAATGGCTACAAAGACAGGCATTTTAGGGAAATCTTTGCGATTTGCTAAACTTAAAAAAAAAAAAAGAAAAGAAAAAGGTAAGACGCAAAAAGAAATGTGGGGTTCTTTTTTGGAGCCCCTCAATAAGTCAATTTGTTTGCTAAGCACGTGGCAAAGTGTGCTAGACCCAAACACAGTGCGCCTCAGGCTCTGGCCTGGTATGTGTTGTCCTTTACACATGTCATGATAAAGAGCAGTTTGGGAGCAGAGGTGTGCTGGGGGCATGTCCTTGATTAGTACCATTAACAAGGTGTTCTCTGAAAGCTTTTAAAAGCACATTGGGACAAAACTGGAACAAGTTCAGGCTTCAACATGAAATATCCAGAATGGTGATTGCCCTTTGTAGGAAGATAGACACTCTTAACAGAGTTTGGTTTTTTTTTTTATCTCTGGCCTCCTGTATGAAAAAATGCTAAGCTTAAAGACGCAATTTTTTAGAGAAGTAATCTCCTTCTTTAAACTAGGTTATTCAACAACTGTGGGTTTTTGTCACCTGCCTCTCTAATAGAAAAGCCTGCTTGGAAGATAATGAACTTTTCATTTTTCTGTATGTTTGGTTTTAGGTTGCCTTTGTTGGTTGGTTGTGTTTTAAGCTCAGCAGTCAAAAGATTACGATAAGATTGAGAACTCAAATCCAGTCTCTGGCCTCCTCCTTCACCAGGAAGTGTATTCTGACTAAATTGAGCCACCCCGTTCTATGTGCACTGTTCTGCCTTTATTAAGTTGCTTTGCAGCCCTGGCCTCATGGCTGTGCCACTGAAGTGTGTTTCCCCTGGAGTGACATGAACGCTTGAGGCTTGACTAAGAAAAAAAAAAGGCAGTGAAGGAGACTGTACATAAAGACATGGCAAAAATATTAATTATAGCAATATAGTTGTGGGGTGATGTTCAGGTGGGCAGCTCCATTGAAAATATGTGAATGAGTTTGTGAAGCTGCAAGTAGCAAGAAGAAAGGATGATCTTCTGAATAAACCGCCTACCTTGTAGACAGTAATTTGTACACTGTATAGTTTTGTTAAGAATTTTTTTTTTTAATTAAAATACCCTTGTTTGTAAAGCTAACTTTTTAACAATTATAATGGAAATGCCTTTCCATTTTTAAACAAGAATATTCTTTGTTTAGAAACTGGACTTGGGTTAAAACTCTCCAGTTTCTTAATTTATGTATTAAAAAAAATCTGTCCATGTTAGGAGTTATTTCGCAGATTCCTGTGCTTGAAAAGCATAGGTTACTAATCCTTTAAAAATGTAAATGGAGAAAAGTTATATTTTATGAAGGTTATTTTGTTGTATTTAGTATCGGAGAAGTTGGTTTTCAGAGCATTTCAAAATGTTGGAAGCACCACTGTCTTTTTTATTAGTATATATGGCCTTTAGCAAAAGTTTTTGTGATTGTTACATGATGGTATTTAAGATTAGGTTCACAGAGCTATTCAGGATAGGCAGAGAGCTAAAACAGTACTTAAGTCTCACACAGCTGTGTCCTCAGGGAGCAGAATTTTGGATTTGCAACTTGTAGCTTCATAAGGACTTAATGAAAGAGATTGCACAAAGACATCTCTGACACCGAGTGTGTTCTATACCTAAACCTAAATTATATATTCTGTGTGAGATTATGAAGGCTGCAGAAAGTTATCCCATATTCAGTGTACAGTTTTCACTTTTAACAAAAAACTCTCTAATGTTGCTGGCAGTAAGGCCCCGAGCATGACATCCTCTGTGGTTTACATGATCCTGTCAAGGTCTTTTGTTAACGTTAACCAGCTGTATGCTCCTGGATTTTTTATTTGGTTTCTATAGAAAACTTAAGAAAAAAAAAAGAGAGAGTAAAATCATATGCCAGCTAATCAAATTAAACAGGAAAGGCTCAAAGCTGAATGTTCTACTCCATGCTGAAGGAGCTGAAAACTGCCTCCTTCTTATTTGCACTTTCTGCTAGTTCCCCAGTTTTATTAATTCCTCAGAATTGTGTGGGTGTGGTGGAGCACTGCAGTTGGAGGATAACATGGACCACTGATTTTGCCCTTTAACCCTGCACAATGACCTTTGCATCAGCCAAACTTATTGCCATGACAACTCTTTGTACTGTTTCCATGCCACAGCTCTGTTGGTCACGTTGTCAATAGTAAAGGGGACAAGTTGGAGACGGTCAATTTTTACATTTTTTTGTTGCAATTTTTTCTTCAATGGTTGTAAGTAGTTGTTTGGTTTTTTTTTATGATAAAAGGGTTCACTAGTTAGTACTCTTTAGAAATATCTGTGTGTTGCAATTCAGATGTATGTTGAATTTGTGAAAAGGGCTTCAGTGCCACTAGCATCATGATATCCTAGAATAAGCCTTTGATAGTTTCATTGCATGATACCGTGACAGTAAAACAAAAGGTGGCCTAAATAAAGGGAGAGCAGTGTGAGCTAGTGACACTAAAGCCAGTCTTTGTATTACTGTATTTTTGACAGAATGGTTTTGAAAACTGTGCTACAGGGACTGATGTGGCAAATGTATCTCTATATGCAGAAGGAAGTTTTTTAAGAAGTATGGCTTATTATGCATTCTTCATTGAGGGCATTGAAGTTGCATGGACTGATAGAAGTTGATGCAAAATGAGAAAGAAACAAAAACCAGCAAAATGTTTACCAAAAAACTCAAACAAATGAGCAGTGCCTGTTCAATTTCACAGTCTCTGTTGAGTTCAGTTGTAAATATGTTTCAGATAACATTTTCTTCAAAAATAATCTCTACAACATTGTAGAATGTGAGGGGTTCCTCAATCCCAGGCATAGGCTTCTCAAGAGCTGCATTAGATTATGTCTTCATCAAGCTGTTAATTTGTGCTTATATCATATAGAACTTTTAGTAATCTGGGAAGAGGCACCCCATCTCAATGATATTTCTCTGAGAAAAACTTTTGTAGGGCTGTGTGTTTCTTTAGATACATTTAGTACAACTGTAGGTGACAAGTAGTCAGTTATTGCTTGCTAGCTACATACCAGGGTTGATCCATTTTAAAACTTTTGGCATTTTTCCCCATACTGTAGGCCATAAGTCCTGAAGGTCCCATTTTAATTAAAAAGAAGGTGCGTGCAGAGTCTTTGTGTAATGAACCTTCACTAGGAGGATGCATTACAGTACAGCTACTTAATTTTGGAATTAGGGCCCTCTGGCATCAGACCTGATTTTATTTTTTAGCCTGAGTGTTAACAAAGGTTTTTATTGTGCCTGGTTGGAGGATAATAATGTTCTTTTTGGTACTTTTTTTTTTTTAGGTTACAAATGAACTCAACTGCCACAAGTTTTAAACTGGTGTAAATCAAGCTTGACTTAATGTGATTGTTACTGTTATATCCAGCCTATACTGCTAGCAGCTGCTCATACTGCAGTCAATTACTGGAAGCGGATATATTTCCTATGCAAAAACTGTTTAAACAATAAAAATGAGCTATGCTACAGACCTGGTCTTACGTTTTCTTTTCTGTCTCTAAGAGTCATAATTGGTAATATCTCAGAAAAAAACCTTAAACTTTGTAGCCTGACAGCATGGCACAACTTAGGGAGTTCTGTGTATACCTAGTTTAGATTTAACATATTTGTTTGCACATATTTGGGCTTAGTTTACACCGGAAAAGGAAGAGAACAAGAACAAAAGGAAATACAATCAGGTAATCAGCTCAATTTAAATTTTCCATTTAGTTTTCATCATCGTGTTTAACAAACCCTACAAATTATACAGGTGATCTTGATGCCAGATTGATTTTTGCTTTTTTATATCCTTCACATATATTTGTAGCTCTGTAGCCTGTTATTTTATACCTATATAGATTCATAGCTAGTAGTTTCCCACCTGTTAGACAGGAAGACAGACCACATTCCTAGGCCCCTATCCTATCTTTCTTCTTCTGAGAACCAAGGTTGAGACACTCTCCCATAAACGAGTAAGCGAGGAAGGGGCGCTTCAGAAGAGGGTCAAACCAAGAGAGGGAAATCCCTCATCACCTGTGTTTCTAATTGGGGGTTCTTGTCAATTATGCTAATTTGCTAAACTTATAAAACTGTACTTGCTCTATGTCACGTGTGCGTCTTCAGCACATTTTCAGCGTGTATTTCGGCATGTGTGCACCTGAGGGGACACTTCATAAAGTGTAACTGCCTTTTACCACCTAATTGTGTCTGGCTCGTGATTTTAGGGACCAGAAAAAGGCATCAATCTGCACTGCATCTCCTGTGATGTAAGATTAGGCACGATAGCAGAAGGGCACGAGACTTCTGTTTTCTTTTAACGTTATTGGTTTTTGACAGTCAGTCAACTTTTGATTTCCTAACTGCCGTCATGATTACATTTTCATTGAATAACGACAGTAAGATCCAATCTTCCTAAAATTCTTCCTGAAACCAGAAACCCTTATCTTGGGTCAAGACCTTTCAACTTTACAAAAGAAGAATTATTTTTCATAAGTGTGAATTAGATGTATATATGGGATGTTTCATTCAGCTCTTGTTCCAGAAATAGACTGTTTTCTTCTTAGACCATTAGGACTTCATGAACCGGTAGCAACAGTTAGCAAGTAACATGAATATCATCAAAAGACTGGTGGGATAACAGTGTAAAGACTTAAACTGGATTATGTATAAATCATCCAATTTTGTCCCACAGTGAAACTAAACAACTCTCCATCTACTTAGATAAAAGTATTCTGCAGTTTCTAGAGAATAAGCTTTATCCAGTTACAACTAGGAGTGTGAAAAATGTAAAATGGTTTGTTATTTTTCCCTACTGGTTTGTTTACACAAAGACCATTTGTTTATGAAATGTACTAATTTTTCTGTGAGAGGCCCTTTGTTGTGTCTTTCCAAAACAAATTGTCAGGCATGAAAATTTAGGAAATTAAAACGATTTTTCCTGCTAGGTTTTCATTAAATGATGTCATTTGGCCATGATTTGAAGACTGTATTAAGGACCTCAGGTTCCATGTTTAAAGATCCAAACCAGAAAACTTTCCTGCATAATCCAGAGACAATTAAATTCAGTCCTGCCTCCCTCTTCTGTTAAGAAAATTCCCTACTTCTCCAGCCACTCTTCAGTCCCATGCAAAGCATGGCACTGATGAAGCCTGCAGCAATCCTGCATGACTTTGAACCCCCACCCTGTGCATGCCAGCTGTAGGGTGGCACTGACTAAAATAGTTCGGGAAAGAGAACGGCAGCTGCCTGACACTGCCAGTACCACAGACAGGGCTGCAATGCCATGCTCAAGATACACAATACGGTATCTGAGAACACCAAAATGAAAGTAGCAGGAAGGGAAGAATGCAAAGACTGTGACTTGCAACTTTGTGGTGAGTACAAAAAGGTGAACACTCCTGGTAAAGGCCTTTCTGCTTTCCCATTTGCAAGATTTTTGAGAAAAAATGGACAAACAATTATTTTTTTTCCAAGTCCAGTGTTATTTTTGTGTATTTTCCCATGAGATTAAAAATTGTAATTGAAAAATAACATAAATATTGTAATTGAATAATCTTGACACCAGATCCAAACATCTATGCAAGCAATAAAGTAGAAGTGTGCAGTGCCACCTCACAGATTTTGCTGCTTAAGTCATTACATCAAGTTCTTAAATCTTTGCTATATCTGGGTTTCTTTTTGAGTCTTATCTTAATTTCTGTGCTGGTTACTGATTTAATTTGCACATTATAACTGCTGGTCAATCAGCTTCTGGTTTCTTGGGTAAAGGTTAAAGAAAACATAGCCTTAGCATCTTGCTTGTGAGCCTCAGCCCATGGGCACCTGTTTCTTTGGGGATGTTCCCCTGATGTTCTGTTTCTTTGGCTCTGTTCACCTGAGTGCTAGGGGACCCTTGGGAGTGTTTAACTGCCAGTGTCTGAGTCACAGCCAGGAGTGTCTATGAACACAAGAAGGTTATTGAATGCTCAGGATGGAACCAAATTTTGCCTGCAATTTGCTGGAGGGACTAAAAGTTCATCACTGCTATCCAGGTGATTCTCATGCACTTTGTCACATCTCCACTCAAAAGAGCTGCAGCCTAAAGTCTTTCTGGTAAGGTAACTACAGGATTGTTTCACAGGATTTTTTCATAGGTAGGTTATATAAGTCACCCTCAGAAATGGTCGAACTATGTCCACTAAGATTTTAGAACAGAGACCTATCTAAAACAAATTGTTGGCATTGTCAGACTTTGACATATGAAGGGCCTAACCAAGATCTTCATGAGAAGAGGTATCCTACTTCTGGCCTGCCAAATACATCTTTGGAGTGCTCCTAATAGTTTATTTAAGGTCCTTGACATGAGATGAGCCACTATTACCAAGGCCATTACCCACAAATGTTGATGGACGGAGCTGCTGAGATCTGTAAAGATCTATCCAAAGCTGAACAAGGATACAAGTGTGTCTTGAACTCAATTTACCTTTGGGGCATTCACCATTACATTGTACCCTAGTCCACTTTTCTTAATCTGTCATATCAGTGTGTTCTCCAGACAAAGAATGGAGTGAACAAAGTTACAGGACATTGTAAAATATAAAACTTAAAAACCCCCGAACATATGAGAGCTATGAGAACACCACCAGTCTTTCATATCAACATTCTCTTACAGTTGGCCTCTGCACATGCTGTTATGTGGTATCTAAACAGAACCTGCTGCTTTAAAACAAAGGGAGTGAGGGGTAGGTGGGACCTGCTCCTCTGGAAAGTTGACTGATGCCACTGGAGTCAACAGAAATCCGTCAACTGATTTTTAACAAGTCTTATTTACAACTGCCCATATTGCTGGCAAGGCACCTTAATTAAGGTGAAGATGTATTTTTTCCAGGTCTTAATATGTATACTTTTTTCTTTTTTCCCCTGAGGTGGATGCCTTAGGGGTGAAAGGAGACGTTCAAAGCAGAAAAAGTTAGTTTCTGCTGCTAAGATGATGCTCACTACTAAGAAAATGGTCTCCATTGACTACATTTAGATGCACTGCCGCTGCCAAAGTCTGATACACCACAGGACTGGGGCAGGGGTAAGAGATATATCTCTACATAACTGACAAGTCAAGCTCTGCAGCACTGTGAAGCTGGAAACATATTAATTGTAAGCAGCTGTCTATTCAATTTTCAGAAACTCTCTGATCAGATAATTGCTGATGTTTCAAGAAACAAAATGTGCTCCCAGTAAGAGCACTGAAATGCCACACAATGCAATGAGGTCACTCAAGGGTAAGTGGGGGCTTTAGTACTTATACACTTTTCAGGCATTATTCCGGTTGTAAAACACCTCTCTCCCAAATTATTTGAGATTGAAATATTTCCCTCAGTGTATTTTTCTGCTGAAGTACATTGAAAAAAAGTCACAGTTACTTAAGTGGATTTGTTTCACAGACCAGAAAACATGGATCTGTGAAAAGCATTAGAAACTGAGTGTATTTTCTGTTTCATGGAGACAAGAATACAAAGATAAGGTTGGAGGTTTTTTGTTGGTGTTTTGGTTTTTTTCATTTTGTTGCCTTTTTTTTTTCCTTCTTCTTTTTAGGTGGCTTGGTCTCCTCCCACCCTCAGTCCTTTCTTTTGAAAGAATATGATACAGGAATTCACTTTGTACCCAATACCTGAAATATCTAACCCATGCTAGTTTGTTTTGACTTTGAACAGGAGAGGAAGACACACACCACAATACACATAAATTACACTCAGTAATAAGAAAATTAACTAAATATAACACAATGCCTCTAAAACTCAGAGCTCGCACAAGTTGGAAATATTAATATGTGGACGGTAAATGGGTTAAGGCACTTTGGAGGATGTGAAAGTGAGGTAAGCAGATGTTCACCAGTTAATCTTCTTTTCTTAGTGCCTTCTGGGCATGCTATGCAAGTATCACACAAGGATGACTGTGCCTTTCCAGGTGCCAGCCTCACTCTGCTCAGGGACAGACAGCAGCAAGAGCTATGGGGTCCTGGCAAGCCTGGTCTGGTGTATCAATAGGAAGCTCCCACAGCACATGCTGTGGATGGTGTGTTCCTTTAGGATAGTGGCTTTTGATCTTTGGGCCCAAGAAATCTTGGGGATCTTTGGAACATTTCTGTAGAGGAATGGAATAGGGAAGATAAAATGAGTGGTACAGTGATGGCCTTCTAGTAGCTAGTTTTCATTATGTATTGAAGGAGGTATGCAAGACACCTTCACAGCAGTTTTTAGATTTATAACCCTTCTGTTCAGAACTCTGATGTGTCATGCAGAGAACAACGTGAGGAACAGAAACCCCTGCTATCTTATACATTTACAAGTTAATTAATTCTCCATTTTGATAGCTGTTCAGAGATTCCCAGGAGGATGATATTAGGGTAAGACAAGAAAAGAAAGAGTCTTGTCCTGTTCTCAAGGATGAAATTTGGCTGGGCACAGCACCCCACTATGAAACACCAAATCTCTCTGTTCCCTGTGTTCTAGGGACAGACAGACAGCTGACATATCCAGACTCACTGCTGGCTTCATAAACAACTCCTGCTGCCAGTCCTGTCCTCGTATTTCCATGGGCTCACAAGATTCTTCTCCAGTATGCTCAGTGAACCCCCTTCCCCTTCCGGCTTTTACCCTAATTCTTCAGTTGCTTAGGCTCCTTCCTTGCCATTCCCCACTATCTCAACCTGATGTCAATGAGAGCTTCCCTCATGCCATGTCCTCCTTGTCTCTCCAGAGGATGAAAGGAGGTGGAGTTGGATCACTCTTCCCCCAGGGAGGGAGGTGACAAACAACGGATGAGCAGGAGCTCTAGTATGGTCCCTTCCCATCCCAGGGAACAGCAGAGGGACAAGTGAGTACCAAAAGCACCTGCAAAGATGACAGACATCCTACTCTCTTCTTCTCCTCCAGTGGCATCACTTCTGTGAGGAGTTGCTATGCCAGGGCACCAGTGTAAGAAGCCCCTCTCCAGCCTGACTTAAGGTTGGCTGACCTGATATCTCAACAGAAGGTGGGACCTGCTGGGTTCAGTCACCTCAGAATTAAATCTTCAGATAAAGGTATATGTTCTGTCTTGGCTGCACTTAAGTCCAGTTTTTAATGGCAACTACAAAAATAAATTACCAAAAGCTGAGGGTCTGTGGTAGCCATATGTGTTGTTGCTGGGGGCTGGAGTCCTACAGAGACTGTCAAGAGATTGTAGTTTTGTAAGCAGAAACAATTTCACTTTGATGTATTTGCTCCAGGGTTGTGGTGAAAGCAAGAGATTTTACAAAGATGGTTGAGTTATGCTGGTAGACAAAACCTTTCCGAAGGGCTTTGTTAGGCATGACTGGAGCAATGGGTGGGGAGGTCCTGTCCAGAAGTATCCAGCAAAGGGAAAATTCCTACAGGTTGATCATAGTGTAAGGCAAAATTATGATTCTGAACAATGTTTTCTAGCAATTAACAGTAAAAGAGTGAATTGGGAACAATCTATTAAAATGAAGGAAGGATTGGTGTAGAAGGGAACGTTTCAAATTAATGGCACCTAGAAGCAGCTTTAAGGATGAAATCACTCCCTGTTCCCTGGGACAGGCAGTACCTCAGGGGCTCGGTGCTTCAGTCAAGTCCCCAGGCTGAGAAAGCAGGAAGATGTGAGCTGGGGTCAGGAGCCTGCTCCAGGACCAAACTGTGCTCTGTGCTTGGCACAGTGCATGCTGATATATGCAGGACTGTGGCAGGTCCCAGGTGCTGTACCACATAATCTATAGGAGATTAGAGGCAGAAATATTAAAAGCTGTCTCTAAGGAGGAGCTTAATCTTTAATGCGTCCATCTAGCCCTGTCTAACGACTACAAACTCAAAAGCTCTGCTCTTGGTCTTGTGTGCCACTATTCAGGCACACTGATGATGCCTGTATGGTGTAAAGATACTTGGGCTGAATTAAAAATCTGCTTTAAAAAAAAAATCCAGGCACTTCCTGAGGGGCATGGGTCAAATCACAATTATCATTAGCTCTTAGTAAAGCACAGAGCAGATGCTGGAGATTATCTCAGCATCTCAGACTCAACAATTTTTAATGTTTCTTCATAAGAAAAAGTAGCCCTTGAAGCCCATATAATTTCAAGGCTGTGTTCTGAGAGCAACACACTGAACTTTCCAGTTGATTTGCAGGTAAAATATATATGTATGTCACCAAGGCCTTAATTGTGAGTGCTCTTAGCAGAAGCACAGTCTACTGAACGATGATTTACAATAATAATTTTCAAAATGAAAGCCCATGGAGACTGAAAGCTGGAATAGTTAGGCTTTAGCCTTCCTGTATCTTTGCTTCTGTACAGTCAAATAGGATAACAGCACTTCAGTGTATGGTCTACTTATTTAGCTTATGGGAACTTATGACCGCAGACTTCACTGAGGCTTCCAGGCGTTCCCTTTAATATAAGTAAGAAACTACTGTTACAAGCTCAATCCACATTTTTGGAAGAACCAGATTTTGTAGCCTTCTAACACAGCTTGTTTTCACAAAGTTTGAGTGATGATCAGTGCTTTCTCTCTCCATGGAATTCACTTGACTGCATTAAGAGTTTTAATGGATCTCAAATTCTTCAAGCTGAAGTTTTCTAGCTTGAAGGAAGGAATAAATCACTTCCTCTACAGTTAAAGTTTTCTTGCAAGTCAGAAACCTTGCGAAAAATGAAAACATTCACCTGTTTGCCTTGGCTCCTAGTACCAGTCTGCTTTGTAGTTACTGAAATACGTAGAATCATCTAATTTCCACAACTGGTCTTTGATTAAGCAGAAGGTCTGGTCTGATCATGAAATAAATACAGGGATATGGTTTCCAATGATGTCATAACGCTAGCACTTATAGGAAAAAAGGAAATATTAATGACTGCTGCTCAAAGCCAGAGCCTTTGCATTGCTAGAAATGTAGCATTAGGTTGCATTTTAGTGCTGTAGCTTCCTCTCTGAAGAAGAATTTGGGAAAGTGCAGACTTTCTCCAGTGAAGACAACCTTAACCGACTTAGTTAAGAAATCTGATACTGAGGGAAAAGATAAAAAATCCCCTGAAAACTACATAACTCCATATATGGGTTCTGTACCTGGGTGTAGACGGCTGAGATGCCTGATCCAGGTATAAACAGTACATTACCTCCACATCAGGCAACTGGAAATGTTGACCTCCATATGCAGGAATAATTGGAGAATAAAGTTCCAAAAGTTGAGTGTTTATGTACAATTTTTTAACATTATCCCCATTTACTATTTTCATGTTCTGTACTAAGTTCTTTCTTTTCAGTTGTTTCAGTGAATTCGAATATACTAGTAGGAAAAAACTAATCCTTCAGCAGGAGGAAATGTTATCAAATTATCTGATTGTTGGTGTTCCTTCACGCAATTTGCATGATCAGTATTGCTCTGTTTCTATTTTGATTGTACATTCAGAACCTGGGTGAAAGTCTTTGTTCACTTACCAAGTACCTGTTTTACCAAAACGTTCTCTAAAGTATGGCTTCATTGAAAGTGATCAAAATTAAGAAATCTGGGGAGATGTATATCTGTATGGCAAGTCAGCTCACAAGTGAATGTGAATCAGCTTTAAACTAAAACAAGTGTCCCATACAGTGGTGTTGCATGTTGCAGATGAACAGCTGTTCCGAGAGCACAGCAGAGGTGACCTGGTGACCTGAGGAACAAAGCTGCTGGGCAAACACTGTCAGGTGACAATAGGAATTGCTATCAATAAAGGGCAGGAATGTACGGCTAATTGTGGCCTGTTTTGCCATTTGCAGGGATCAAGAGCGGCAGGACGAGCACTCGTTAGTCTTGCCTGATGTCTTTCCATTGTTTTGCTGTCAAAAATGCAGATGAGGAACCCACCTGCTAGATCGGATTTGGCGTCTAGGTTGATAGCATAGAAAACCCAAGCACCTTCTAAAAATAATTAAGAGGTGTCTTTAGACACTATTGAACAAGTTGCTGCCATTCTTCAGTCTGTCTAGTGTCTATGTCATTTGTTGTGAGGGAATTTGTATGCTGCACAGAATCCAAAATTTTTTAAATCATAATTTTGTGCAGATGATGTGCTCGGAGCCAACCTCATTTATTGCTGTTAACATGCCTAGCATGAGTTGCAACTTGTTTTCTCCTCATCTGCAATGTACCTTAAACATTTAGAAGATATTTGTCTTCTGATTAGGTTTATGCTGATTAGATATTCCTTTTTCTCCTAGACAGCAGCTAACTAATCCAGCACAAAAAAAGTAATAAATTTAATGGTGATGGTGATCTGACAACTACTTTCACAATCACCTTGCGGGATTTTTTTTCTGACTTGAACACCTTAATGAATAATTTAGCATTTCAGTCCTCTCAAGTGGAAAGAAAATAGTCTGACATCTTCTGTGATGAATTTGAATGCTATGTTTCAAAAAACCCAAAAGACAACAGCAAGAACAGCAACAAAACCTAAACAAACCAAAACTGAGAACCACCTAAACCAGCCAAAAACAAGAAAGGAAGGAAAAAAGAGGAACTGTCTGCTAAAAAGATGTACAAAAAAGGAGAGATGTAACATGAAAAAAATGATAAAGGGAAACAAAATATATTAAAAAAAGTAATGGGGTTTAGAGGACTCAGAATAAGGAGGAGTCAGAATACATTAGGAACAAAGAAACTCTTGCAGTGGAACTGGGCCATTACCAAATGCAGATGATGAAAATTTCATAATGATGCTGGAAAGACTGATTCCAGAGAAGTGCTCCCTTAAAGGTGTTCCTATTTGCAAAGAAGCAGAAAATAGTCCCTATATGTCGTCAGGATGTTGACGTGCCTCTCAGTCCTTTGCCGAGGATGAAGAACAGTATTTGCAAAGCACACGTAGGGCCAGAGTGGGGTACTCAAACAGAGTCAAAGGCTATTTATAGTATATAAATACGGAATTGAAACTAAATTATATTTAGAGTCCCTTCTAACCCAAATTATCCTATGATTCTATGAAATATATTAATTTAATATTAAGCACTATAGAAGTTCCAAAAGCTTGAAAAGTGTTAAAAGTTTGAATGGGTAGTTAGAAAAATAACTGTATCATAAACAGTAATAAGAACAGAAAAATTCCAGACAAGTTGATCACAGAACCACAGAACCATTAAGATTAGAAAAGATCTCCAAGATTGTCAGGTCCAGCCTTCAGCTAAATAGTACCATGCCCACTAAACTTTATCCAAAAAGTGCCATGTCTACTTTTTTTTTGAACATTTCCAAGGACAGTGACTCTACCACTTCCCTGGGCTGCCTCTTCCAATGCTTAACCACTCTTTCAGTAAAGAAATTTTTCCTAATATCCAATTAGAACCTCCCCCGGTGCGACTAGAGTCCATTTTCCCTTGTTCTACTGCTAGCTGCCTGGATAAAGAGACTGACTGCTACCTTGCTACAACTTCCTTTCAGGTACTTCTAGAGCACCATAAGGTCTTCCCTGAGCCTCCTTTTCTCCAAACTAAACAACCCCAGTTCCCCCAGTGACTCCTAATGAAACTTGTGCTCCAGACCCTTCACCAGCTTCATTTCCCTTCTCTGGACACATTCCAGCACCTCAATGTCCTTCTTGTTATTAGTGCCCTAAAACTGAACACAAGATTTGCGGTGCAGCCTCACCAGTTCCAAGGACAGGGGAATGATCTCTTCCGTGGTCCTACTGGCCACACTATTGCTGTTACAGGCCAGGATGCCATTGAATTTCTTGCCAACCTGGGCACATGCTCGGCCATGTTCACCCTCGATTGACCAGCACCCTCAAGTCCTTTTCTGTCAAGCATCTTTCCAGCTGCTCTTCCCCCAGCCTGTTGCATTTTTGCATGGGATTGTTATGACCCAAGGGCAGGACCTTCCACCTGGCCTTGTTGAACCTCAGACCACTGGCTTTGGCCCATCTATCTAGCCTGTTCAGATCCCTCTGCAGAGTATTCTTACCTTCCAGCAGATCAACACTCCCACCTAACTTGGGGCTTTGCTGTGGCTTTTACATGTGTCTGCAACGATAGTGAAAGTAAAATGGCTATCCTGCAGTAGTTCGAAGGTGAACATCTACAGCAAAAAGCCAGATCATCTTGGAGGAAGAAATATTTTATAACCTTGGAATTCAGAAAAAAGGATTGTGGGAAATTTAGAGTGCTGGACCTGGTTTCTTTATCAAATATGCATGACAAACAATGGTAGGAAAATGCGTTTAAGCTGAAGGCAGGGAATTTAAATTAAAAAAAAAGATTTTATTTTTTAAAGATTGATGTTACTGATAAGCAAGCAAAAGATATGGTAGAGTCTTCAGCTCTTGTATTCAAGTAAAGTGTGCATCTTAAGCTGCTTTTCCATCCATTGCAAAAATTATATTAATATCAAAATAATATCTGGATAAAATTAACTAAACTGTCATGATTGGACTTCAAACCAGACTGGTGCCATACTGTGTTACTTAGCGCCTTCTGTGGATGTCTGTTCCTGAACATGCAATGCTTTAATTCCTTCTGCTATCTTTCAGTGTTACTGCTGAGGACTGACTTGCTGATAAGAAGGTACAAAGGGATAGGTTAAAATGGTTGTTGTAGGTGTGCTGGAAGCAGGAATTATTCCGAATTTTTCTTTCTTGACCATTTCATTCTATGTAAAAATAAAAAATGCTCGGTTCTGAAACCAAATGGATTGATGGATATTGAACTGTACCTTATACTTTCAAAATAAACTCTGTACATTATCCAAGTTTGGTTTTAAAAGTTTTATTTCTGTTTGAGAGGCTCCATCAGTTTTTATTTTAAACTTTGACTCGCTATTTACAGTTTAATTCTTTTTCAGTAATCCATTGAAATATTTCCTGAATTCTACCTGGGTTTAATTTTCTCAAAAAGAAAGTGGTTTTACTTTTTTCTATTCTTTCCTTATCAGACCATTTACACTTTAGGTGAAGGTTGTGCAGGTGAACTATTTGTATGTGTATGCTAGAGATTCAACTTTCTTCAGATCAGAATTTCTCCTTTTGTGTCTGTGGTGGGTTGACCTTGTCTGGCTGCAAGACCCCTACCCACCTGCTTTCCCACTCCTCATTCTCAAAAGGATTGAGGGGAGAAAACAAGATGAAAAAGCTGTTGGATTGAGATAAAGACAGATAGGTCATTTAAAAATTACCCTCACAAGTGAAACATACTTGGCATATGGAAAATTAATTTGATTTATAGGCACTTAAAAATAGAGTGGATGAGAAACAAAGACAAAAACTAAAACCTCTTCCCTCCACCTCCCCCTTTTTACAAGGTACAACTTCAGTCTTTCATTCTATTTTAATCCTCTCAAGCCATGGGAGCAGGTTTGTACATGATTGCAAAGAGGTGGAGATGGGATATAAAACAAACTCATAAGACTAAAAGTGCAGTACCGGAACAGGATGATGCCAGAGGCCAGGTATTTTTCCTGTCCTGCACAATAATTTTGGAGTGAAGGGAAACACACAGAAATGGGCTGCAGCCCTATTGCAGGAGTTCCTTGTGAAGGCACAGCCAGGAGAAAAGTCGTGCATGAAACACAGCTGGTTGTTCTGAGCCATTTTTTTGGTATGCCCAATTGTTTGATATCAGCTGGAGTACTGACAGGTATTTCAGGACCTGGGACTTCAAAATCAGGCTGTAGATCACTCAGACTTTTCCACAGATAGCATTCCCACACCTGCCTGCTCATTGTGATAATTCTCATATCACAAAATCCTCAGGTCTTGTGATATTGCATGCTTGAAGACAACCACAACAACAACAACAAAAGAATTTTTTTGGATGTAGATTTTTTTGAAAAATATGAAACAATTTCTTCCTATCAAGAAAGGAAAAAAAAAATGGTGGCATTTAGGATATTCTGCCTAATGACTGAGATACAGCCTCAAGTTTGCTTATTAGAACAACTCAAATATTTTTCTTCTTGCTGGGCCTTACAGGATTGCACTATCTTACGTTACAATTCAGTGACACATGGGTTCAAACACAATATTTTGACAGCTCTTTTTTAGAGCAGAAGTAAATTCAGATTCAGAGTGGGACCACACTAAAGAAACCCAGCATCAGAAAGAGGTAAAGTAAGAATAACACTATTGCTGGTCTCAGTGTTGGAATATCATTAGAGAACTGACAATTATTTTGGGATAAACATGTTTCCAAAAAGCCAATTTAGCAAAACACTACAATGAACTGTGCAGATACAACTTGTATGATAGCAACAATAATTACACTTTTCTGTATTCTTTTACTGCAAATATTCCTGAAGTGTTCTGAAGACTTCTAAAATATTGTTACTTATGAAAACAGAGCAATTTTGAACACTCAAGAAAGACTTGCTGTTTTATTTATTATATTAAACCAAAGCATTATATTCACTCAAACTTGAGTTTCAATGGTTCTTGTTCAAAGTTTATATTTGTGTATTAATAATTCAGGAATCAAAATGCTTTTAGTGTCAGACAAAACTTGCCACAGCAAATGTGGCATCAGCAGATGCATCAAAACTCAGGAACACAGAGCAGCCAACAAATAAGAGCACACTTACAGAAACATTTATGTTTTTGTAAAGCACATATATTGTGCTTTTGTGAACAAAGACACAGGAAAAAATTATGAATGAGTCTGTGAGATAAAATTACTGTTAGACAGTGGTCATTATTATTGTAACATTTATCAAATCCGAGCAGCCAGCAAAACGTCTGGCTTTAACAAACATATAGGGGTTTCAGTCTTCCTTTGTCCTAGATACATTTCATCCTTTTTGTCCATGTCCATTGTCAGAGATTTCATGAAGCTAAATAAACTATACTTTCTTCTATCAGTGCATGGGGAAATCAAGGAATGTGTTGTTTTTCATTGTGGGTTTTGTTAGTTTATTTATCTGTTTTCTTTCCTGCACGTTCAGTTTGGTTTTAAGTAGAAATAGCTCGGTCATCATGCTAGTGTCTACAGAACACGTAATGAGAAAATCGAACTATGTGTGAGGTCCTTTTTGTTTTTGAGTAGGCTTCTCTCAAGCAATCACTTTCCTCATGCTGCAAAAACAAAATCAGGCGCTCTGCCTGTCTAATCTGAATGATCGCTAATCTGAATGGTCTGAGATTGAAATGAGTTCTACACTTGAGATGAGTTTGCAGGGCCTCTTGGGGTAACCTATAAACTGACAGACTCATCACTAGTCCAACTGATGTGGCTTGACACAGCTGGCAAGGTAAGCTCAGTAAATGGCAGAAACTGAGTGAAGATGGAGGTTGAATTTACACCTCATATATCAAATAAAGGGCATTTTCTCAAGGGGAATGTTTGAGTGAACAAGTGGAAGAATATTTGGAAATAGGCCAAGTACTTACCAGTTTTTGCACCCTGCATTCAGATTCTGCCCCGGGAGCATGGAGGGGTGAGGAAACATTTATCTTCCTAGAGATACAGGAACGAAAAAGGTAATACGTACTTCCCTCCTCCGTTCTCCAAAACACGCTGCTTCTCAAAGTCAGGCTGGTTTTGCTCAGATGCAACAAAGAGCACATTAAAACAGAGATGACAACAGAGAAACCAAGAAAAGGGATAGATCTTCTTACCAAGGTTACTCATCACAAAAATATTTAGCGAGCAAAAATGCCCAGCAATCGGTTTGGGGTGTGAGGGAAAAATTCTCTGTAAAAGCCAGCTAAACTTTGCAATTGCAATTGCAATTGCATAGTGCCATTTGTAAGTTTTTTCCTCCTGAACCTCATGACCTAACCCAAGAAATTGCTGTGTCACATTATAAAAAACCCAAACAAAACCGAACACTTCTTGCTCTTTCTTTTGTGTTGTTTTCGTCTATGGAGTTCATAGGCAATGAGGATCACCTATTTATTTGTGACACATCTTTCTCTTCAGGGGATGGCTACTAACTAATTTCAGTTCGCATGAAAATAGTTTATAAAATAACTCCTTCTCTGGCCCATGATCACTGTGAGTTTCTTACTCTGCATGAAGGGCATGGCTAAAGTGTAAGCCATATGGTTTGCCCTGGACTATGAAGGGAATAGCACATCTTCAAAAGAAGCAGTTAATTTCCTGTAGCTGAAAGACAAACTTTTGTTTCTACAAGGAAACATCTCCTGCCTTACAAAATGCGGTAAGGCAATAGATCACTGATGTCACCGTAAAAAAATGGATATTTCTCTGGTTAAAGAAAAGCTGGAAAATTAACTTTTTCTGTTAACTTTAGAAAGGCTATCTTTGGGGTTTGTGAGAGGAAACCTATGGCGTAACAGGAAATTTTTCACTGCGTAGGATTTAGCTAAGATGAGGCTTAATAATGATAAACTGTGGTTGGTTTGGGATTTGGGAGAGGTTTATTAAAATGCCCTTCAGGCTCCTAATAAAAAATTCCTCCAAGTTCTCCCTACCCTGAACATAAATTCTGGCTAATGTCCACATTCACAGAATAGTTTGCACTTTATTTTGGTAGTGCATGAAATGGGAAATGCAGCTGATCATACACACAATATTTGTAACACATGCTAAAAGTTAATGGAGAAAATTAGGGAGCATTACTACCATTGAAAGAGATTGGCAGTTTATTTTCGGACTAAGTTGTGGTAGTAGCAGTTATAAAGCACTCTAGCTTCTGCTTCTCCTGAATATCATCTGATAATGCAGACTTTAAATCACACCATTTTCCTTGTGCATGTGTTAAATTCTAAGGTAGCCAAAGACAAGATTGTATACTGAAATGAATTCTGGGTTACTGTGCCACATATCCTAATTAGGGCCAGCCAGAAAGGCAGTGGTTTTAAACACATAGGCCATGTATTTAAAGATATGGCCCCTCCTTTCAATTAACTGCTTTATTCCTGCCTGCTTTTTCACAAAATGTTCTAATCAAGATTCTGTCTACTGTGCTATTAAAATTTCCTTTCATTTTGCCGGTTGTCCCTGTCCCTTGCTGCACTGATTCAGCATTCCTCAACAGAGTGATTGCTTGCTGGCACTACTAATTTTGTGCAAGTTAGCTTTATTAGAGGTCAACTACAAGTGCTGGAAGGATAGTGTTATCAGAAAGATGCTCCTCTTTATCCTCCCTTCCATTCTCAAGTATCCTGTTTCTTTCCACCTTAAACCAGCTGGCAAATTTATACTGAGATTTCCCCCCAGTCTGGCCATCAGTTTAGTTACTGCAGCCCCCTCCTTGGTGAAAATGGCTAAGCTGTGCTGCACCGCTGCTATGGCAGCAGAATGACCTGGAGATCTGAAGCAAAAAACAGATGTCTCAATAAATTTTTGTCAAAATGTAATTATCTTGGGAGCAGGGAAACAAATGGAGGGAGAGGCAGAACCAGATGCGTGACTTTAAAATATGCAATCATAATTACAATGAAATTTTGAATAACTAAGTGGAGGAGCCAATGACTGCAGTAGAGAAGAGTCCTTCTACGCTTCTCATGATTGTGATTTCAAATGAATCCTGAAACTCAGCTTCTGATAATGGTGCTCAAAGCAGAAACAAGGAGGACTGCACAAAAGAAATCATCCTGAGTGCTTTTTCACAAATAAATCTTTGCAAATATGACAGGCTATCTTCCCCCAAGGAATCTAGCCAAGCTGCTTCTTCCTTTTCAGCGAATAAAACACGATGAACTGTAGATTCTTTATGGTAAGTAATGGTGGGAGTTCATTTCTCTAAGACATCAGGTTAAATAAGACAAGTAGGGAAAACTAATTTACTCAATCGGTGTGGGGCTACGAAGTCCAAAAATAAATATTTTTAGTGGTGGTTTAACATTAGATAATTTGATTAAGTTTCAAAGAAAATTCTTTTTTTTTTTTTTTTTTTAAATCAGAAAAGACCATTCTACAGCTGCATTTAAATAAAATGTTGTGAAGAGTCAGACCAGAGTTTGTTAAGCTGACTTTTAGGTGAATATAAAATGCCATATTCAGCTGCTGTGAGTAATGTTGCAGAAATTCTAGACCAGAGGGCTTCCTAGGAGCACTCAGGTTCTCCTCACCCTGTGCAAGACTCATTGCCGTTCCCTGAAGCACTGCATACTGTAGCTTAGTATTTCCACTGATTGATCACCTCACTAGAAATGCTTGCATATACCTGAAGCCCCATGTGCAGCCAGCCTCCCTTCCACATGTTCTTCTCTCCAGGGAACTTGCTGGAACTTTTACAACTAGAAAAAGTTTAATAAATTACACCTCTACTGAGGCAAGGTTTAGCTCACTCAATGGAGAGGTTACTCCTTCATTTCCCCTTTTTTGTCTCATGTTCTTATCTGTCCTGTGAGTACAAAGGATTCTGCTGTTTATCTTCACATGGAAGTAACAGTTTATGGGAAGTGTTCTCATAACTTGGAAGGTAGCTGGCTGGGATCCATTCTGTGAAGAAGAGTAAAGTTTATTCAGGAAATAGTAAAACTTTACTCCTGTAGCTGACACCTTGTTTAAACACTTTAGGGTTTGGACACATCCATGGCCAATTTATGACATCAAAGAGAGAAAATATGCAAACCAGTTTTCTTGAAAAGGGAGGTTAGTTCCTCCAAGATGCCTTGTTTTAGATGTGCTGCCAGACACAGAGTCAAAAGTTTTGTTCTGTCCATTACTTAAGAAGTGTCTGGGATCCCTTATTTAACCGCACTGGTGAAAATGGTGTTTCTGGTTGTTAAATAAATATGATGACTGAATTATAGAAGATAAGAGCTTAGAAACTTTATTAGCCTGACAGTCTTTCCCATTTATATGGGCCATTTTATAATTGATGTTGAATAATGTTCTCCCACTCCTCAAATATCCAGTGTTCTTCAGTCTTTAAGGCTGTTCTTTCTAAGGCAAGGAAGACAAACACTGACTGACTCTAATAATGAACATCGATTTCTCTTCTCCCCCAATGATATATTTTCAGTTCTTTCTAAATAATCATTTGATCGAAAAGAAGTGGAGAGGAATCAAAACTAGGTGTGAATCAAATTCTAGAGTTCATTGTAACAAGTCTACTGAATTTTATTTCCCTAATAATAGTCCCAGCCCTAAAAGGTTTGCATGAGTGGGCACTGTTCAAAGATAACTCAGGAAGAGAAATTTTTGCTTTCCTCTGTTTCGGACTGAAGTTGAAGACTAAAATGAAAAGTTTAATTATGAGTTAATAATTTATTCAGTAGAACAATCCTAACACTTTCAAAGATACCTTATAGATTGGTTACCCAGGTTACTGATTTTCAGTGTCAGTGGACAGCTAATTTTAGCTTTATAGGTAGACTTTAAAAAGTCTTTTGAAGATTTAGACATGAACATAAAATATCTTCAAGTGTTAGAAGTAACCCGAGATCTAAGAAACAGGTGAAAAGAACAAAGATCAAAATGTGATATTTAATATATCTAGTTAGAGCTGCCTCACTATGGAGGTGCCCAGGTTTTTCCATTGCAGTACTTTTATTTTTCCTGTAAATAGTTAATATAGCCAAAATACATCTAAAAACCAGAATTAAGTTCTGAAAATAACAAGTTCTAGATTAATTTCTTTATTGAAAGGATGTTCAGGCACTGGAATAGGCTGCCAGGGAAGTGATGGAATCACTTGACCTGGAGGTGTTGAAAAAAATGTAGATATGGCCCTTGGGGACATGGGTTAGCTGTGAATATGGCAATGCTCAGTTAAGAGTTGAACTCAATGATATTAGAGGTGTTTTGCAATCTTAACAATTCTATGATTCTATGACAGAAAACTTATAAATGAAGCATTTAGGACAACATTATCTCATTTGTTGAAAAGGTAGTAGAGGTTTTTGTTATATGTTCAAATTGTTCTGCAAACTACAGGATTAATTATGTTTATTTGCTTGATGATTCAGACCAGATTATCAGGCTTTAATACTGCATGCAATACCTCTGTCTGTTGGGTTATACTTTTTTTATTTTACTGCAGCTATGGTATTAATTAATAATTAACGTTAAATTGCTATTTTATTAAAATATATATATTTACAAACTCGTAGAACGAATGTTGGAAACTTGGTTGTAAAGCACAGACACATCTGTGGACTGTACCTTTTTTTATACCCTTATCAGAGTTCTCAGAGAGTACATCATTTATAAACATGCGCATATGTATTTATACAACAAGAAATGCTGGGTAGGAAATCCTGACTTCTGCAGGAGCTAAGCATGACCTGCTTGAACTGCAAAGCAATAAATAAATAGTCTCCTCCAGGTATAAACCAAGAATGCAAAGTTCTGCAGTCTTTTTTGAGACTAAAAAGTGATAAATTGAAATTCAGAGGTACAGGAAAAGAAGGTTAGAATAGAAACCACTACATGACCTTTGTAATGTGTTATTGTAGGATGTCTGAGTAGGCATATGAATCTATATAAACAGGATGTTAATCATTTAGACTGTGAATTGAAGGGGCAGCAAGGACAGAAATTCATAAATACTTCTCATTTCTTGATGTTTTAAATAGTCTGCTACCTAGTCAGAGAAGTGTCTTTTTATAGAGTAGAAAAGTGTATTTCATTAACGCATTATATCAGCTAGATAATCAGATGAAGAGTGAAACTATCAAGCATGTAAATAACACGGAAGATCATCTGTGTTCCACTTCACTGTACTGACCATTGTGGACATGTGCAATATTTATTGCTAGTTAAAAGTTAATGCT
This sequence comes from Struthidea cinerea, assembly GCA_013397865.1. NCBI lineage: Eukaryota > Metazoa > Chordata > Aves > Passeriformes > Corcoracidae > Struthidea > Struthidea cinerea. The sequence goes on from VZTI01000077.1 coordinate 265,930, forward strand.
TAGCTTTAGAAAACTTTAGATAGAGAGGTTAACATGCAAAATATCTAAATTTTAAGGGCTTTATTATTGGAAGGCCTTGGATTCCTTGTCCTGGATTCCTTGTCCTTGATTTAAGTTAGATAATCAAGTCGTGATTGGATTTAAGCATAAATGCTGTGTGTTTTCAGCATAGAATCTAAGGTTGTCACAGTCACAGGCAAATCAGTGACTAAGGTATAATTTCTCATATTCTCATTTTATATAAAACAAAACATTGAAAAAGTTGCATAATTTTAAACAAAGTGGCATAATTCAGTGTGAACAAAATTATTTTTAAGTGCAACTGTTTTGCTGTCCCACATGTTAATAAGATAAGAGCCTAAATCATAAAACGTACTTAGAACTCAATACTTTGTTCTTCAAAAAACACAGTGAATACCTAATTTTAATATAACTTGCTCTGGACTTTGTGCAGCAGCTTTCTTTTTTCCTCATGTGTCTCTGTTTCTTCCAATCCGATCCCCATACCAAATGCTTTGCAATTCCTCCTGTTTCCATTTCACCCTTCTAAGAACTGCTCAGTCTGAGTACATTGAGAACACCATGACACATTCCAAAAACATAAAGTTAACCCATAATTGTCCCACGACGCACTGCACAAACCCGGAAAAACCGTTCTTCCAAAACCCTGTCAGTCACTACACACTTCCTAGTAGCTGCCACTGCCCTGAAATGATGATAAAGCATGCCTTCCTGAACTGACCGGTGATGCACTTTGATGAAGTGGTTAATTACCATCAGTTATACTCAACACCATTTTTCTCATCAGTTCTCTCTCCACCTTGTGCACACATGGCCTTTCACTAATGAGAAGATAAAAACCTTTGGATGAAATCTTCTTATCAAAACCACCAGAATCTGGACTACATGTGCTTGGGTGTCCTAAAACCTCTTGCTTTCCAAGGCAATGAAATAGTTAAGACCTTTAACTGATGAAAAACAGATTCCAGTACTTCTTTGCTATTTCATAGGCATAAGGGTTAGCTGTAATCATGCTCCGTAATTTATTTTTCATTTTCATTCATTTGAATAAGCCCTTCAGGTTTACAGTTCCACGACTCATTGTAAGTATGTATGTATGTATGTATGTACATGCGCATGCATTATTCAGAACCTAAAACCATATGGAGAATTCTGCTTTCCTAGGTATTCTTTTTTTTTTTTTTTTTTTTTGGTACCAGAAAGTAGTACAGAATTTTGAGATATTATTAAGTTACAAACTCTAGATTCCACCTTAAAAATGTTCCATACTGTATGTTGCATAGCCTGGGGTTCTGACTAGCTGCCAAATATCTATCAGAGAGTGATTTATGATATATGATATGTTCCTCAGCCCAAGTGGAGACTGTTTAGTTGAAACATGAGAAAGGAGAGGCCTTGTGCTCTCCAAACCATGATGACAAGTTTCTGTTTGGCTTTCTGAGTGAACGCACAGTACAAAATGTGCCATATTTTACAACACCAAAACTTATGTAAGGAACAAAACTAAATTCACTTAACCCCTGGTTTCATAATTTTTTCCTTTTTTTCCTTTCTGTTTTTCCTTTCTGTGAAGTCTGCTTCCTAATGTAAGAAGCCCATTTTCTTTTGTTGTTTGCAGGGTCTGTAAAATATAATTGCTACAGCTTAGTTTTGAAATTTAAAATGTTTTCAATAGCTGTGTGACCATATTTTTAAAATGAGAGTGCAGTCATACCATTTAAATTTTGCTTTTACTTTTCTTTAAATTGTAACTAAAGTCTGTGCTATGATTTCTGGTGCATTTTTTCCTGAAAAGAATTTTTCCCTGAAGCTGTAAAGAAGTACCCCTCCCATGCTGTTTTTGGGGTCCCCTCTTTAAAACGTGTGGGTAGAACAATATGGTCAGTGACCTCTGTGGTCCTGAAAAAGAAAATTTGTCTAAGTCGTGTTACAGTAATAACAGATATTTGCAGCCATGGGAAAGAGGAAGAAAAGAAAAAAAAAAGAAAAAAAAAAAAGAAGAGAATGCTGCCAGTTTAATCTAGCTGATGTATCTGTTGTAGTTAGACATTCATTCACCACAGTACCCAAATACTAAAGTACAGCATGGAACAGAAGAAAACCCAAACTCTTGTTGCTTAAAGGGGGCTGGATTTTTTTCTTCATATCATTATATTCTCTTTGCATGTTCTCTCTCTGCATTTGTTATTATTCATGTTTTGCTGTGGGAGAACAGCTGATATGGAAGGCTGGTTATACACAGGGCAATGAAATGGTCAGCCTAGAGCATGCTCTGATCTCAAGCAGAGCTTTTCACAGCTGCACAAAAAATGCATGTCATTATCAGCATTTTGTGTGTATGATACACAGAAAGCCTCTGCCTACTCAGAAGATGCAGTAAATACGTATTATAAAAACATGTAACCTCTGTTTACAAAATCTGGCTGCTCAGTACCTGAAACAAACCTTTAAATCTAAGGAGTCGAAATGTAGAAGGAAACAAATATTTTTTCTGTCTGTCTACAAATGAACAATTATGACAAAGGCCATGTCTGGTCCTAGGAGTGCTTCTCAAATCTACAACTACGTTGTTCCAGTGCTTTGTTTAAGAGAAGACCAAGAACCAGGATGGCACTATTCTGTGTCTATATTTTTGCCAAAGGCTATGGGCCCAGTAGAGCTAGGGAGTATTTTAACCACAATCCAGTCTCGACAGCTGTGAGTGTAGGATCATGGTATGTGTAATGACATCTATCCTCCACTCAGTCCTGATACAGACAGGAAGTCAAACTAATATACCCTATGACATAACAGGAAACTGCTGGCAGCAAAAGAAACCTACTTTTCCTGTTCTGAGTCCTTGTAAGGTCCTTAAACAAAGGACCTTTTCCTATAAGATTCATTGAAGACATAGATAATTTCCACATATGTGATTTGCAGTTATTTGGAGAAGTTGCAAATCATGTGGACTTGAGAGGTCACTACGGCCTCACACCATTGAGGCTGTCAGGATGAAAGATCAGGCTTTTATACCGGACATGAAGAAAGGTGGATAATCAACATGAGCTGGTATCAGACCATTAAGACAGAGGAGACACTGTTGAAGAGGCAGGCTAAATGAACTATGACGCAAGTATGTTTCTGTGTACGTAGAATATTATTCTTGCTCAGTTAGAATTATATCTCTGCAAAGTCAATTTGACTAGCCAGTCAATAGCAGAAAAAACCCAATCAACACCTCTATTGACTATTCTTTGAGTTCCTGGGTCAGTATGTTATTAATAGATGTCTTCAGGCTCAGTTATTGGCCCCTTCCAAATATATGCAAATCTACAACTCAGGAAAGCCCCACTCTGAGGGCTTCTCTACTACTGCTTTTTCTTTTTTTACCCACAAGTCCAGTCATTGAAAGATGTTTTGGGGTAATGCAGCTGACTGCTTTAAAGCTGGAAACCTAAGAACTATGTACATACCTAGAAGGTAAACATTTGTTAGTTTGGGAATAGAGACACTCCATCATTAAGAGTTGTGCAGTGATTTTACTGCATACATCTCACAAACATACATCTGGTAATTAGTGAGTCATATTTTTACCTTAAATTGAACCTTGGTATATTCTGAAATATGTGTTTAGGAACCTAAACACATAGAGTGCTTTTTTTAGAGTCCTTTATCAAAAGGTAATGTAGTTGTAGTCACATATTGCCTTTTTGAGAAAAAAAAGAAGACTCTGAGTCTGAGCACACTCCCTACACTTGAGATATATATGAAGGCATACACTATTGAGAGAACCTTTCCAACATTTAAGAATGGACTGGCAGAGAGGGACATAAGCCTGTGAATAGAATAATTCTGTAACCAGTGACAAGTGTGAACGTTTATGTTCCGAATTAATCCTTCTTGCTGTGTGGCTTTTTAGTTAATGCAGCGTAATAATACTACACTTATTACTGTTTAACCAGTCATAGGAATCTCATTTATCTTGAAGTCTTTACTTTCTTCTGTCCAAACATGCACAATTTTCACCATTTTGTGTAAAGTAACCCAGCCTCTTCTGTCATAGGGATGCAAATTTGACCCAGTTGTATTTCATGTGGAAGATCCACAAGCAGACTAGCAATAGAGAATGGAGCAGCACATAGAAAACACATAGTGAATTAGCGAGATGCCTGGAAAGCTCATTTGATTGTCTTTTCACTGTATCTCACACTGTTACACCAATATTTGATGTTCTGAAATAATAATGTTCTGTAATCAGAGTAGAAGCTTGCCTATGGAATGCTAAATAGTGACTATTTTAGATTAATTTGGAGAAAAAAAATAAGAAATAGTTTTCAGACCTCTCAGCCTGTGGAATGCTGGTTTTATTTGTTACTTTACTGAAAAGGTCTAGTTGTGTTTAAAAGTACATTTTATGTTTGGTAGCTGTTCTGCAGAACTATTAGAATATGAAAACTGTAGAAGATTATGGGTTCACCAGCAAGTTTTCCTCACTTGGGAATAATCTATTACTCATTTAAAGTATAAACAACCCTACTAATGTTAAAATAATTGTTTGAGACATTTTCTTATGCTTGGATTTTCAGTATAAGTGCTGAGACTTGCAACTTGGCTAACGTCAGCAGCAAACAAACATCCTGTCAAAGTGCCTGGCACTCTGTGTTCCCTTATGATTGGCAGGAAGCAGAGTGTTTGGGGAAGGGAAGATGGACATTACAAAAACTATAAACTTGTTTTCCCAAAACAATGGCATGATACAAACCCAAAGGGGCCTTTTATTAAATTATTTGCTGTTAGATTAATGAGTTGCAGGGATAAGTGGGGGGAGGGATTGGTAGAGGGTGTGATTGCTCAATATATAACTGAGGTTTAATATAGCTGACATATTATACACATATTTATTTTCTTGTAGGCTGTGCTTTAGCCACATTTTAGCATGCATGGAGCTGAAACCACCCATCTGTATGTATCTATCTGGGGTTCATTTCTAGTACACTGTATTGGCAGTAGTCGCTACGTTAACTTGGTCTGTCTTCATGATCAGTGTCCAGTGCAGATGCCCTTCTCCTTCTTGGGTCTATCACAGCTCAAACTGTAAAGCAGACCAGGTTTTTTTGTTGTACTAGTGCCATCCTCGCATTGTGCAGAAGTTTAGGTTTAATCTCTGCAGGGCATTGTGTGCAAGTCCAGCTGGCCATAGCTGCAGTATGTGTGCTGAACGAGCACATTTCCCAGCCACCCGGGCAGTGTCTCCTGCTCAGTCACTCCAAAACTCTTAGAGCTATGCTGCAACCTGGGAGCTCCTACAACGAAGGAAAATGAGAGAGCTCTTCATTAGACTGCAGTCCTTCAATCTCAAAACCTTCTGGCTCTCTCTGATGCTTTTCTCCTGAAAAGCAGTCTGGAGCAATTTATGAGTTTTGTGCATCTATATGGGCAACCAGATAACTAGTTTAGCCATCTATACAGCACACAAGCAGGTAAGGCCTGTCAGGAGGGGATTGCTGAATCAGGATGCATTTGCCGACAATAAAAACTAGGAAGTGGAATTTTCTTTTTTTCCTATTCTTTCCAGAAGGCATATCTAGAAATATACTGTCATGTCAGTGAGACCCAATAGCAGCTTCTGAAACTACCGAAGTAAATTGAAGTTAGTTCGTAAAAAAAAGGGATTCAAAACATGCAAATGATAACCAAGAGCATGATGGTGAAGGTGTGAATCAGTTCTCTTTTCTCTGAAGGAGCTGTGCACAGGACATGGGAAAATCTGTGATTCTTGGTTTTTGTTCGATTTCATCCTGAGCTCATTGACTGTATGGGGAACAAAAGAAACTGTAATGTTGTGACCTCTATATCTAATTGTTATAAACATATACATTAAGAAATTAAAAGAGGCTTCCAATAATCTTGGGATGGAAGAGAAGGTATCAGTAAATTATCTGTAATTTGTTCAACTGTGAAAGATTTTTTGCTATCGTGAAAAGCTCTTGAACTAAAATATGTCAGCTTTGTGTTGGTGTGTGATACCATCTGGCACATTTGCAGCCACAATTGCTTAATATCAGTGGTGGTTCAAGCAAGGAGCATAATGAATTTTGGCAGCAAGTCTGAATAACAATGAGAAAGTTAAGTTTCTGTTCTTTGGTCATAAATAAGGACATTTCTGTTGCCTTACAGTGATAGACCCAATGAAAAACAGAACTTCTGCTGGTGTATATTTGTACTGGTCTTAGCCAGCAGAGTTAACTTCTTTCGTAGTAGCTGCTGGTATGGGGCTGTGTTTTGGATTTGTGCCAGAGACAGTGTTGATAAAGTGCGGATGTCCTTATTACTGCTAAGCAGCACTGACGCATCATCAAGGCCTTTTCTGCTCCTCACACCGCCCCACTGAGTGCAGTGGGGGTGTAGACGTTGTTGGGAGGCAGCCAGCCAGGACAGCTGACCCCAACTGACCAAAGGGATATAAAGTACCATATAGTGTCATGCTCACCATATTGAGCGGGGGGGAGAAGGAAGAAGTGGGACATTGAGAGTTGTGGCATTTTCTTCCCAAGACACTGTTACATGTGATGGAGCCCTGATTTCCTGGGGATGGCTGAACACCTTCCTGCCCATGGGAATCAGTGAATTAATTCCTTGTTTTGCTTTGCTTGTATGTGTGACTTCTGCTATACCTCTTAATCTATCTCAACCCATAAGTTTTTTTTATTTTACTCTTTCAATTCTCTTCCCCATTCCACTGTGCCGTACTGAGTAAGCAGCTGTGTGGTGTTTATTTGTTGGCTGGGTTAAACCAAAACAAAATTGGGTGTTTCTCTGGAGTCACATGCTTTCCACCTACTCAGGATCTGTCAGCCATACAAGGGCTATTATGCTGCAAAAATGACAAGGTGAGTTGACGTGTGGAGAAGATACTTCTGAGGAAAGACAACAATTACAAATTTATGGAAATCACTGGAACATGTCATCCCACTGGACATTAGTATATTGCCACAATACCGTAAAACTTTAAAAGAATTTTCTGATGTGCTGTCTCTACAGTTCCTTTCTTTCCTGTGCAGATGAGGCATCTACGCATCCATGGATCACTGTAGAGACATTTATACCCTTAATTATGTGCAGATACACCAGGTGTCCTAGGTGTGTTGGAGCAGATAAGGAGAATCCAGTCTAACTCCAGCATGGCTATTTATCGTCCAAATGTGTCTTAACCTACAAACATTGCATGCAAAGCATAAAACAAAGAAACCAACCAGCTTTAACCAAACTGAATCCTACAGATCCTTTAGTGCCAGACCACAGTTGTGAAAAAGACAATAAATAATCCACAGGAGGAAAGGATGGTGTGTGCTTGTCCTTCTGCTAGCACTGTTACTGCTTTATACTGCAAGTGGCTAGTGGATGTTTGATCAAGGACGTCATATTGTAGACACAGCAGTAAATCTACCTCTGTCTACATGCTCTGCAGCCCAGCACAAAGGTGTGGGCAGGTGTGGCAACATGCTACTCTCTCAGTCCACACAGGTAAGTCTACAACAGCTTGGGAAATGCCTGTCAAGCTTGCTATCTAAAGGACTAACTTGCACTAGTGGAGCTGTGTGACACGGTTTGGTTAGGGCTGGCTGAAGCTTCTTTTTTACTCCAGTTCAAGCTTACGAATGTTTGCAATTAGTTTATTTTAAAGACTTGGTCTTTGATTTTACAGGCATTTTGTTTAATTTTGAACAAACACGGGTTTCCTACAATGCTCTCCAGCCTTAATTAAAAGTCTTGTCTTGAGTGAAAAGATTCTCCTTATGGTGAACTGATTAGCTGGTGTATAAGCTGAGTGAACAGAGAATAGTGAAAAAAAACCAGCAGCAAATTCTATTTGGAATTGGAACAAATATCATTGGGGAAATTGCATGTAGACATCATCAGTCACAGTAAGAGATTTCTCTGTGAGTGGCATCTAATTTAATGATTTCACAAATGGGTGGGGGTGGCTCCATCAATTTTTGGTGAGATGACAGGCTCATTACATTTATAATAGCCAGGACTTGATCCTGCAAACCTTACTCACCAGAGTGAAAAATAGTTTGAGGCAATGCCATTGTTATGTGCAAAATAAAGGACAAATAAAGATCAAAATAAATATATCTTTTCCTCCCTTTTTACCATCAACATAATATTTCTGAAGCTGATAAAAGGATACCCTTTCTTGTCTGGTCTGAGATATAAATCAGTCCTCCATTTTTTTTTTTTGATGCGTACTTGAGGTAAAAAGCATTATAGCAATAACAATAATAAAACCAATAATGCACAACTCACTGGATAAGCAAATTACTAGTTTTGCAGTATGTTATGACAAAGCAGTAATGTGAAGGGAATATAATCAAATACTTATTCTCTACAACAGTAGAACTACAACACTCCAATATCTTGCAATGGTGTCTTTTTGCTAGATTTCACTCTCCCATTTAGTGGTTTAACAAAAGGAGAAAGTAAAACTCAAAATATCATCAGGCTGCCTGTGCATCAAGTGTCTTGCTGAATGCCCTTCTCTAGTGCAGTGCTAGCATGAGAACTGGCAGCTGGGCAGCATATGATGATTCCAAGGTTTAAGTCAGTGATCTCGAGGAAACAACCTCACCTTCACTGCTCTATTTCTGTCCTTGACTGAAAAGTAAGGTTTGACGACATATGTAAAATACAGATTAACATATTTGTGGTGGCCGCTTGGCCAATGGTACAAGAGACTGAGAGGGCTATTGGTAAGACAGTCTCTGGCACCAAAGACTTAGTGCTTATGGTGAGGGAAAGAAGCCTCTCCCCAGAATGCCATGTTTGGTTATGGTAATATATCCCAGTTCTGCTTCCCCAGTTGGCTCCTGGTGTTAGCCACACCCCTGTACTTAAGCCTGACCTGTCACATGTTTGGGGTCATTTGCCTCTAGAACCCTTCACGAGCTGAAGCAATAAACTGCTGTTCGTGGAAATCTATGCAAGGATCCTTCTCAGCTCCTTGCCATCGGATTCATATTACTGAAGCCATCCCTGCGTCTGTGTGTTCATGCATGGGAGCCACAGAGCCGTAGGGGACTCAGTTGTATTTATTATACCTTCTTTTGAGCCTAAAAGTATTTTTAAAGCATTTTTCATCTCAAAGGACACTAAAACTGTTTGTGGTTAACTGAGAACAGCCCTCTCCAAAAATGAGTTTTTCTATGCCAGGTATGATATGCAATTTTGAGAAAAAAGATAATGGGAAAGAAAAAGGGAAAAGGAAGAGATGAAAAGGGGAATGAATATGAGACAGAGGTGCAGAGGAGTACAGCTGAATTTGTGGGGACACCCAGATTAGTAATCTTGGTTAAAAAATCCCTGAAAGTCTTAAATAGGAAATAGACAGTTTTGCATTTCAAACTCCAGAGGGGAAAGTGATTAATTCTCAGAATCAACATATGACATCATGAGGCATAACTGTGGGGTGTGCACTACACTATAAAGCACTTTCTTGTGTAGGATCAGTACAGTAAAGACACATGTTAACTGAGGCGGCATTATGCTAGCTTTACTTTATGGCAAATCCTTCCTTTATAAATTGATAAAAAGGCTGATTTACTTGTAAAGTTTAATTCTATCCTGATTAGTGATCACTTCATCACTTGAAATACTAGAGCAGGGGGGAATTAGAAGGGAGGGAACCAGTTTCTTATTTGTACTTAAAATAATAGGCATTGGACACCTGGCACCCTATAAATACTGTGACACTGTACGATGGCAAACATGGGCACAATGCACTGCTTATTCTCAGTTGGAATCCATCTGTACACTACAGTAGTAAGACAAAAGAGGATTGTTAGCACTTAAAGGCACCTTGACGCAGTCATACCACTTGACTGTTTTATTAATTGCCCCATCTGTTAAGTGAGAACTTTCTGACATAGGTTGGTACACGCTCTTAAACCCCTTGGTCTGCTTCCTATTGGTTCCACATGTGTTTGTATTTGTTCTCAGTAGGCAGAGATTCCAGAGAGAAAATGAACCACTGCAGATCGATTGCAGTATCAGTCATGCAGAAGACATGGTAATACATGCCACTTCAGTCTGATTTGCTGTTAACCCTTCGAACACAGAAAAGTAGTGGGTGTGGGATGGAGAGAAAGAGAGAAACCAGTAAGCTGCCAAAGCATCTACTGGGAGAAATAGGATGGGTATCATGACTTCTAAATTACTCATCTTGTTAGGGGCTCTCTGCCTTCCAATAATTCTTTGCAAATTACATTTCCACAGCTGCCTGTCTTAGAGCTACGTACTTTAATACAGCCAAGCCAGACAGTATTAGGATAATGTGAAAGATTACACTGCTGTGCTGAGTATTCCTGCCCGTTCTGCACTGCCTGGATAATTCTCTGACAAAATTATAGTGACAATAGCAGTGACTGAGGTCTAGAGTGACAAAAACCAGAACATTGAAAGGTAAGGCCATGATTCACACAAGCAGGGATAAAACAAAGACATAGTGTTGCTAAGCATTTGCAGGAGGTGTAGGTCTGCTTCCCAGAATTTTTGTTTGCATTTATGGTATTGCTTAGAATTATATACTAAAACTTGATTTTCAAAGGCATTGAGGGAAAATTTGTAGTTTGAAGATATATACTATGGACAGATGGGCAATAATTCAAAGCATTTCAATTTATTGAGCAAGTGGGATTAAAATCAAAAGACCATCCTTACGTGAACTCACAGGTAGAAAAGCAGGATTTTTATTAGTTAAAAAGGATTGGCAGCGTGATACTTGGTAGGGCTCTAAAAACGTAGTGAAAAATTTTTTTAGATGTGAATTCTGTGAATTGTACACGATGAGGTTTGAGGGAGGCAAGTAGGACCTGTTTTCTCAAAAGATCAAGGCAGCATAAATATCTTCTTTTGTTATAGTGCTACAGTTGTGTTGACTGCAAAAGCTGCTAGAGTCTATGCTAAGTACAAAGGTCCATATAACCCAACCATTGTTCATAGAACCATTTAGGTTGGAAAAGTCTTGTAAGATCATCAAGTCCAACCATAAATCTGACAATGGCAAGTTCACCACTAAACCATATCCCTTAGTGTCACTTCTACCTCTCTTTTAAATACTTCCAGGAAGAAGGAAACAACCACTTTCCTGGATAGCCCTTTTCAGTGCCTGACTGCTTTCTGTGAAGAATTATTTCCGAATATCCAATCTAAACTTTTCCTGGTATGAATTGAGGTCATTTGGTCTTTTTCTGTCTCTTGTGACTTGGGAGAAGAGACTGATCCCCATCTTGCCACAATCTTCTTTCACGTAGTTGTAGAGAGCGGTAAGTTTTCTCCTGACCCTCCTTTTCTTGAGGCTAAACAACCCCAGCTCCCTCACCTTCTTCTCATGATACTTCAGATGTTTCACCAGCTTTGCTGACCTCTGGACACAATCCAGAACTTCTATGACTTTCTTATAGCGAGGGACACAGAGCAGCTCTTGATGTGTGACCTCACCAGTGCTGAGTACAGGGGGACAGTCCCTGCCCAGGTCCTGCTGGCCAGACTATGGCTGACACAGGCCAGGATGCCACCGGCCTTCTTGGCCACCTGGGCACACGCTGGGTCTTGTTCAGCCACTGCTGAACAGCACTCTCAGGTTCTTTTCTGCTAAGCAGCTTTCCAGCCACAGAGTCCCAAGCCTGTATCATTTTCACATGGGGTTGCTGTGAGCCAATGCCCAGAAAGTGTGCCCAAGTGTGACCCAAGGACCCAGAACTTGGCCTTGTAGAACCTCTTAACATTGTCCTCAGTCTACTGATCCAGCCTCCAGATCCCTCTGCAGAGCCTTCCTACACTCCAGCAGATCAAAACTCCCACCCAAATTGGTGAACTGATTGAGGGTGTGCTTGATCCACTTGTCCAGATAATTGGTAAAGATATAAATTAGTAAAGATACTGGTCCTAGTACCGAGCACTGGGGAAGACCATTCATGACTGGCTGCCAAATGGATGTAACTTCATTCATCACCACTCTTTTGGCTTGAACATTAAGCCAATTTCTTACCCACTGAGGAATACCCCTGTCCACACCATGGGAAGTCAGTTTCTCCAGGAGAATGCTCTGGGAAATGGTATCAAAGGCTTTACTAAAGTTCAGGAAAATAGTACCATTTTTAGTACAATTGGATGAGAAAATTACATTATGGTTGAAAAGCAAGCACAAAGGATAATTACACAAGTCCTTTCAGCCTGTAGCAATTACCAGGGCTGTGAAAGTAAGAAGGTGGGAGGTTGTGTTATGTATGATTCCTGCTCTATGCAGTGCCTGATCTTTCTCAAGTCAAAAATAGGGAATGGGCTACTCTGGCCAGTCAAATTCTCTTCAATGCACCTTCCTCAAACAGATATAACTCAAACTGCCAAAAATTATACAACACTATATATATATATATGCTTAGTTGTATTTTTTTTTTCCAGGAGAAAATTTCTACCTCGGGATCAGCTCGTTGTCCATTAGGGCCTCTCCTGCCCAGGTGCAGGACATTGCACTTCTCTGTTCAATGGTCTAAACTCTCTGTCTGCCTTTTTCTCCAGCCTGCCCATGTTGCCCTGGTTTGCAGCAGGACCTTCTGATGAATTAACCTCTTCTCATCAGAAAATTTGATGAAAATCTGTTCCATTGTGCAGGTATTTAATGAGGGTGTCAAACAGCACTGCTCCCAGTACACAGCTAATAATAGTCCTCCATCTGGACTTTGTGTCTCACATCCCAATCCTCTGGGAGTGGCCATTCAGTTGATTTTTAATCTACCTCAGTATCCACTTATCTAGCCCATATCTCATCAACATGTCTATGAGGACATTAAGAGAAATGCAGCAGTGTTAAAAGCCTTATTGAAGTGTAGGCAAATGACTTTTACTGCTCTCTACTCAACCATGATGCCAGTCACAGAAGGCTGCTGGGAATTTGCTTTTGTGAATCTGTGCTTACTACTCCACTTGACCGCCTTCATAAGTTTAACATGGTTTCCAGGATTATTTACTCCATCTCATTCTTAGGGACTGATGTGAGACTACCAACATGTTCTTATCTAGATCTTCCTAGTCACCTTTCATGAGGAAAAGAGGGACATTTGCCAGTCCTCAGTAGTCTCCCCTGGTCATCACAATATTTCCAAGATAACTGAGAGCAGCCTTGCAATGACATAGGCCAGCTCTCTCAACACTTGTGTCTACATTTCACCCAAATTTGTGGACATGTATAGGTCCAGTTTGTTTTAGTTCTCCCTATCCTGATCCTCCTTTGCCAAGGGTACAACAATCTTCCACTGGGCTTACTGTAGTCTTAGGGACCTGGGGTTCCTAAAGACAAGTGTCAGCAGTAAACACTGGGGTGAAGAAAGTGTTAAGTACTCCTGTCCTTTCTATGTCCTTTATCACCAGCTCCCCTACCACACTTACGTGGTGGCCCACATTTTTCTCACACTACCTTCCGCTGCTGTTGTCTTTTTAGAAGCCTTTCTTTCTGTCCTCCAAATTCAGATGTTTAGACTATTCTTGAAACTTTGCGATGGACTATCATTGCTATTTTTTCTTAAAACCCTCTAATTAGATATAAAGTAAACGTGTAGTAGTTACACTAGAGAGCTAGAGGATACATTAGAGCTGACTCATATAAAATTTAATGTGGTTTTTACATGAGATTTTAGCTTTGTCAATCACAGAATCATAGAAAGGTTTGGGTTGGAAGAGACTTTAAAGACCATCAAGTTCCAACCCCATTGCCATGGACAGGGACACCTTCCACTAGAACAGGTTGCTCAGGGCCCCATCCAGCCTGCACTTGAACACTTCCAGGGATGGGGCACCCACAGCTTCTCTGGGCATCTTGTTCCAGTGCCTCATCACTCTCATTGTAAAGAATTTTTTTCTAGTATTTGATCTAAACCTACTCTCTTTCAGTTTGAAGCCATTCCCCTTTGTCCTGTCACTACATGCTCTTGTAAAAAGTCTCTCTCCATCTCTTGTAGATTCCGTTCAGGTGCTGGAAGGCTGCAGTTAGGTCACCCTGAAGCCTTCTCTTTTCCAGGGTGAAAAACCCCAATTCTCCTAGCCTTTCCTCATAGGAGAGGTGCTCTATCTTTCTAATAAACTTTCTAATAAACTTGCCAGTTCTTCTCTGGGCTTGCTCCAACAGGCTAATGTCCTTTCTGTGCTCAGAATCATCCTAAAAAATACATCAAAGATTTAATTTCTGAGTTTATGTGAGATGGACAGTTTATGTACTTGGGAAGGTAGCAGAATTAAAAGATGCCTGAGGATGTTTTAGTCATCTACTTCTCTTTAAAGATAGACATTTTCTGAAAAAACTCAGGGTTAGCCAAGCATAGAAGTTTCCAGGTATGCACAGAGGATATGTAAGTAGACCCACATTTTCAGGGTCTCCTGGCAGAAGAACATGTGTACATCTTTCTCACAGAAGACTGCAGTAAGGAGATGTGGCAATTTCCTAGTTTTGGGGCTTTGAGTCAGATTTTCTATTCGAACATGATTATTTTGTTGAATTTGTTTGGCTTGTTAACACATCTTGGTGACTCAAGGGAGTTTCCACTAAAATTGGTTCTTGCTCAATGTTCCTCTTTATAGATGCTCAATTGTAACCGCCAACCATCTCAGTGTATGGTGCTTGTTGAGAGGTATCCAGAGGCTGTGCTCTTTGAGTTTTGCTTTTTTTTTAAACTGAGAGTTGATGTGGAAAAAATTTTGTGAGCATTGGATCATATTTAGAAATATAAGTGCTATTAACATTCTTCTTTTATTTTTTTAAGGCCAGAAAGAACCTTGACCAATAAAATGTTAATATTTCATTTACCAGTATTAGCTAATTATTCCTCTCTTCCAAGCTATTGCTGTAAAATTGACGTTGTTATTATTGAAAATGTACATAGAAGTATTTGCTGTGTTCTGCTGCTGAGGGAGTGAAATAAAAACAGGAAACAGTTACCACCACAGACCTACAAAGCAATCTTGAGTCCAAGTCAGTTAAGAACAGCACACTAGCCTCAAAAAAAGGTCCTTTGTACAAACAGACTTAGTAAATAGATTTACATATATAATAGTTTCTAAGGTGATAAGGCTTAATATAATGATAAATTCTGGGAAGTCACAAAAAGTAGCTGTTGGAGAGAAAAGTGATTTCTTCCGTGTCCTGCTGTTCCTAACTCATGTCATTTTGCCTCTATAGCTTCATTATATGAAAAGAGAATACTAAAGACATGCTGTAGGGGTGTGCTGATCATAAAATTCCTCAATAAACCCTTTATTTCTAGCAAAATATTTTTTTAATAAACATTCCTTTTCACAGACCATTTTAAAATTATTTATAATTAAGAGCCAATGCCTATGGAGTAGAATAGGTCAATGATCTCCTGCTGGTTCATGAATGCAGAAGCATTTATTTTCCAAGCAGCTGATCCTCTGACACTGTTCTATTAGAACAACATTTTTTCTACTATATAGAATGACTAGGGCAGGTTTGGACATTTTATCTGATGGATATGGTTGCACAGGTGTAACAGATACTGCACTGTGTGACCCAGTGCACTTTTACAGATTTGGAAGGGGCTCTGTCTAGGTCCTAGATAAATTTCTGATTTTGAACAGACCTTGTTATTTGATCGGGATACTTGAAGACTACTTGTTTTGATGTTTCCGTTCTCTTCTTCTATTCCTTTTCTCAGAAAAACCCAGCAAAACTTAAACTTCTAGCAATTTATAATAATTTCCACAAATCAGTTCCACAAAATAGGCTCTTTTTAGGAAAGTGTTGGGAAAAAGGAAAGAAAATTGAGAAGTATATCCTGTATAAAGGAAACAAGAATTAATAAAACTGTATGTTACTGGGATTGCTCATGGTTCCAACAGTCTGTGTGCAGCTTGAGTTTTAGTTTAAATCTTGCATTTGTTATGATTCCCAAAAGTGACCAGTGACATGTTCATAGTAGTAAAGACAGAGAAGTTCCCTCCTGGAAGAGGTCTGTCTGTACTGCTATCTTTTTTTTTTTTCATGTGTACACTCCTGTGACTCAAACATCAAGAAGAGTGGTGAAGGAGAAATACGGTTTTATGCAACAGTCAGTCTCATAGTCAACTGAACACATCTTCTGTGTCGCTGGCTCCTTCTATCACCCTGAGCACCTAACTGCTCTCTCTCCCTGCTGGGACTGTGATTATTAATAATTAGATAAGTAGCACTTGTACAAAACATCACGGGTCAAGAAAAAATATCATTAGTAACAGTTTTTTGGGATATAGTAGGAAAAAATAACTGGGTAGGAGTTACAGAAGATAGAAGTTCTCCTAGAGACTGAGTGCTGAACACAAAAAGAGATCATGTCAGAATGTACCTTTGAAGAAAAAATGACATGAATATTTTTTTAGATCTCACAGAACAGGAACTATAAGTAAATGATAATGCTGTGAAATATTAACCTGACAAAGCAAGTGATGATTATGAAATTTCAGAGTTAATGGGCTCTCCTTATAACTTTTTGATATGAATACTGGTAAAGACATTGCAAAAACCCTTCCAGTGCACAATGGCTGGGTATCCTGCTGGTTATGAAATATGTTTCTTCTTTGTCACACTCCCTCACTCATTTGGAAAACTTTAGGAGTCAGGTTAGCTTCTAGCAGTTTCCTTTGAAAGATATTTTTGAGTAGAACTATAAATTCTTCACAAAAATGCAGGTAATACACTATTTCCAATGTTGAACACTATCAGCCGGCACTAAATTAATTAAAGAAAGATTCGTTTTCTTTACTAGGAGAGGGAGAGAGTGCATAAGAAAGCAGGAAATGATCTTTACACATCAGTCTCTCTTAGGGAATAATTCAATGCCAAGACTGCTGACCAGGCTGCAGCTATAATGAGCTTTTATTAACTTTTCTATTAGTGCTCCAATTCTTTGTCTACCAAGATCCCCTCCTTTCGTATGGCAGTAATCCCAGGTGGTTGACCATGCAGTAAAGAGTGGATTTTGCTCAGCTAATAAACGTGGAAATAAGAAAATGCTTTCCCTGAAGCTTAGCAGCATTGTCTGGAAATATATTCTTCACACAGAGTGTGTCCAAATGTCTGGGAACAATGTGAAGTCTGGGTTCCCATCACTCAAAGTTGAAGTGCCTGTTGAAGAGCAGGAAAGAGTTGGGCCATTACTGTGGGATCAGAGGTGCTGTAACACTGCTGGTGTTTGGTACAGCATCTTTTTGAAAGCCTTAGGAGCCTAATGGCTTGGTAAGATCTTATGCCGTTGTTATTCGGGTGCATTAGTACTGCTAATGAAGAAGAGCTACTCCAGATTGAGACTAGCAGAAGTATGACTGAACTCAGCTTTCTGGCTGGATAAAAAACTTTGTCTTCCTTCTTTTCCAAGGAAAGTAACTTCATGGCTTTTTATGTCCAGCAAGTTCAAAGGGAGGATATGAATTCTGTGGAGGGTTGAGGAAAGAGCTCACAACGCAACGAAGCTTATGGAAGAGTTATTCCAGTTTAAAATGTCTTATGTTTTGTGCTATGGATTGTAGAGAAAAAAAACTTTGTACTGAAATACCCTGGATACTAGCCAGAATGTTCTCCCAAGAATACCTCTTCAATAGGGGTGAATGAGGGGGTAAGATGAGCCACAGGGAGTGTGCAAAGTACACAGGAGGAAGGGTAAGAAGCAAAAGGAGGTGCCAGTACAATTGACTAAAGAAAACCTGGACCTCAGATCCAAGTGCATGTCTGCTAAGCCTTCCTCTGAAGATCTCACCCACATCTCTGGCACTTCCACAGCAGATAACCTAAGCTGACATTCACCTTGGCTACATTACAGAAGTAATATTTTCAGCCGGACAAACTGTTGTTGAACAGCAGCTCCATTGAATTACTCATGCTTTCCTTTATGAGCATACATGTTTTCTTTTCCATAGCAGGGGTTTTTGGTTTGGTTTTTTTGTGCATACTAAGATACTCGCAGTCGCCCTTTCTACTGTTCAGTCTTGCTAGGTTTACTTGCACAGTGTAGTCATGTATCGTTCACTTACAGTACTTCGACGAGAAGCAAACCATGGTTTAGATCAATTTTGTAAAGCAACTTTATTGGTGTGTGAGATGTAGTTGTGGGGAAAAGTTATTGCTCTTGCCATTTTAGCTTCTGGTTTTTTAAATGAAACAAATGAGGCCTTCATGGCAATTGATACAACTCCGACAGGACCAGCCTTTTTCATCCTAGCCTAAAACAGACAAGATCCTAGATATGAATGAGAGGAATTGCAAAATACTTGCACAATGAGAACTTTATTTAGAATAGCATCAAAATTATTAAACTGGATAAGGAATCATTCAGTTGCTCAGCTGCCTCTGAAAAAAATGTTTAGCAAAAAGGGTGGGATGATTTGCACCAATATTTATCCTCCCAAAAAGCTGTCAGTCAACAATGTTTTTCTCTCTTCTTCTGAGAAACAGGATTTGTCAGACTTCCTGAGCCAGTGGTATTTAAAATATAAACAAATTAAGACAAAAAACAATAGGTGTTTTTCTACAAAGGGGTTATTCATTTATCCTCAGCTTTTCATTAAAAAAAAAAAGAAGAGAGATATTGCAAAATGTCTAACTACAAACCTATGTAAAAACATGCATGTGTAGGGCAACATTTAATTTTTTTCCCATCAACTTTCAGCTTTTGATTGGTTTACTTCTCAACAAACTTGGTCAGTAAGAAGTCATAAATCTGGCTACTTTATTCTGCTCTGCTTTTTGTGACACTTTTTTCTTTTGATCATTGTCTTAGTCAATGAGTCATATAAAATTAGTGGATCTATGTGTGTAGTAAGGTGATAATGTGCTAGGAAGATGATATGATTTGTCCTTTCGTCTGTGCTGTCAGCTGCAGACAGACACTGGTAGAAGAGTGCAGAATTGCAGCTCTGGAATATGTTTCCCAGATGTAACCATTTTATAAACAGCACAGTAAAACAAATATAACACCCTAGACTGAAAACAGCTAAAAAAGTCCCTACTCCCATGCTGTACTTACATGCTCTCTTTCATCCAAACACCCTCAGTCTCACAAAAATTGATGAACAATGGAATATGTTTTTACTTTCACGTGTTAGGAACAGCATGACATGACTTGCCTGGGGCCTCATTTATCTATTTCTTGTTTAGGACATTATGCCTCTATCATTAAGTGAAAATTGCCCACCATTATCTGTTCATCCACCAGATCATAAAAGTAAACAGGGGGACAAATCCAAACCATATCTACCCACATTTACAAGAAAAACCCATGATGCATTTTTCAGTTCTCCTCTATCTAGCAAGAAATTTGAACCCTTTGACCTTGCTGTAAAGCCTCAATTCATGACATAAGAGGTGATTAGAAGCCCTTGTTGTGGCAGGAAGAAAAATACATCTTGGTGTATAGTCATACCAAAAGCAGAAACCTTGCTCTAGGTAGTGTGGCCCCCCGTCTCCCACGTTTTTCCTATAGGTCCAGTATTTCACTCAAGGGGAAGTGTATGAGCAGGTGGTGTTCAGCACTGTCTGTTCTACTCACTGATCACTGATTTCTGTTCCCTGGTTGGATGGGTATGTCCGTGAGTGTTCTTGTGTGGCGGCTCGGTGCCAGTTATGGGTCACAGGGTCACCATGGGTCGCAGGGGTGTGCACCAGCTGCCAGCAACTGGAGACTCTAGTGGTAAATAGGGTAAGAGGTTTGGGAGCCACAAATTGAGGTGGCCTGCGCTGGGTACGGTTGGGAACAGAAGGTCTGAGGGTTGTCTACTGGATTGGCAATAGGTTCAAGTCAGCTACGTCAGAGACCCACGGTCTGAGCTGGGTAATAGGAAGTTCCACCAGTCTGAACCAGCTCACAGAGAGAGTTGTTTGTGTGTGTTTGAGAATGCATGAAGCAGCCGGGAGACATTCAGGTCCAAAGCAGCTGCAGATGTATGTCTAAGGCCAGTTACTGGAGTGATACATATTAACTTAGACCTGTGGACCTCGAAGTGACATCCTTGCTATCTTACACTTGGGAAAGCTGAGGCAGAAAAAGGAGACAGAAACCAATTTACCTAAAAGGCCAAAGGCAGATTACCTGTGGTTTTGACTTCTGGAAGAGTGAGAGTCACTGCTCAAAGGCAGTGAATAACACAGAACATCTCTAAGCTCAGGGTGCCGTAGGTGAAGAGGAATGGAGACGAACAAAATCCTTCTAGCTCAACAAGGAATGTGTCTGTGCAAGGAAGGAGATTGTAAATGTCTGCCACACTCACCTCAGCTGGCAGAGGTTAATATTTTGGGAAATATTCAAAGTGAAGGCATCACAAATTTTATGCTACATGTCCCAAATCAAATCAAAGAAACATACAGAACCAGGACTCTTCTAAGACAGCGTCATATTTTAGGCTGGTAAGCTGTAACACGTAAGGTGCTAGTAGTTATAACTACTATAATAACACATGCTTTGTCATGTCTTGTTCTTTAATTGTCTTTCACACTGTACAGCTTTCCATTCTATCCTCTGCCTTGCTCCAAACCACATACTGAAGAAAATATTTCTAGCATTTAGCATTAAAATCTTTAAGACAGACCACAGTGCAATTAGACTATTGTCTTGCTGGAGGTGCATAACAGCTTGGCATGTGGTTTTTCTTATACTTCGTACTCGGCTTGTGTCAAGAAAAAATGCCAAATGGCAACATGTGAAGTCTGTGGATGGTGGCTAAATATATCTTACTATGACTAGTCCTCAGATCCTGTTTCCTTGCTTCAAGCACCACAAAGCAAGCCACAAGCTGTGCAAAAGGCAGGACGCTTGGCTTGACTTCCTCTGTGGCTGAGACATTCTAGAGAGATTTTCATCCTGAGTTCCTTTGTTGAAGAGAAACTTGTCAGGACACCATGAACTTTTAACTGGCACACATGGGGTCTGTGGAAGAGACATGAACTCTTGTAGTGTTAGAGGAAAATACTGCCCTGGCTGAGCATTTCTGGATGGTTTTATTTTGTGTGAAAGCCACCTGGAAAATCTTCCTGACTCAGCTGGAGTATGAAAACACTTGCCAAAACATCAGCCCAAGCTCAGCTAATCTTGATGCTAGTTATTAAGTCAGTATTTGAACCATGGAGGAGTGAAGTGAATGTGTCAGGAAGTGTAAGACTGGGGGGATGGATGTTGTCTTCCCTTCCTTTTGCTACAAAGCAACAGTATCCCTACTCATAGCTTCAGAGCTCCACATCTATGCATTGGTATCTTTGTATGTGTGGTGCGATTTAAAAAAAATACATATATGTAGCTGCATACAAAATAAAAATACAAATGCTTGAATATACATATTCATGTACATGCTCTTCTGCATATGTATCTGCATGAGAGCAAGATCTAGTGAACAGCTTGAAGTCTTCTGTGTTAAGTGCTTGCATTTTGTCAGCAATTGTTATGACATTATAATTCTATCACAACAAAATCGAGTTTGTTTTTTTTACTGTCATCCAAGTCTGCCTTAATATGACAGGGACCATTGGAAACAGACATTCTCTTTGAAGGGAAACATTGTCCCTGTTAACTTCTGTGTCAAAACCCTGTGACTTGAAGAAGGGGTGCTAAGATTACAATAGCACAGCAAATTACTGCTTGATATTTTTGAGAGTTTAAATGGCACTAGGGTTTTATTGCCCTAGGTGTTATTCTAGACCTTAGTGTTGACAAAGATGAGTTACCACTGTATGGAGAAAGCAAGAGAAAGGGTGGACAAGGTACCTGGTTGGGAGAACTCTGCATACAGCCTGAGTCTTTTTTTTGGCATTGGTTAACTCTATCTTTGACAAACATTCAAATTCGTTCCCGTGCCTGTTTTGGAGCAAATGAATTCCTGTATCAGCATAAGTGGGTTGTTGCATTTGCTGGGATACATGAAAGTATACTGTACCTATATGGTGCATTCAAATAAAAGGCTGGGGAATAATGCTGCTCAATTAGCAGCAAACAGGAACTGAATGAAGATGATTAAATTTCTATTGCTTGCTAGGAAGGCAGAAGCTCCTGTGCTTCAAATGAATGGTTAAAGGGACTGAGAACACTTCAAGGGTTTTCCAAAGCTATTATGATCTTTCAAACCAATAGCTATCTTAGAAATGATGAGCTAGAATCTTTAATCAAGAAGGAACTGGTATAATTTCCCAATAAATGGGAACAGAATGCTGTGTAGAACCAAATGATAGCAGTGCCCCGGCCTGGTAAACTAGTCTAGTTGTTTTACGGGCAGAGCATGGGGAAAGTAAAAAACTCTGTTACGAGTTCATGAGTGCCTGTTCCCTGTTGTACTACAATATTTGACCAATTAGTGTTCAGAATAGGTCACAAGGCACTCTGTTTTAGGATAACTTTTCGGACTGAAAATTTTAAGGTCTATTTAAGCAATGCATTCACTTCCACACTATGCAAATCAATAAGACCTCCAAAAACTTCTCACTTGCTTAATAAAAAAGATAATTTTATTATTTGAAAATGTTACAAGTATATTTCAGTGTCCATAATTTATTCAGACATAAATATTTTGGGGATTTTTTCTTTCCCCCCCCCAAAAAAATCCCCGAAGTCTTTTAGTACCTTCTTACTGGTCTGTTTTTGCTACTTTTTTTCCATTATAATGACATAAAATACACACTTAAGAATGAATTAACTCAGAAATAATGTTTATTTTGCTGTAGCTGAAATTACCTGTTTTGATATCACTTCAACGTGTTTTTGTCCAAGTTTACTGTAAACTGCAACATTATGACATTTTTAGAGAATTTGGGAGAAGTTCGATCATGATTAAATTAGGATCATTAAAGAATGCTGGTAAGAATGGAATGTGAATTATAAAGAACAGTAATTAAGGTATGCAAGTGAAAATAATTCATGATGCCTGGTTTCCAGTGATTTTGAGTCCATTTTCAACTTACATGACCACGCTGTCATAAGCTCAGTTGTCACCCTTTAGCCTATTTGTACCTCAAACTCCTTTTGAATCCCCAGTACCCCGGAGGAATGTAATTGTCTTCATCTCTACCTGACTGGATGGGAAAGAGCAGACAGAAGCACTGGTTAGGACTGGGATTTGTGCTAGCCTCCTAGGACAGCTATGACCTCTCAAAGCAGACATCTGAGCTACCAGGCATTCCCCTGAAACAGGCACTAAACCTGGGCTCTCTTCCACTCAGATTTTACATGTACTTGTACTTAACAGATATTTGTTCTCTAGTTTCATTTTTGGATGAAAAAGATATCCCGTGCTTTTAAATGCGTATTACTTTCAGCAATTTAAAATAATTGCAGTAAAAGGGAAAACTAAAATTACTTCATTACCTTTCCACTAAAGGAAAATAAATTAAACAACCATGAATATCAGAGTCAGAAGCAGCTGGAATGATTGGAAAGGATGTTGCAGATGTATAAGTTTACTGGGGAGACGAAGCCATATATGTTAAAAAAAGGTATTGCATCATTGGTTCAACACAAACTTGTTAAAGATTTCTATACAGTTCTTGGTCATTCTTCTAGGGCTTTCTTCAGGGGGTGTGTTTGAGATAGGTGCAGAGGGGCTGAAATGTGCTGCCGGGAAATAAGTCAGAGTATATGGTATTTTGGGCTTTTGGTTTGGTAGACTGGACTAGTGGGAAAGAGTTCTCAGGATTTGGCTCTAGAACAGAGAGTTTGTGAGAAGGAAACAAGTGGAGTTGAACAACAGCTGGTCCATCCACAACTGCAGGTCAGTGGGAAAAGGTGCTAATGGCTTGCCTATTAGTGGGTCTTGGCATGCAAGCACACAGAGCGAAATTTTCCATGAAAGAAGCAAAAATTGCTATATGATACCTGTGCCCAGAACAATAATGATGTAATGAACCCTTTACAACACTCCTGTCCCACAGAGCCTTTCCTCTATACACCATACTGTCTCTAATAACAACCTTGAATGAGAAGTTTCTCAGCTGAAAGGTTCAATATGTAGTAGGAATGGGGTCACTGAGCCTGAACTACATCCAGCAAACTCTAACTGGTTAACAAAGGCCTTTTGACGAAAGATGTTTTGTATATGCAACTGGATCCCTTTTCACAGCCTCTTTTCTACCACCTGCTCAAAGAAACAGGACTCATGCACACTCTGGAAATAAAGACCATCAAAATGCTGCAGTTCAGCCCATTACAAGCTTTGTAGCTCTGTTGCTGCATAATGAAGAAATTTATATTTTTTCAGAAAGGAAGCTGAAAATGTAATTAAAAATGATGAGGGAAATCTTTTCTTAATGACTTGTACATATAAAGTTTGTCATACAATTGTACTGAGATGTACAAAATATTATTTGTTTTAAAGCTGGACAGTCATTGCACAATGAGATTACACTTTAAAAATATGTTTGAATTGCAAATAAACTGCTGAAAACATTTAGGGAGCAGGTAGGTTGTGATTATAGTAGTTTAGGACTCTGTGTGTTTGAATTCAGCAATCACACATTCTCGTTACACAGAAGAGAATATGATCCTGCATGGGAAGTGTTAAATGAGAAAGGAATGTTTTCATTAAAGAAATTCAAAACTGATTTATGGCCCACTGGTTGCATCTCATAGTGAAAAAAGGAAACCCTATAAATAAAATTGCTTAGAGGGAGTCCTTTATACCTTCCACAGGGCCATCTAAGAAGTTTTCTTTTAAACTTTAAGTTAAACTTTAAAATTTTAAAATAAATTTTGAGCAATAACCTTAATTTTAGTCCTAGCTGCTTTGCCATGGTTTAACTGTTTTGTGACTGTATTCCTCTAAGTTTCTGATAGAATTTTCTGAAGAGACAAACTCCGACGAAAAGACTAATCCAAAACTGATATACTAGATAGGTAGGGAAATGTATCAGTATTCACTATCTCAGTAATGTCTGAAGATCTACTTGTTGAGACCCAGTTTTAACACAAGCTGTATTTCCCATAACCTTCTTTAGGAAAAACAAAGAAAAAAAGAAAAAAAAGAAAACAAAAGAGGCAGGATAGAAAGAGAGAAAGAAAGAGAAAAAAAAAGTTATTGGACACACTAGGTTTCTCTTCATTACAGAACAAATCTGCCTGGAAGAAGAAAGCTGCTACTGTGTATAAATTCCTTAAAGGTCAACTTCACCATTGCTGATATTTGGATTGTTGCTACTGGGGACTTAGATTTAAATTAATTAGTGATCTTACCAGAAAATGGGTTTAAAATTGTCTTCTAGAAGACACAGAGATATGAAGAAAACAGTGAAGTTAAAAAAAAAAGAAATTATTATGTCCTTATTTCAGAAAGAAATCTATCATGTCCTAAGACAACCTGTGGCACAGAAATGAATTTTGTGTATCTGACAAAATTTGTTTCTCATGAATAAGTTTTCTGGGTGTAGCTATATAATAAAATAGTTGGCATTTCCCTTCTCTGTATTAAGGTCTGCTTCTGAACAGTTTAAGTTCTCAGCATAAATAATGGACACCTTGTCTGAAGTCAATAATATGAATAATAAAAAAATGGGGAATTTGTATATGTTTACAAACCTGCATCTTATCCAGCAAGAAGTTAGTTAAGCAAGATCTTTCAGTGTTTTTTCCTTCCTGAGGTGTTAAATTGAGACAAAACTCAAGGTCTTGCTCCAAATGCTCACCATATTTGGAGAAATTCAAACACAACCAATCTCCTCTGCTACTTCTGTTCTGTACAAGAGACTAAACCAATATTTCATATCCAAACACTGCTGCCTTGAGTGGGAGGGAAAAAATTAGTGATGACAGGGAATGAACTAAATAATTTTTGATGCAGCAATCCAGAAAGCAAAATCTATGGAACATGTCCAGTTCCATTTTTACCAAGCAGAGAACTAGCTGTAGCTGTTTATTATGACTGGTTGTGCCAGTTTGATAGCATGGAATCATATTTGCATAAAGATAAAAGGGAAGGTGATAGAGAATAGAGTTTCATCATGCTTTTACCATCAACTAAGGTAATTTCAGAGAAATTAGGTAGAATTTGTTAAAGAATTCTTCCCAGTAAATGATAACTCTGATTTCACAATTACAGGACACTGCTTGATAAGGTTTTCAAGGCAGAATAAAAGATACCTGAGGTGGTAGTATCCCTCACTAGACAGATCTAACGTTGCTGTGAAAGGTGCTTTGTCAGATTTTAGCTGTACACTTTCACACCTGCAATTCCTCAACCAGAGCAGTGATGCTAATGAAGACCAGGTGCTTTTTCCATCCTGCAGACAAGGAACAGGCATAAGTGCTACTGTATGATATCTGGGAGCCTCTCTTTGTCTCTCCAGATGGGCTTTGATGCCTGCCATAACGTGCCTTTTCAAAATTCTAGAGTGGAAAGAAGTTCAGACCTGAAAGAAAGTCCAGTGGAACAATCAGACAAGGTCAGACAGGGAAAGCAAACAAATATAGTGGCTATGTGTGGGGCAAGCAAACATCTTGTACTAAAAAAGGTACTTCATTAAGGGTATGCACCCATTACCTATTCTTTTCATACTGGGATCTGGGTCAGGGACCTGAATATTCAGGAGAGAGGAATAAAATAAAATAAAATAAAATAAAATAAAATAAAATAAAATAGAAAATAAAATAAAATAAAATAAAATAAAATAAAATAAAATTAAATTAAATTAAAATAAAATAAAATAAAATAAAATGCTGCAAGATAGATATCAAAGAGATGTCATGATATTGGCAGCTCCCAGATAGTCCAATTGAAGGGCCCTTATTCCCCTACACTTTGAAAGTTTGCTATTTAACCTGGAAATGTGTAGTGGATGTCTTAAGAAAGACTTATTTTTAATAAAACACGAGGTTTAAATTGTGATTGCACTTACATTGTTATAATATTGCATTATGCAACACGAAAATTTGTTGAAAGGAATTCCTTACAGAGCACTTTTCCCACTTTTCTTTGCATTTCTGTGTATTAATTCTTAGGTTGTCCACTCCCCACATTTTACAACAGTTGAGGAGAAGATAATAATGGCTCTGAGAAGAGGGAAAAAAGGAACCTGTTGAAAGGGGAAACAAAAGAGAAAAGGTCTACGTTTTCAGCAGGACCTTAGTTAATTATCTGACTCCTTCATAGCCACCTCCGCACATGACATTAACTCAATGAAAAAAATTATCATTTCTACATTGAGGGGAAAAACCAGGAATGGGCAAATACCAAAAAGTGTGTCACAGTGCTTAACTTTAAAGTCCTAGTTTAGTTAGAGTGGACTTGAAGCACTGCAGATATAGGGCTCGTTGTTTTCTCTTTCCTTTTAAGTATAACATTCTTGAACTGAAAGCACAGAGTGGGAGTTGACAGGAAAGTTTTGTATAAGATAGAGTTTTGAAAGGCTAAGGTGTGGTGCAGTAAATGTAATGAATCCTCTTGAGTTTTCCCATTTATGAATCCTCCTATAGTGACCTCTGATGCAGCAAAAAGCGGAATGACCCAAAGTGCTTTCTTTCACTGCTCATTTGTTAGTGACTTTACTCTGTGTTTGGGATGACTATGGATCTTTTGGCCAAAAACTTCTTGAGCCATTATACATGTAAACCATTTGAAACTAACATAGCCATCTGTATACATAATCGGAGCATTGTGGATCTACTTTTTCCCGATAAGTCTGTCAGCCTCACCTTGATCCTTGATCCCTGTGAAGGTGGTGGAGCACCTAGTCCTGGAAAACATTGCAAGTAAATAAAGGATGAGAAAAGGATGAGACAATCATCAGAAGCATGGCTTCACCATAGGGAAGTAATGACTGACCAACTTTAAAAGCTTCTGGCTTAGCAGATGATATGAAAGCAGAGGATATTGCCTACATGCCTTCAGTAAGGCCTTTGAGACTGTCACCCATAAGATCCCTGTAGATAAGCTGTTAATGTTGGGCTGGATGAATAGTCAGTGATGTGGGTTGAAAACTGACTGAATGTCCAGGCCAAGAGAGTGAAACCAAGTCTAGCTGGAGGCCAATAATGATGGTAAAACATTGGGTCAATACTGGGTCAAGTTCTGTTAAACATCTTCATTAATAACCTGGCGGACGAGGCAGAATTTGCCTTCAGTAAATTTGCTGCTGACACAAAACTGGAAGGATTGGCTGATACACCAGATGATTCTGTTGCCAGCCAGAGGGATATTAACAGCCCAGAGAAATGGGCCAACAAGAACTTGGTGAGGTTGAGCAAGGAGAAGTGCAAGGTCTTGCCCTTGGGGATAAACAAGCTGATGCTCCACTGTGTGCTGGGGGCCACTCAGCTGGAAAGCTGCTAGGCAAAAAGGGTCCTGATGGATCCCAAACTGAACATGAGACAACATGTTCTTGCAGCAAAGACAGCAGATGGAGCAGACGGGATCCTGTGCTGCATTAAAACACTGCCAGCAGGTCACAGGAGGCGAACCTTCACTGTACATCCCTCTCCCTGTCCTTGGCACTGCTGACACCTCACCTTAAATCCTGTGTTCAATTTTGGTCCCCTCACTGCAAGAAAAACTTTGAAGTGCTGGAGCATATCCAGACAAGGGCAAAATAGCTGGTGAAGGGTCTGAAGCACAAGCCTTGTGAGGAACAGCCAAAGGAACTGGGACAGTATAGACTGGTGAAAAGGAGGCTCAGGGGAGATCTTATCTCTCTCTACAAATACTTGAAAGGTGATTGTACTGAGGTGGGGTTCTTGTTACTGCTCCCAATGACAAGTGACAGGACAAGAGTAAATGGCCTCAAGTTGTTCCAGAGAAGGTTTAGAATGGAAATTAGAAAATTTTTTTCACTTGAATGACGATCGGGCATTGGAACAGACCACCCAGGGAAGTGGTAGAATCACCATGCCTGGAAGTGTTCAAAATGTGTGTGGGTGTGGTGCTTGGCGATATGGCTTAGTGGTGAACATGGTAGTGCCAAGTAGCTGGCTGGACTTAGAGGTCTTTTGCAACTGTAATGATTCTATGATTCATCTCTCCTCAGCACTGGTGAGGCCACATCTGGAGTTCTGTGTTGCGTTTTGGGCTCCCCAGTCCAAGAGAGACATGGACATACTGAAGATTTTCCAGCAAAGAGCCATCAAGACCACGAAGGACCTGCAGCATCTCTCCTCTGAGTAAAGCCTGAGAGGACTGGGGACAGTTCAGCCTGGAAAGCGAAGGATCTTCAGGAGAATTATTAATGTATATAAATACTTAAAGGAAGAATGCAAAGAGGAAAGAAACAGGCTCTTTAAAGTGGCAGGACCAGAGGTGATCGGCACAAACTGAAATACAGGGAGATTCCTGTGAACTTCAGGAAGTACTTCACTGTGAGGGTGACCAAGCACTGGTTCAGGTTGCCCAGAGAATCTCCGTCTTTGGACATAGTCCTGGATCAGCTGTTTCAGGTGGTCCTGCTTGATCAGGGCAGTTGGATCTGCTTGAACAAGGCAGATTACACCCACAGGTCCCTTCCAACATAAGCAATTCATGTTCTTTTCTTCAATGACCTCTGGATCAAACACTTTTGCATAGGCATTGTATCTCCATAAACTCCAGCCAGCATACCTCCTAGAAAAAGAAAATGCTCTTATTGAAATTGTTAGAACTATTACTAGTATTGTTTAAGTTAATGAAACAATTTATTTATATATTAGTATAAAAAAAAATCTGCTGGGCTTTATATTCTGTTCCTCTTTTCACTCAGAGTTATAGTGTAACTGCTGTCTTTTATAAGAAAGATTTACTATCCCCACTGTTTATGGAAAATCTATGTTTTTAGAAGAGATTCAAGAATACATATTTAACGTAGTTTTGGAGTCTAATCAATATTAAGAATATTTTCAACAAATCTGAATTTCCATGAATGTGTCTTTCCAGGTCCACTGACAGAAAAAGAAGTAAAATATTGAAAATTAGAAGTTTATATGTTGTAATGAATAACCCACACAAGGATGATTGTACTTGAAATGAAACAAAGCAGACAATGACAGCAGGTGCTGTCAATAGGATTTTATTCTGCAATATATAGTAATTGTTCTACGAATGCAGTATGAATATCTACAAATGAGAGAGCAATCATATATAACTGATTAATTAATCTTTTGCTTAGTTTTCAAGTAGTTTTATTATAACAATCTGAGATGGTGTTTTACTATTTTGTGGGTGACTGGACACAATTGATGAAGTATTAAAATATTTTAGTTAGCAGAAAAGGGAGACACAAAAAGCTCAAATTTTATGTTTTATCTAGATTTTACAGGAAAAAAGTATTTATCTGCATAATTAGACAACTAATTGCACATTTTTGAAATATTTGTGATTTTCCTAATGTGTTTTTGTCAATTGAGAATTGACTCAGAGTTCTTCCCCAAAAGCCTCTGAAAAAGCAACCCCTGAACTGGGATGAAGAATCCCGACCACCTGAAGTGCTAATTTTTCATGGCCAGCCTGTCTGAACCTCTGGTAAAACAAAGTTATTTCACAAATCTTTACAGAATCCTTGTAAACTTTATATACTAATTATGGAAGTGGAACAAACTTACGAACAGCCTAGGCCAACCTACTGTCTATAAGAATTTCCAAGTGTCTCCATGGACAGCATAAATTACTTGCAAGGAACAAAATCATGGAACAGTTTAACCATGGGAGAAGTCTTTTCCTAATGCGAACTGATAATCAGTTTTGTACCAAGGCATGAGGCCTTTTGTCTCAGATACATATGTAAACTGAATGAGAGTGCCCTGCCTCCCCTTCATGGTTCAGGCATTACAGTTTGTGGTTCCTGTCAAACAACAGCTTTGGTCTCCAAAAGAGTGACTGAATAACTCTGTATGGCAGTGACACCCCTATGCCTAGGTGCTCTGCCACGGAGGGACACAGTCTATGTTATCATATGTTATACCCCAGAAAAAAATTAACTCCCCAATTCTTCAATCAACAGTTTGAAACACAATTACATATATTCACAGTGCACCTTATTGCTGACTTTCATAAGAATGCCTGATTAAACCCTGAGGTATCTTGCACCTGGACGTCCACGTGTTTTCTTCTAAAACAAACACTGCAGCTGTTAAGATGCAGTCTGGTCATAGTTTCCTGACTCTCTCTTTCTTCAATCTGTCCTGTTTTTTTTTTTTTTAAACTGCCTGTAATCTGTTTGAACAAAAAGACAGATGTGAAGCAGCTTATTATCATCTTTCAGGGTCTTTGGATAGGTAAAATGGAAGAAATGGCATTGTATGCCTATGTGTGAGTTTTAACCTACCCTGACAGTAGAATATAGCAGTTTGCAATTCTTCTCAATCATAAAAGAGATATACAGATTTTTCTCATGATGGAGTGCTGGTTTCAAAGTAATTTTTTTTTGCTCTGGCTTTTTTTTCTTTGTATACTACTGCATTCTCTGTATGTGCTCTGCATGCTCTGTCCCTTGTGTCTAACTGCAAGTTTGGTAACTGACATCACTCTCTAACAATGTACTTAGTTTTCCTTGTTCTCACATTCTGTTCTCTAATGCATGTAGTTTCTCTTCTTTTATAATAAAAGATTAAAAATAGAATAAAAACTTTAAAAAAGAATAAAAATTTTGTACTACTCTTTACATACTCATGTCCAGCTGAAAACTAATGCACAGAACTTTCACATAAAATGATATTTGACATGACTTCTTCTACAACATCCATTTTCCCTCTAAAATATTTAGCTAGTGATGTTTTCATTATCTTTATTAACTTTGCTGATGTTTGAAAAATGTTAGAAGTTTTGCATTTCTTTTTATATGTGGGATATGGTGTTGATTTTTGCTGTTTGCAGTGACATGTGAACCTGTATCTGGTTCGTATTTTCCCTAGAATGTGGAGCTCCTAAAGCCTTTATTTTCAGTAATATATTGCAGTTATTTAAAGGGTATTCAGTGCCAAAACACTGTTGGCCTTCCATAAGCTTTGGCCTCAGACAGATGATTGTCTTATATTGGTTAACTCTAGTTATTCCAGTAGTTAATTCAGACCTGGTCCCTCTGCACTGCACTCTTTAACCTTTCACCTACATCTGCCAGTGCCATATATTTTCTTCTATTTATATCCTCTGTTTGACAGAATCTCACTCATAAGTGTCATATAGCTTCCTATAAACCCATTTGTTAATGTTGTCTTCTTAGTCCTCTCTACAGGAGTTAAATGAAAAATCAGGCAGAACTTGAAATTAAAAACATCAAATACATAAGTCAAGGCTATCTCTGAATAGATAGTCATTTTTCCACTATTCTTTTTCTTTGCTGGAACTCCTTTTTTGCAAATATAAATGCGACTGCAGGTCCTTTCTTGGTTTGTGTGGTCCTCTGTAGTGTGATCACTCACTGCTTAAGATATTTGCAGTATTTATGCTTTATTCTGTGAAGGACTTCAAGTCTCGCTGAACAATTAAATTGCTTTGCCATTGCTTGACTGTGCTTTCTCTAGAATTTTAGCTGTTAAGGTACAGATCCAGTGAGAGAAAATGCTGGTCCCTGGTCTGTAAAAACTCTTGCAAGAGGATTTAGTGAGTAAGATCACAATCCTTGATACAGTACAGGAAATAAACTGAACAGAGGTTTGATATGAACATGCTGAGATCACCTCCCAGTGTGAGAAAATTAGTAATAATAATAATAATAATATTATCATCATCATCATCACCACCATCACCATCATCATCTAGGCTTTATTAAAACAACCAGTGGGTCATTCAACTTTTGAAAGAGAAACAGAAAATGTCAGGGAGACAGAATAGGCTTATTTTTGAAAATATTGTTTATACAAAGCTTTTCCACTTCCCACTGTGGTCTAAAAGGTAGGTTCCGTGCTTGTTTTGAATTGATTTTTGTAATCTTCAGAGTTTTGGTGACACTGCAGCCTCCTCTGGTTACCAACCTATTCTTTCTACCATATCTGGCTTGTATGGCTGCTCACTCAGCCTTTCCCAGGGCATGAGCCCTTCCCTGCAGCCCCCAGAGTCTCCCCCAACCCCTTTTTCTGGGAGAGCTGACCTGAATTTTTCTCCTAAAGGGAACACAGTGCAAACTGAGAAATAAACAAAACCAACCTGCTGTCCACCACGGGCCTTCTGTCTATAATTGAGAGACGCCTAAAGTCCACAGACACAGTCAATTACAGCAGTGTTTTGCCTGCATTTTGGGGTCTTCTTTTCTCCCCAAGCTGTTTATTTTTGTTTGGTTTTGGGTTGTTTAGTGTTGTTTTGTTCAGGGTGGGGGGGGAGGTTGGCTTTATTTTTTTTTTAAGTGAAAGATTCATGAAATACGCTTTATCCAGTGTAAGTTTGGCCTGGCCTTCAATCCACCTGCTGGATTACAAGTGTTACCTTTCCAAGCACTCAGTTGTTTTTAATTACCTCTTCAATGAAGCTGAACAAATGTCAGTCAGGTCACACCATCCAGCATGGTTCATAAGTTTTATGAGCTATGTCGCACATCACAACAATGTGTGCAACCAGCTTTCACAAAAGAGCACACTAGCTCTCAGCCAGATACTACTTTTGCTCTGGACGGTCCCAACTGCAGGGCTTCTTGCAAGGCTGTTGTATAAATTCAACATTTACATTGTTGGAAATGAAGACAATCTCCCACTACCAGGATTTTGTGCTAAATTTCAAACAGTGGTTGGCACATTTCACTGGTAGCATACGCGTGCACTGTCTCATGAGAAACTTAACACTGCTGATGAATATGGTAATCTATTGAGAGGCTGTAGTGGAAACAGCCCCCTACGCCTTCCACATGGGTTTGTTATGAAGGTGACACAGGCACAGGTTGCTCATACTATGTTCCCAACTCTGTGACATGCCTTCCACTAAGATATATCAGAGACTCTTGAGTTTCTCTTTTCCATTCAAAATACTTTCTCTATTTCTGTATTTTCATTTCTTCAGTAAAATTCTTAGTTATTTTTTCAGCACCAACAGCATAGGGGCATAATTAGTGCTTGAACTGTTCAGAGAAGAGTGTTTAGGAACAACAGGTGGGCAGTGTTGCTAGCAGTTATCTTCTAATCCAACTTTCCAATAGAAAAATGGTTTTCAAAGTTTTTCTCTGGTTTTCATGTAAGAACTGCTAATGGTGAATCTACTGCTCAAAAGTAAGTGTCATGACAATTAGAGGTGAGAGAAAGAAATCTTCAGGTTTTCTGTCATGGAAAAGAAAGGGGCAAGGAGCAGGGAAGGGAAAGGAGAGAGAAAGCAAGAAGAATGAAGGGGATTTAATTTCCTACTATCTCCCACTGTATGGTTCAGTGTTTCTTAGCAGTATGGCAATAATGCTGAGAGACTGCAGTGAGGATCAGTCCATACTGCTAGGCAATGCATATGCAGGCAGTGTATTGCCTGTGTTGAAACCGTGCCACAGGCATCTCTAAGGTCTTCTCAGGGGCTTGGCAATATTGTTCAGAAATCAGGCTTTTGCTTGCTTCTGATCTAGATGTCCTGGTTTCTATCTCAAGATATTGGGACGTGGCTGGGGTGTGCACACAGAGTCAAGGAGGTGAACGATATCCTGTCAGCCCTGTTCCCAGAGCTGTGATAAAAGTAAAAATGGCATTGGAAGGTGACAAGGGAGAGGGATGGGAAACAGAGAGGGAGAAGAAGTACATTGAATTAATTTGCCTTTGGGAGTTTTGCCCGTGGTTTACAGAGACGGTAAGGCAGTTAAAGGAAAGAATGCTGCAAACCCAAGGGAGAGTGAGTACTTGGAATCAGGAAAGGCAGTCTGAAACAATCTACCTAATGAGTAATTGCAGAGGGCAGCAGAATGCTGAGCTTTTACTGTACTCAGTGTCATCTGCAAATCGTACCTGCATGTTGCTGTGACTTCATGTTATTAGTTACAATAGAGCATACTTCTGGAGTGTTACTGTTGTGTTTCTTCTGTTGGCAGAAAATTTCCTCTTTTCCTTTTCCTCTTGCTCCACGCCACCCCCATCTCATGAAACAGGATCAAGTTTCAAACTGCAGTCTGAGATGAAAAAAAAAAGGAATAATAAGGAAGGGCCCTGGAAGGGAAAAAGTAGCTTGTGGTTTTAAGGGCCTCCTAAGGAATTCCCAGTGTGGGCCACCTCCAACTGCAAATGCTTTATCTATGAACGCAAACTTTACAGTACCAGCTCTAATGTTATGTCTTTGCAGAAAGGATTTAATCACTATTCAGTGGACAAAGTGCCAGACAATTCCTGCTTGAGTAATTTGTACCTCAGACAAGTAATGAGCCAAATCATTTGGAGAGAATCAGAAGGAACCTATAGTTTTAACACTTTGAATCAAAACCAAAGTTCAGTTTGAGGTTTGGGTTAGAGATGTACCCAAACCACCACCTTTGCTATAAATAACTCCACATTTTAGAGATGTTTGATGTAGGTTTGGATCTGATTTTGGGGTTTGGGCTCATTCCAAGTTTGTTTTTCTGTCATTTGATTTGCAGGAAAAGTAGGGCATATTACTCCTGTAAGAAGGCAAATTTAATGATGCTTAAGTACACAAATTAGCAGCAGGTATATCTTTTTTCTCTGATTAATTCTCAGAGTTAGTACCACTGCTGTGAATCTGAGGAGGGAAAAAAAAGTCTAATTGTATCAATGGAAGAGCTTTATAATAAATAACAATTATACAGCAATGGAACTGCTACATGTTTCATGTTCCAATTAAACTTTTACATGCACTAGTTTCTTTGCAGGACCAGGATGTATGTCAGTCTGTTCTACATCCTGCTGAGACGTACAAGAATTCTGATTTTAATATGAAGACTACCTATCTGTTAAGAAACTTTTGCAAGAAATATTAGAATGAAAATTTGCCATAATGCAGACCTAAATAATGGGGAACATACACCTCACCATTTTAATATTCAGGTATGATAAGACCCCAGGATAGGTAGAATTTTGTCATGTCATATTTTCACCTTGAAACCTGTTAGGTTTGACTGCTGCCTCTTGCTGTTTCTGGTATTCACCCTGACTTAAAACATCAAGTTTTCTTCATATTTTTCACCTTAGATGCAGAAAACAAAGGTCAGTTTGACCACTTTGAGACACTGGAGGTCAGCATATTTTCAAGTGTCCAGAGCTTCATTCTTTAGTTGGTCTTGCAGATATTAAGCACATTTAAAAAATATTTCTTTAGCTATTCCAAGCTGGGTGCTGTCAGAACATGCCATTCTCACTAATCCTTTAGCTAGCAGAAATGTAGTCTGTTGAGGCACTTCAGTAACATTATATAGATGCACTTTTTATAAGGTAAAGAATTTTTCCCTCAGAGAACTTGCTTTTTACTGCTGGATAAGTACATCTTGTGCCTAAAATTAACCATGTGGGTTTTTAATCTCTTTTTCTTCTAGCCACAGTCTTATATTTTAACAGACATTAAGTAGAAAAATGACAAAACCAGCATGCATTTTCTTTGGTCTTTATCTGTGTTAACCCACCTGGGGAGCTATTTACACAAACCAAATAACAAGAGTAATTAATTAAATAGAATAGCCATTTAAAACATGTACTTCAACTCTGTTTGTTGGGGTTCTGTTTTGGTTTTATTTTTTTAACACAGAAAAATCACTTTCTTATTGCACATAAAATATCTGTATGTGGAGCGGATATTGAAAAAAAACGAAACAGGATTAGAGAGATCTGCTGGGAAACCTGAATGGCTGAAGGGGCAAAAAACTCACCAGTCTCCTGGGAACAGCCTTTGAGCTGGCACACCTGCTAGCAGTGCCTCAAAGCTGGACAGGCAAGATGTATATATTCCTCATTTTCAGCTGCTTTCCTGCTTGGCTGACTTAATATGGAGGTTTTGTGGGGGGATGTTTTTAATGGCAAGATTTCACATGGTAAGGATGTAATTCAGGAAACAAAATTTGGCATGTTGGCATCTGCTACAGCCGTTCAGACATCTAGATGAATGAAAGCCTGACATGACCATGATGATGCTGCCTCTTACAATTTTATCTTAAAAACTTAAACCGGTCTGCTGTTGTGAATGTTTCCAGGGATACAAATCTCTTTTCCATGGTCTAAATGAAAGCTGAAAGTGACAAAATGACAATGATGTAAGTGTGATTTTAGGTAGATTAGAGTCCTTCCTGACCACTTCAAACAGTTTACTATACTGAATATTTAGAAAATCAAAAAAGTCCCAAACCAAACTCTGTAACTTTCTGCATATGATTGAAATACTGTCTACTGAAAACACTTACTTACAAAACATCACACCTGCTGTTTGGATTTCATAACCCAGTTTGTATCTACTGTGTAGATGCCATCAACATATTGCTTCATTCTGAATATCATCTTAGGGAAGTGATTTCACTCTTGACTACTTTATATCCTAATAAAAAGTTGGTTTTACACTTTTTCTGCAATGTTACATTGCAGTCTTCAAATTCCAAAATGGGTCTTTTGTCATGTCTCAAGATAATAACAAATAATGAGCTTTAAATCCTCTTCTGTTGCTCATGTTGCCATGTTCTTTCTAGAAAGGAGCATGTTGTCAGCTTGCATTTCACAACAGCCCTTCAGGAAACCATGAAAGATATTTTATTTTTCTTCATTTCTTAGGAGTGGAAGTGGGAAGGCTGAAGATGTTTGAACATCTTTTGGTGCTTATCTGTTTGCTACTGCCTTGGAGGCTTTTTTTCATACCTATTTGGTTACAGTTCTGGTAAAGCATGGAAAAGAACAGTTTCTGGACAGTCTTATGAATACACTGCCATATTCCATTTTGTCAACAAGCTGTTCTAGAGAGAGATTATTACATAGTTTATATAGTTCCTCTGTTACCTCAGATATGAAGAGGGACAACACAGCCATATAGATGTTAAATAGGGAACTAGATTGCCTTAAAATTGGAAAACTTAAGAGAAGAAAGGAAGGATTATTTAGGAACAAATGTGTAAGTCAAAATATAATATTTTCATTTTTCTATGCTAAATTTTATAAGTGATGAATCTATTTTACTTAAAAGGTTTTTTCTAGATTATGAACAGTTTCCCTTTAAAATAAGCATGTGTATGTGTTTTTACAGAAGGTTGTTAGCTAAATATGTAGTTAAGCCTCAGTTTGTAGCCAGAAAAGTATTACTTAAAGCTCATTGAACTTAATTCAGTTGGCTAAATCAATTAGCATTCAAACTGGTGAATCCAGATTTGACCAGTTTCTAAAGAAATGCCTTGAATCCTGCATGAGACAAAGCCCTGCATTCTGTTTGTGTTCAATAAACTATAATGCAAGGTCACTTGCTTAGATTTATTTTTGGAAACAGCTCTACTCTTGGAAATGAAATAAACCCCCAAACCCCTGTTTCCTTAAAAACAGAACTTTGTCTTGTGAAAGAAATTGTTGAAATAAGTTCTTTAGATTCTCAACCAGATTTGGCTTTTATACATTATACCACTGCCATATCAGGGTTATTTATAATGGAAGACAAATGCCTGAAATTTTTTACCTACCATTGCATTTAAAGTGATTAACTTTTTTCTCATTTGGAAGATGAAAAAAATTGGAGGTATTGGAATTCTGAAAATGAAACCCTTTTTGTTAGTTTCCCTTGTAACACAGATCCTCAACCAGGCCAGCTGGCATGCTCTCATCTTGAAAGATGTCAGCACATCTCTTGGAATGCTTGAATGATGTACATGTACAAATAAACACTTGGATGTATCACACACTGGTATCAGCTCTGCCTCATCTTGTGGTCTGGCAGCTGTAGTATTTTCCCCATCCTGTCTCCCCACCCTGCTTTGTTGAAATGCCTTAAGGATATCAAACTGCAGTAAGCCAGGTGCATCCATTGACTTGTACTTGGTGGATAGCAACGTGTGTTTTCCGTTGCTGCTGGGTTTTGTGATATGCTGTAGGCTAACTAGATGGAAATGACAAATGATTTAATGATGGTTCATGTCAGGGGTCTACAGACATCCGCAGCAACTATCACACTTTGAAGTCACTCTGCTTCCTAGTTAAAAAATGGCTTTTTCAGTGCACCTTGACTGTTCTCTGTTCCTCAAGAGGGGAGAATGCTATGACAGGCTCAATCTATGCTCGCATTGTAATGTGTGTGGGAACTTCAAAGGCTCTGCTGCAGCCCCTTTCCAGGGGTCTCAGTGCTATCCAGTCAATCAACTTATTGTCAATCTGCCATTAATAAGGTGTCATTAGTGGATCAGTAAGAAAACCCCTAAGCCAAACAACTCAAGAATCAATTGTGAGTGTAGACATCTACTACACAGTTAACTGACTTTTTGGCATGCACATCTAACCTGAATTAACACCTAGGACTGCAAAGGCTCCCACAGCAAACCTCCACCTCTGATAGCACAGCACTGTTGCTTCTGCTATTGATCTTTTAGGGTTTGAGGATATGGCCTCCACACTAATATATCCCAGTGTTTCTCCGTGATCTTTATAGCAGTTCCATCTGGAGGAACTACAAAAAGTGAACTAGATGACTATCACCAGCTGAGTCACGGTAACTATTTAATCCTTCCTGACAAAGAAGTGCTCAAACTGTAACCACCACACTGACTATATAGCACAGCTGATACTGTCAAACTTCCAGATGTGATTCTGAGAGCTTTCTAAATGCATGACGCAGAAAGAGGTAGAAGTCAAATACAGACTTTCTTGTTGTCTCTCACAATGGAAACCAGTTGCGACAAAGATAAGTGAACTGTTAAAATTCCTTCTGTTTTCAGGAATTATGGAGTATATTTTCACCATGCTTTTTAACCACTTAAATATATTTCAGTGACTTCTGGATCACCTGAAGCAGTCAGAAGTAGAAGATATTCTCTTAACAAAGAGTTTGGTCTTATGGAAGTTCCTGTGGAAAGTCACTATTTCAGTTCAGATTTGAGATTTAATCCCACTGCCAAAATTTTAGATTGTAAGAAAGTTTCTCGTTATCTACACCAGGAAGTTGGAGAAGAGCTGTGGGAGATGGTGAGGCGTAGAATACTGTTCTGAGAGGAAATACCACTTCAGAAACTGGAAGCAGGAACCGGGTATGCAATGCAGAGATTGATGCTCTTGATGGGCACTAATGCGTTACCTTTATGCAGCACTAGGCAAGGCAAGGAAGATTTACCAATGCACTGTGGAAAGCCATGTTTGCACGGCATTACTCTGAGTCAATAAAATTTCTATGTTTCCAAGTGATTAAATCAACCAGATATCTGTTCATGACACAGTGAAAATAAGCAACCCTGTGAGAAGATTTTGAGGGAGAAGCTGGTCACTTCTTCCAAGAGTTTTCTACCTCTTGGGTAAATATTAATCAACTTCACTAACTCTCGTATCGGGGAGTATCAAACAGCTGATTGCAGATGCAAAGCTGTATAAGCTCACCTGATGAAATCTCTTTTGTTTTTTTTTAATTGTTCTTAAAATTTTCTAAGTCCTACAGTAACTGCTTTTGCAAGGAAGGAATAAAATTAAAATATTCACCCATGGGATTTCATGCTGATAATTTGTTTAGTATAAAGTGGAAAAATGAGTTTGAAATATTTTTAATGCTTTATTAATTAATTGCCTAGAAAATTATTCATTGAGCTTTCATTTATTTCACTAATCTCAAGCTGCTAGTTCAAGCTTTGACTCTTGGGATTCAGACTTGCAGACTAGTTCTTCATAATATGAAAATATATAGGGCATTTCTTGTTGATCATGGATTTTCTTTCTCTTTAGCAAT
This sequence comes from Struthidea cinerea, assembly GCA_013397865.1. Classification (NCBI taxonomy): domain Eukaryota; kingdom Metazoa; phylum Chordata; class Aves; order Passeriformes; family Corcoracidae; genus Struthidea; species Struthidea cinerea. Next base: position 306,679 of record VZTI01000077.1, read on the forward strand.
CATCATTGCATCATAAGCCTTACACCTAGTCATGCTACAATCTATGATACCACAATCTATGAATGGATAATAGAACTTCTTTCTGTTTATACTTTTAATTTATTCTTTTTTGTTATGATCTTGTTTATTGCATCTGTTTCTTCTTAACTGAGAGATTCTGTACCTTTGGGGGTAATTGTCACCTGAGTGGTTTGTTTTATTAATTGTAGTCAATTAAATGATACTGAGATACATTAGCTCATATTCTATTTTTTTTTTTTTCCCTTTAGAACTCAGTTCATACTCAAATCCAGTATAAAGGCAAAATAAGCACAACCTGCTTTACACATTCCCAGTTTTCACAGGTAGGTTCTGAGCAGCAGTATTTTTGTGTAGGATCATCATAACAAATGACCTTAACAAATGTCTGTCTCCTTGTCTAAAAAGACCAGATCTACCTGTCTGCTGTTTCTTCTTCTTCATGGATGAAATTCTTGGGCAATTATAAAGCTTTTCAGAAAACAGTCTTGGTTGCTGCTGTCCTTGTCACAGGACTTTCTGTTCTGTGTGGCATTCTGTATACCCCCTAGATCCAATTCACCTTTGATTTGAAGGTTAATGCTTTCTAATATTTTCTACCACAAAAGCTGGAAATAGCAGACACTCTTTCCACACAGTGCCTCATTATCTCAACTTCATTTGTATAATGACTTTTATTTCAGAAGTAATCAAACAGGCTTTTCAAATCCTAGTCCTGCTTTAAGAGATAAACTTGTTGCCTACAGTCATCACTAAAATGCAAACACCATCAGCAGAGAATTTCATTGTGAGGAGGGTATTGCAGTGATCATTGAGGAAAAGATGATTTTGAATTCACAGTTCAGCCTTTATGCTTCCATAAAGTGATGCAAGATTTTAAATTAATTTAGAAGAAAACATGTATCTTAATTTTTATAGTTGACCATGGAAGAATAATTAGAAGCTTTCGAGAATTCATGTTATTTACTGTGAATTGAAGAAGGAACAAGATACCACACCAATATACTAATAGCAATAAATATTGAAGAAATAATGATTGATTGAAGGAATTGAAGATAATGGAACTTCATGAAGTTCAACAAGGAGAAGTGCAGGATCCTGCATTTGGGGAAGAATGATCCCATGTACCACTATATGCTGAGGAACACTCAACTGGAGAGCAGCTTTGCAGAAAGGAACCTGGCGGTCCTGGTGGAGCCAGAAATGTGTCCTTGCAGCAGAGGCAGCAAATGGGACCTCGTGCTGTAGTAATGTACTTCCAGTGAGTTGAAGGAGGTAATTCTCCTCTCCTCAGCACTCGTGAGGCCACACCTGGCGTGCTGGGTTCAGTTCTGGGCTCCTCAGTGAAAGACAGACATGGACATACTAAAGATTGTCCAGCAAATGGACACAAAGATGATGAAAAAAATGCAGAATTTCTCCTATGAGGAAAGGCTAATATTAGATGATAGTGTTTAGGAAAGTTCTTCTGTTTAATTCTGATCAGGGTTGAACAGCTGAATGCCCTTGGTACTGCAGTTTGGCTGAAGACTAGTACTTCTTACTTTTTTGTTTTCAACAGTTGCACTCTCAATCAGTTTCCATATTCCTTATCTGTTTTGATGCCTATTGTACAAACAACAATTTTCTAATCCATACAAACCCAAAGTTCCTTTGAGTAAAGGAGCATCTTTGGTCAAGACCCTTTATTTTCTACATTTCAGGGTATCCTGGTACTGGATGATATTTTACCACCACAAAAATGAAGGCAGCTTTAACTCTCAGTCTTTCCTTGATGACCAGTGTACAGTTCTTGTCTCTACCATTCAGTACATATCCTATGCTGATGACACACAATTAGATGATCTTCCCTTTCTGCAGCTTAAGAAATTTGAAATGATCGCAATTTGCACTGAGTTAATTTATAAATTAGGGTGGATGCACTCTCAGCAAGACGTTTTTATTACGAACCAACTTGGACTCCTTGAACAAAAGACCTGATGTACAAATATATTTTAATGATTTGCACTTATCACTTATTTAGCAAAGGGGACATAACTTATGTGGTTTCAGGTTTGGTTTTTTTGTTGCCTCATGAGTTGTTAAATTAAAACCGCTAATACTCAACTATATTACCTCATCTATCTGAAATCCTCATAATTTGTGTGAATGTGATTAAAGAAATCCCTTACCCCTGAGGCTTTTGAATGAGTTTGTTTCATTTTGCTGACTGATAATGGTTGTCATATTTAATCTAACATCAAAAGTGAGGAGAGGAAAAGCAGAAGCAAAACAAACTGTAATTTTTTTTTGAGGTTGAGTAGAAAATTTGTAAGTTACATGAGTACAAATAATTATGCCTCTTCACACTTGTTGAGATATAGAGGCACTTTATTCTTGGGGGATTTTGAACAAACAGATGCCACACTGGCATGTATTGCTTCAATGGGTGGCCTGGTTCCATGGGAAGTACATAGCCTATAGGTAAAACTGAAGGGAACAGAAACATTAATTGATTTATTTTAATTACAAGGTACATCTGTTTTCCTGTCTTGGCTGTGTTTAACAGTTATTTTTAAGCACTTAAAATCATGCAGCTAGACATATCTTTTTAAGGCTGCAAACAGAAATTAGGAATTTTCCCTTTACATTCACAAAATTTAGTTCATTTTATTTCTTGAAGTCATTATTTTTAATTGTGGTTACTGATGGATGATAGGTGGATACTAACTATTTAAAGTATATAGGTTAGATTCTCACGTGGTGTCACTTTGCATTATTTTGTTCATGATAGAGCACTTGATTTTTATACTGTTGAACCAGCTGAAGGTAGTGGAATTATCTAACCCCGTCAGCAATTCCTCTTCAGACTATGTATGGTAATGTTTCTGAAAACAAAGCAAAATGCACAATCATAGGTAGCCAAGAGGTTTTTAGTGCAGATGGACTGAGGTAGATGGTCCAGCTACCTGTTTATACTGCAGCAGCAAAAACAGCATCATTTCAACAGAAGACTGGGAGTAGAGATTTCTTATCTTGAATGCTGGCTCCTTGCTTTAATGTAATTAATTATGATTATAATGCTAGGACCTAGAGGCTTTAAAAAAAAGTATCTCAGAATTGCTCTGAATTACTTGTTGAATAGAATAGAGACAAACAAGACAGAGAATAGGCTCAACTGCAATAAACAGCATGAACAGTGCAACAACAGCAGATGCCAGTGATTTGTTGATTGAGGGGGGAATATTTGGTGAGGTGATGAAGATTAACTAAAGGAAATGGGATGAGGGGAAGGGAAAAAAAGTGAAAGAAAAGATAAAATAAGAAGAGGATAAAGCAGCAGATGTAATTAAGGAGAAGAGGAAGGGAGAGCTGTGCCAAACTTGTCACTTTCTTAACTATTTCTGAGGGGTCTTATTTGCACTTTTGCAGCCATTCCCCAGAGATCTTTCCCCAAGGTGAGTTCACCAAATCCAATGGTATGTCCCCAAAATGTTAAGGGTGCTGGGAGAGGAAGCTGAACTTTGTCTTGACTGCTTCTCATTCATTCCTTTTTCCACCCTAATTTTGCTGCTGCTTCTTTTAACTTGTCAGCTTATCTAATCACGAGTCTTAGTTTCTGCAGGTGTGGAAACAACATTAACATCTAAAGATGAAAAGGCTATAAAAATGCTCAATCATTCTTGTTCATGTCAGGCTTTGCAATGAAACTGTTTTCTCCCTTGTCACCTGTCTGTGCTTGTTCTTCATAATCTTTTTAATGAATCTGTTATCATCAAACTGAGCTCTGAGATGAGCTCAGTAACATACATTATGGGTTTTAAAGAACTGAAGGTAAGGATGACTCTATCAATGGAATGCTTTTAAGATCTATTTTTTTGGAGGGGCTTCTATGGCTACCAGTGTTGTAAGCTTTGGGCTAGAGTAATCAATATGCAGCTGCTGTTCTCCCATCTAACCTTACCTGAAACTACAACATAATTCAGAACCAAAAGAGACCTGGTATTTTTAGAAAGAATTAACTATAGAAAGAATGAACAATCTCTCAAGTTCTTTAAATTTTTCAGTTCATACTCATAGTTAAAATCCTTAGTCTCCTGGCACAAAAATAAAGTGGCAAAAGTTTTCTAGGTAAAGACTTATGGCAAAACCTTTCTGTCTACAGGAAGTAAACACGCAATCTCCATACTAAGCATGCTATGATAAGCTTCTTAATTGCCACTTGAAAAGTGATGAAATATATCCTTAATTACACATCTTTTAAGAAACCCACCTTTAAAGGGTTTTACCTGGAAATACTTTGTAACGCCTCTTTTCCCACTGTAGATGGGCTCACAGTTTTTTTGAGCATGATTTTTGTGTAAGACATGTTCCCCAATACTAAGATTAAATTATAAAAATAAAGGAAAAAGACAGGGACAGCAATAGAGGAGTTATTTTTATTGCTATGACTGCTGGAATTTTTCAGCTTCTTATTCCTTGAGTTTGATATTTTTCCTTTGCTGGCCTCTGAATAACCCCAGACTGCATCTAAATGTATCTTTTTTCACTTTTCAACCCAAATCATAGTAGTTATGAGAGGAAAATTTTATATGTGAAAAACTGAAACGCCTATTAAATTTTAAAAAGTATGTCCTTTTACTCATCATAAACCACACCCTTAGCCAACTAATCTTTAAATTCTGCATGTTTTATTATATAGGCTCTGAGTCAAAAACTTAGTGATGTTATAATAAGAAAAAGTTTAGTAACTTAAAAAAGAGGTAGACTTAAGGTATGTGAATCCTATAGTTTATTTGAAATGGTGCCAATAATCTTTCATTTTCTGGGTTCACTATGGCTCATGCTCTACACCATAAAATCAATGATTCAGAAATACAGCAGGTTTTAGCATAAAAAAATTAGAAAGTGATGCCTAGCTGGATTTATGGTCACCTGATCTGGGTCAGAAGCAATAGTTTTCTGACACTGTAGCTGGTACGACCAATATTGATTTCATTGTTTCAAGGCTGAAGAACTGTTTGAAAAAGAGGAGCTGCTAAACAACAGCAATTCCCTCCTTCCACTTTCTGTGCCACCCATCTTACTTGGATGGCTAACTTATGCTTTTTAACAAGACATTTTCTGTTTCACAGCACACATATTATTGCTGGATTCAGATGATCAGTGCAGTGTTTCACTCATGTTTTGCTATTATTTGCATGATGACCATGTATTAGAGATCATTCTCTGCACATAAAAAAGCAGGGAAAATAATAATGAATTTTCTGCTAGAAGATGATGGTCATCACTATGTCTTTCATTCTCTTTGCTTTCATTGAACACAGAAACATGGTGGAGCATGAGCCACTGACAGTTCTGTGAAACACTGGAAGTGGAGGCAAGACCAGCCTAAGTTCTGAGCACTGTCCCAGCATCCAGATATGACTTACAGTGATTAAAACCCTCCTGTGATTTATTGCTGATAAAGGAGGAGCCCTATATTTAATTGTCTCTCTATAAATTGTTCTTCCATCTTCAGAAATTCTTGGGAGCTAAATCAATTTTTTTATTTTTTTCATGGTTTTTATGCTGCATTGTTTATTGCTGTCATTACCATAGTTGCCATATGAAGAAACATGTCTACTGCTTATGTGCAAACATATATGAGGACACAGTTCTTGACGCAAGGTATTGCCATGCAAGAAACACAGCATCAGGCAAAACATTTCATTCTTTTCATACTGTTAGTTTTCTGCAGAGTCCTGAAAGTGTGCTGGAAATTTAAAATGTGCAGATAGTGAAAGCTGCTGTTTGTGTGCTCCTCACACCTCTTCTAAAAAAGATCTACCTTGCCTTCGACTCTGAATAGTCAGCTGCACTTCTTTTTTGTTGTAAGTCTTTCATGGTACAAATGGAGAGCCAGTCTTGACCTGAAGACTGTTTTTCTTTGTTTTAAGATATATTTTAAAATACTTATTATAATTAGTACTTAATAGATAGGTTTTCTTTCTTTAAAGCAGATTTAACTTGTATTGGTTTTGAGTAATAGGCCACTGTGTGATGCTTCAAAACCTAACTAACCAGCAAAATTATTTTAGGCTTGAGAACTAGAAAGACACAATCTGAGGGTTTTGGTTTTTTATAATAGCCTCGTGTCCCTTTCTGCTCATAAAACTGACAACATCTCAAAGACCATAGCTAAACTGTCCCCACACATCTAGAAACATGAAGGCATTGGCAGGGATGCCAAAACGCTAAACCAACAGCTTGCCTTTTCTGGGGCTTTCTGAGGATCCACATGTGTAGCTTGTGTGGAAGAGGCTGTGAAACTGGGGTTTTGGTCATCACATCTTCCTGGGAACATAACTCCAGGACACCCGTACAGTAACGCAGTTTTAAAAAAATTGTTCTACCTTGTACTCATGATGGTCACCTATCAAATAAAAAGGTATATAACTGAACTGTAGTAAATGTGATATTTTCCATTTTCCTGACTATGATACTCAGAATAACCTTAATGAAAGCTTGAAGAAATAAATTGAACCTATAATGAATGTTTAGCATCAGAATTCAACCAACCAAAGCAAACAAAGAGAATACTACTTTGTCCATTTAAAGTATCTTCTGAGAAGAGCATTAATGCATATCCTCACCTCTGAAGGGTTGTTCTTTCCTGTTCCCTATCTTCCCTTTTTAACAGTGCTAGACAGTTAGACTAAATTTTTCACCACCCTGAGTCTTTCGCAATTTATAGACCAAAGATGCTGACTGTATTGTTCAATCAGCACTTTTGAGCTGTCATGTGCCAAAATACCTTTAATTTAAACACAGATTTAATACCTCCCTGAAACAGAGCTTGAGCACAGCTTTTGGAAACTGTGTTTCCACATATGTAAAAACTAAATGACTATGATTCAATTCACTGAAGGTTATTTATACCTCAGAACTTACTGTCCTAAAAGTGCCTGTCCCATTGGAAATATGATTCAGATGCCCTGAACTGAAGAACTATTTTCCTTTTTCCTGTGTAAAATATGAAACAAAAGACAACTGAAAACAACCTCATTAAAACAATGCCTTTGTCCTTCTCTGACAAAGTAAATTTAAAGGCACATGGCAGTTTCTCTGCATAGGTGGTCTATTTTACATGTTAACCTCACAATGACCTCTGAGGTACACTGTGAGTTATTGATGAGTTCTGAGGATTTTTAATCTGTTGGAAATCAACACACTGTGCAATGAGAGATACCAGGTTTTCAGTCTATTAGAGACTAAATTTCCAAGTGTGAGAGATTTCTTTCAATAGCATTTCTTGTCTTTGGCCAATTCCACCTGTGCTCAGGCTAGGTGAACATGTTAACCAAGATGACCCTTCCCTGTTGGGCCATGTTCCTGTAACAGTTCAGGAAGACACAAGTAGGTTTTCATGATCAGTTGCAGGGAGTTTGCATCATCACTGTGTGCATGTGTGATGTCTAGGTATGCTCCCGGGATGACTACTGGGAGTGTTTCTTTTCTTATTTAGTAGTCCCAGTGCTTTTTACCACACTTTTATTATAGGCTGAGTATCTTTGCATGTATGAAGGCAGGCAAAAGAAGCTTCTTCTGGTAAGGAAAAATGGATACCATGGGCCAGACCCTCAGCTGGCATAAATCACACTTTCTCTTGAAGCCACTGGAGACATACCAACTACTTCACAGAGGAAGCAGCCATGTGTTCTTTGTGACTTTTTTTTAGAAGCATATTTATAGAGATATTTACAAATGTGTTTCATATCCTTGGTCCTGGGAGGAGAACAAGCCAACACTTGAGTATATTACAGCTTTCTAAATACAGTAATTTAACGATGCCCATTAATCAGTCAGCTAACTTGCATGGAAAGTCTTTACGAATTAGAAAATAGAACTTTTGGTTGTTTCTGTTAGACAAAATTATTTTTTTTTTTTTTAAATATAATTGGTGTCAGTTTTTCAGTGCCAAGTAAAAGCAGAGGCATTTTCCACCCTCTAAATCTTCCAAACTGTCACTACCCATAGTCTGAGACAGTTGTGAGGGAGGAGTTGAACTGCTTCAGGGTTTAATGTGGTCTCTGTGAGGGCTGGGGCTGCCATTGCCCAGTGATGTAATTTCATTAGTTTGTACAAAATGGTTGGGCTGGTACAAGTTGCTTGCAGACACTTACATTCTTACTACCTACATAGGAAAACAATTTTTAATAGCAGATAGCAGAAACAGGATGGAAATATTCTTTCTTGAACTGGTGCCACATGGCTGCATCAGCCTTTTTAGGGGTGAGCCAGGGGCAGTCTTTCATCAGTCTGACATACCTATAGTTGACTGGAACACAGAAATACTGCCAAATTAGCAATAAAAGGGAGGAAAAATATCCCTGAGGGTATGCTTCTGAAATTTGTTTTCCTGAGACTTATTAAGTAGGCCAGGGAGAACCATTATATCACCCCATGTCTCCTTTTATACATCACAGGCCATTAAAACTTCACTTAGCTATCCCTACCCACAGCCCCAAAGCTGTCAGGGGGTTTAAACATTTCTGTAGTGTGAAAGCAGGAAGAGCATCCAGAAAAGGAACTGGAAGGACCATGGTGCTGCTGACACCTGAAGCTCTAGACTTTGCAGTGTAGTGTGTATGTGGAAGGTTAGTTCAGAAAATTTCAGGAGATGAACCAAATTCCACATTGCAAAATAAGGTTTAAAAACCCCTGAAAAAATGGATCTGGTAGTCCTTGTTAATCTAGTATCACAAGAAATTCTCTCTTGATCTCTGTGGATATGAAGATGTTCTAAGTGAGTGCCTGGGGAGAGGGCTATACGATAGCAGACTTGTAGGGTATCTACTAGGAACAACTGGACTTCTACCATATGGTGAAGCATGCCTGGACCATCAAGCTGTCTTTGCTGAGGATTAATAACATCTCTATAGTATGAGTGGAATAGATCTGGAATAGCCCATTTGCACTCAAGTGATGTTCCAGCTCTTCCCCAGGACATCTGTTACTGTGGTTGTACTATGAAGAATCCCTGTTTTATAGATGTATGCATGTACCATGTCAAGGACAGAAACATGATTAGGATCTGAAAGGCCCATCAGAGAAGTCTCCTATGCTCTGATTTAAACTCAGGAAGAGTGACTTTATGAGCCTCTGTGCTGTCTTGGACAGTGACATGTTATGTATGCTCTTGCCTGCTTTGTTTCCTTCCCCTTCACTCAATGGTTTTGCAGCCAGATCTGAACGTTCCCATCAAGCTGTCAGCCAAGCTTAAGATACTGATTTTGTATGGGACAGCATAGTTACATAGATGTAGATCTAAAAAACAGAAAGGAAATAGAAAAAGAAAGTGACTTCCAGCAACATCACCTTTAATCATACATCTTGATTGCAGAAGTTTAAAATGCTCATGACCAACACAAATCTAGAACAAATCCTCTATAGGAGCAATAGTGTGAAACAATGACCACTACATATTGAGAAATTACTGCCAAGCCTTAGGCTGCTAAAAGAAAATAGAGAAAAATGGATATGGCACAGCTAGGTAGCAAGCTGATCTGGGTGAGGTGGAGCTCATGGGAGATGACCAGCTGGTGAAGTAAATTTAGTGACCCTTGTTTGAGCGCTGCTTCTTTTTTCAGACAGCAGCAGTCAGTGACTACACCACAGACTTTCACAATTATAGGATCAGATTGTCTTGTTTCCTGCTCTACTCATCACATTTTATACTGCACTTATGCTGATACTTACAGCACCCTACACATGTGCTCTTCAGAATCAAGTACACAACATTAAATTTTGAAGATACTGTGTTCAATATTGCCTGCTTCAGTATTTTACACTGCTAAATGTGAGCTTCTGCTTGTAAAACATTTTTCCCACATGAGGAAAAAAACTAATACAGGCCCAATATGCCTCTTGTTGTTGTTTGACTTCACACTGTAATATGCCAATTAGGCGGAATTTTGAATTTTAGTTCTCAAAAGTATGTGAAATACTAATTAATTAAGGTGGCTGTTTCTCATAATACAGATAACTAAAGGCTGTTAAAATATCCATAATAGGATAAAACAGTGGCATAATGTTCAAAGCTATGACAGCTCTCTATAACACTAATGAGTAAATGCCAACTGATTACAAAAGACACAATTATAGAGGGTTAACAGCTATGAAATTAATAATGCCTGTTAATCTCTAGGTAGGGTTTAATAATCACTTGATAGTTATTTAATTCACAATAACGCTCCATATTAAAACTAAATGAAGGGTTATGTTCCCAATTTGATATTTGTATCTTTAACCGTGCCACTGGGAGTTGGGTAGCTAAAGCCTTGTTCTTAGCATTGAGACTGTATAATCTGAAGAGGAACATTAATTAAATATTACCAAATGTATTTTACTTGGCAGTAGAAGGGGAAAGACAAAGTCTTGGATCTGAACAGAAGCCTCAGATCTACTGGCAATGCTCAGGGGGAGGAAGGGCTGTGATTCATGCTTGATTTGTTTTGTTGGAATGAGGTAGAGCAGCTAAGTTTAGATACCTGTGACTTGGGCCAAACTTTAAAAACAGTTGGGGAGTGGAGTAGAGCAAGAGAGAGAGAGAGAGAAATCAGTCAGCAGCTTACTTTGGTGTCCTTCTGTTGCCTAAGTCCTACTACTTAATCATTCATTGTGCCTATGAGTAGTTTCTGGTTGCAGATTGGGTTTCCTTTTCCCATCCATTGACATGCTAAATGGTCAGCAGTAATATTAACTGGGTGACCATTATTTCTTTTCAATTAAAGAGTGGATAGAGTTTAAAAATGGAATATAAAGCCTAGCATCTTAATCTAAACATCTTTGTGTTTGGAAATCTCTTTCCCCTTCTTTGATTACCAATTCAAGCTTCAATTTTGGTAGAAACAGTAAAACAAAGGGATAATGATTGAATACAATATTTATGCCAACACTGATGTACTGCTTGACAATCCCAAAATACTTCAGTACTGCTGTTTTTAGTCCAGCACTTCAAGTCCTACTGCAATCAAGAAACAGAGTGTGGAAATGGAAAATGGATTCTGCACTGCTTCTTGCATTACCAGTTTACCAGTTCAACTTGATGTGATAGTACCTGTTAAAGGTAGAAGAGGTGCAGAATGCGAAGTCTGACTTTCTGACCTCACAAAGCCTGTGGTGATGGAAATTAAATTTGTCAATTCATTGAGTTGCCAAACAATACAGCTGAAAACAAGGAATCCTAAAAACCCTAACACTCCTCAATATGTTTAAGAATTTTCTCATTTTGTATGTGTTAAAAAAATCTAGCATGGACTCATTTCAATTATTGTATTACTCCATTAGCATAGTACACCAAAAATGTATGAATCAAAAGCAAACAAGTATGTCATTGAATGTGAGTACTACTAGCAAATCAAATTATCTCTGCGTAGTTCTTTATCAGGTAAGGGATATCTTTATATGTTTTCTTATGTCTTATTCATCCTTTATAATATGAACAACAACAAAAAGCCAAATCATTTAAATGACACAGTGATTAATTTCTGAAACATGTTGTGCTTTAAGCCCAGCTGGAAATTAAGCTTCTTGCTCAACCCCCTTCTCTCCCTACTTCAACCCAGTGGAATGGGGAGGAAAATCAAAGTAAAACTTGTAGATTGAGATAAGAACAGTTTAATAATGGAAAATAAAGTAAAAGCATCATAATAATGGTAAATGATAATAACAGTGACAATAATAAGGGAAAAAACAAGTGATGCACAATGCAACCGCTCACCACCCACTTACTGATGCCAGACTCCCCTTCCCAGACCCAGACTGACCCCTCCTGGATAACCCCTTCCAGTTATATACTGGACATGATGTTTTGTGGTGTGGAATACCCTTCTGGACTGTTCAGGTAACCTGTCCTGGTTGTGCTCCCTCCCAGTTTCTCTTGCTCACCTCCTCACTGGCATAGCATGAGACAAGGAAATGCCCTTCATTTAGGATAAACACAGCTTAGCTAAAAACCAAAACATCACCAACACCATTCTCATTCTGAATCCCAAACACAGCACTGTAACAGTTACCGAGAAGAAATTAACTCTCTCCTAGGTGAAACCAGAATATTTGTCACAGTGAATCTTGTAAGAACACATGAAAATACAGCAAGGAGTTGCTATTGTTATGCAAGGTAAACCAGTCATCATGCTGAGAAATTACAGAACAGAATAAAGAATTAGCGTGATGGGACTTCCTTGCCAACATGAGAAAAAAATTTTTGGTAGAATAAGAAAAACGGTATTATCCAGGCAGACATTATACCCATCTCTCTTTTCCACTGCCAAAATTCCACTCAAAACGATTTCCAACTACTTTGTTTTGGCTTTCTGTTAAATGATAAAAACCAAAACCCAATAAAATTTCTCTTTTATATAATAAAAGCTCTGCCAGAAGCAAAAATGTGAAAAGTAGATGAAATTAGCAAGTACTCTCAGTAATTAAGAAACAGTAATAAAAATACCCTAGAGAAAATTGTTAAATTATTCCAGGTTAATAAGAAAGGCACACCCTTTTAATTTTATTTCTTAAACTTTGGAATGCATGCTGCTAGAGCTCTTCCTGAAATAAATGTGAAAATTCAGTAAACTAATGGCAGAGTATTTGAGAAATGCAGGTGAAAATTTCTTTTAAATAGCTTTCAAAAATAATAGCAGATAATTTTTTTTTAGACAGCTAAGCATCTAAGTAACTATTTTGTGACACGATTTTTTCATTGGCCTTTGCAGAAGTAGTTTTTTGTAATGTTCCTTCAGAAATTTTGATCTGAAAATTGTGAAACATTTTGCCCAGTAATAGAACTCATCTTCATAGTACTGTAACAGATAACATTAATTTATTTTATAGCTGGAGAAAGTAATTTAGCTGGGAGGGTCATCCAGTAATCCTGTGTTAAAACAAGGTCTAAATATTTTTTCATAATATCATTAATTCTAGACTCTGATGTCTTGACCAGTTCATTAACATTCCATTCCTATATTGTTATTGATTGATTATGAAGGACGAAAATGCAAGTAGGGCTTGACAACTTTCCATGTGAACTTTGTAGTAAAAAATATGCTAGAAGGAAATGAAAAGGTGTATTAAGAAGCATAATTTAACATCGAAAACAACAGAGAAAAAAAACCAATCTGCAAAATTCTTTTAAATAATGTTACTCCACTGCAAATATTCTAGTGTTTACTGTGCCAGTAATCGTCCCCTGTTACTGAGTTTGACAGTGTTCCAGGAACTATATTTTTCACAGAGAAGAACTTCTGAACAATTTCAACAATAAAGCAGCTTCAAGAGGCTTGTCTGCCATAATTGTACCTTCTTGGGGTTTTGGTTTGTTTTGGTTTTTTTCACCTACAGTCATACTGATTAAGGAAACTATAGAAAAAAAATCTGGCCTTTTGTTGTATTTGACTTATTCTGACCATTTGATAATATCCCAGACCAACAAGCAAGATATGGCAAAATCTGAAGAAAAAACCCAAACAGTTTAGAAATGCATTAGCACTACGTTCCTTCCTTTTGCTTATTGAAAGAAAATTTATGTGCAGATTATCTATTTTAATGCACATTCTATATCTAGAGGCTAATTTACTAAGAGCCTTTCAGAAATACACAAATACAGGTTTTGAGGATATATTTTTGAATACTAAAATTTTAATAAGATGTAATTTGGCTCTTTTTACCACACAAAACATTTATTTACTGAGGCATCAGACACAACAGATATGTAAGAGACATAAATTGTGCCCTAAGGGTCGGTTAAGATTAAATCCTATAGATTTTTGGTGATTTCTGGCATTTAATTAGTGTATTAATTCTTATTTGGAAATGATTGTGAGTTTTTTGGTGTCTGCCTAAATTATTTTTGATTTTAAGTGTATATGCCTGGAGATCATGGATGATGTGCTTGCACCATAAATGGTAAAGAATGCAAGCCGCTGTCTTTGAAATCAGACCTTCCTCAGAGCTTGGGATGCTTACATTTTACTTGCTATGAGGAATAGGTGAGGCTGGGTTTAGCAGAGGGTTTGAAATTTCTCAGTGTTTGTGATGTTTCTGATAGGTAGCTTAATATTCCTGCCTGCCTAATTATAAAAACAGATTATTGTAAATCATTTATTCATATTTGTGCCATGGTCTCTTAGTCAAAAGGCAAACTGAACTCCCTTTCATGCCTTTTATGAGCATTTTCTGCTCCAGCTGGGCATCTTATTCTGAAGAAGCTTAAAATATAAGTTTTAAGATGCTGACATTAACACATTCAGTTCCCTGTTATTTAGGATCATGCAATCATATAATTGTTGTAAGGGACCTTTAAAGATCTTCTAGTCCAAACCCCAATGCCCTGGGCAGGGACACCTTCTGCTAGACCAGGTTTCTCCAAGTCCCATCCAGCCAGGCCTTGAACATTTCCAGAACTGGGCATGCACGGTTTCTCTGGGCAACCTGTGTCAGTGCCTCACCACACTCACAATAAAAAAATTCCTTCCTAGTCTAATTAAACTTCTAGTTTAAAACTGTTCCCCCTTCTCCTATCACTATCTACAGGTGTAAAAGGGAGCCCTCCCTCTTTTTTATAGACAGCATTTAAAAGTACCTGGTGGCCTAAGTGAGGTCTCTTCTCCAGGTTGAACACCCTAAGCTTTCTCAGCCTTTCATGACAGAAGTGTTCCAGCCCTCTGATAATTTTTTGGCCCTCCTCCGGACAGATCTATGTTTGGGACCCCAGACCTAGATGCAGTAGTCCAGGTGTGGTCTTACAAGAGCAGACTAGAGAGGCAGAATCACCTCTCCTGACCTGCCAGCTTCTTTGGATGCAGCCCAGGATAGGGTTGCTTTCCTGGGCTGAAAGTGCATATTGCCAGGTGATGTCTAAATTTTCACCTGCCAGTATTGCCAAGTGCCTCTTCACAAGACTGTTCCCAATCCATTCACCTCCCAATATCTAGTGATGCTGGTGATTGCCCTGACCCAGGTGTAAGACCTTGTTGAATTTCATGAGGTTCACATGTGATGTGGTTTCACATTGATGGTTCCAAATGATAATCAGGGCCAGGGCTGGGAGTGCACTGGAAAATGTCACGGCAACATTATTCAGGTTTAGCCTATTGGAATTGCTGTGCTTAAGAAGATTTGGTTTTCAGACAATTTTTCCTTGACCAAACCAGAAAACTGAAACACAAACCATGGGAAAAAAAACCCCATTTCTATTCCCAGGTCTGGTACAATCATGTCCCTCTACAGCCAAAGACTGATCTAAATGTCATAAATGCTGATAGAACCTAGTCCCTCCTAACAGTGTAAATTTATGAGCCAGTACTTCTGATCACTCTGCAGGGGACACAATTTACCATAATTTTCATCAATATACCTTCACTTTGGTCTTGTACTACTTGGTATAAGAAGACTTCATCGGGTATCTTCTGTCAGTTTGAAACAAACCGCAGTGTAGGACTAGCCAGTGAATGAAACTCAGCCAATAGGGATTCTTCCGGATATTTTTTTTCTCTTTTGTTTGTGTGGTTCTTTTTCTTTTTTTTTTTTTTTTTCCCCTCTTTGTGGTGGTTTTTCTCTATTTTTTGGTATTAAGGGATGTCCATTTTCATATCACTTTTTGGGTTTTTTTTTGAAAAGACTGCCTCCTCCTCCCTTCCCAGCCCTAGCTTTTTTTTCACTTTCTTGAAGGTAGCTTGCCTGCAGTTTGCAGATGCACTCTGAATAAGAGCCTAAGGCAGCCACAGGAGAAGATCTGAAGGTGTTATATCAGACACATCTCACCTGGGACAGAGGGAAGACTGGGAAGGAATCCTTCCTCCAGAGTTAGGGTGTGCTTCTTGGAGAAACATTGCTTGCCTTCAGGGTCCTGTCTTGTGCCACAAGAGCAAGAGCAGAGAACACCTAAGTCAGACCAGGGCCATATCCTTACACCAGGGCTCTGCTTCTGCACAGCAACATAAGCTCAGTAATACTGATTTCTGAAATGTAACTTGAAAATAAGGTGATCATCCTGTCAAACCTCTAATCTTTCTCCTTTAGTCTTGCATTGTCTTCCTCCTGCAAGCAAGCCTCAGAAGAAGTTCTTGTTCTCTTGGTTTCATGATACTCTGGGAGCTTCTGTGCTAGAGTTGTCTTTCCTGTCCCGGCATGCTACCGGGGTGGTATTAATAATACAAGAAATGTAAGGATGATATTATTATGATGGTTAAATTAATCTAATTTGAAAAGGAAAGTTTGTCAGCTTTCACATGACAAAGAATACAGGAAGTAAAAGTATGCAGAACAATTTGAGGGCATGTCAGAACTTTCCTAGGTAGCACTGTCATCCCACTCACTGAGTGGGAAGCAAAAGAAATTAAAGTATGTTCTTTGTTTCCAAATTCCAGATTGGCAACTTTGCTTTTACACATGTTTCAATCTCCAGTTGTGTCTGGAAGGTGTTTGTTTTCCATTTTAATATACAATTTTCAATAATCACATAAGTAAAAGTTTTCTATGTTCAGTGAATATTTCAAATTTTCACTCTAGTAAGGTATCAAAAAATCAAAAAATTCCTGGCTGCAGGAATAGAAAAAGTTCAAAGTTCATTTCATAATCATAAGCAGACATCTGCCTCCCTCTCCTTCCTCCTTCATTCTCTTCCCCTCCTTCTCTCCACTTTCGTTTCATTTTGGTTTTTTCCCCTGAAGCAGTCAAAATTAAATACTCACTTTTTCTCTCTTCCTCTGGATGAGCTGTAATTTCATAATATGATAGTTTTATCAAGAACTAACAACTTTGGTTTGGCATAGAACTATATAATTTTCTTAAATATAAAGTAATAGTTTCAAAGTTTGGGCTAAGGAAGGAAGGAATACTGCAGCTTAGTGAAAGCATATGTTGCTTACGGGGACCTCACAACCACATTCAAATTCAGCTCTTGCCAAATCACGTTACATTGCTAGATCTCCCTCTTTAAATTTCCCCAGTGAGGCTCATATGGTAGGGTCTATGTTCCTGCTACACAGTACTAAGGAGGTTCATGGGTTTCTCTTTACCTTTTATATTTCTTTCATAAAATGTTTATGCAGTTTAGACATTCACAAATCAAGAACTCATTTTACCATTTGTGGTTTTTTACAGCATGATTCCCAAACCCAGACTTTCTAAAAGGCGTAGTAACATGGAAAAAACTTAATCACACATACAGACAATTTTCTGTTGGGCTCTCTGCTGGAAGCTGATTGCTATGTTTTATAGTGAAGCACATGTGTGTATATCTGACCGCATCAGAGCTTGAAGTTTGAGTGCTGAGCAGTGATGAACGATCTAGAGCTGTGCAAAACTATCTAGGCTTAGTTCAAAAAGCATCTATAATTTTTGCAGAAGGTCTACTTAAAAATTTTTACAAGGAGAATTTTTCTACCCTTTTTGTAGGTACAGGCTATCTTAAAGATGAAAAAAAGTATGAATACTGTTATTACTGTTCTCTTCGACAAAACCTGTAAAACTACTAGACAAACTTTTTTTAGTTGAAGAACCCACAAAATATTCTAAAGAATTTTACTTTCTGGGATGACTTTTTACATGTTTTTTTCCCCTGCCTTGATAGTAGGGGACATTTAAGACTCAAATCTAACTGAAAGCTCAGAGACAACATTCTTAACAATGTAATGTCAAAGTGGTGACACATTTGACTGCATGTATGCTGTGTGCATGCATACACTGGCATTACAGAAGTAAAATAAACAGTGCAATAAGAATGCCACTCTGATGAAATGGATGCAATTTGATGTGGAAAATCTTTAAAGCTTTGAACGCACCATGAACACTTCATAGCCAATCTTTTGTTCAAGGACTCAAAATAAAGGAAGTCACATGCACCAAAATTTTATTCCAAGTTGAGAATCACTAGAAGGCTTCTCTTTTAGTCTTTTATAAAGCTTGGAAAGATATTGACACAAGATCTACCTTAATCCATAATTTTTGTGTTCTTATCAAATGCTATTTAATGTGCTACTGAATTGCAGATCTGTGTTGAACTTTTTACTCTATCACTGGCAGAGAGAATAGAAATATTAAATATGGAAAAACTAAATGTTTTCTGAAAACACATAGTGTGAATTCTGTTTCTTTAATGAAAAAGAAAGAGGAAAGAAAGGAATAAAAAGACAAAATACTTTTGCAGACTTTCTGGATTCCTTCTGTCCTTAAGAAAGGGGTTATGTTGTTCAAGCTATGGAAAGACAAAAGTCTTTCAGTTGCATATAGGTGGCAACTTTCAAGTCTCATGGCTTTGCTGATACAAAAGCTAGTTTTCAGTGAAAATTTTCAATCAGTCCTATCTTTGGCTCAGTTTTTATTTGGAAGGGCAGATGAAGAAGGTGTCCCAGTCCATGAAAGGGGGGTTGGGACTGTATGATATTTATGGCTGGTCCCTTCCAGCCCAAGCTATTTTATGGTTGTATGACTCTATGGTTCTATGAGCATGCAAAGTTGTGGTTATTTATGTGTCAAATTAAAATTTCTTTTATGGTGATATGTTCCCATATGGGTACACATTTTGTGTCCCATAATCTTGGTAAAACCCAGTCTTTCTGAGTTTCTTGGGGAACAATTAAAAACAGGCCATGTTCTAAACATGTTTCACTGGGTCATGTGGACCAATGCTGATAGAGAAAATTCTTTGAAATTCACTTGGCTCTAGCTGCTACTAAGTGTAAATATTACTGTGAGACTTTGACATCAGGCCAGGCATCGGGAAATCTCTCACTTATCATAATAAAGTCAACGCCACCACACACTAAATGTTTGCCTCTTTTTTCTATATGGCAGTTGTATATTTTTGGTATATCTAAAGGTGAATTTGTCCTGTTAAGATGAAACACAACTTGCTATTGGAATTAAAATCACAGCCTATATAATTTCAGGTTAGTAAGGGTGCATATTTTTATCTTTTAAAGTGGCATTTTATAGATGTTATATAAAAATCCATCCAACTCTATTTAGAAAACCAGTATATAAAGTTGTTACACTCAAAGCTGATTATTCTTCTGGAGTTTCTCCTGTTTCTTGCAGTGTTTGCTCTCTTACATAAAGTTTTAAAGTCCCACATTTCTGACATGGGAAGAAGTCTAAGATTGCCTTTTATAGGCAGCTTTCTTATTCATAAGCAAAAGTTTTATGGTACCTTTTGCACATTAGGAAGCAGAAATATGCATAGGGTCAAGAATTACAAGGATGCTTAATTGTTTTAACAATTTACAATATATTGAAAGGCTTTATCCAAGACATCTCAGATTTTCACCAAAGGTGACTCAGTAAAAGAGCAAGTGCCTACCCTATATCAGTTCTGACTCGCTGAGAGTTGCATGCAGTGTTCTCTATCTTCAGCTGGAAGACAAAATATCAGGAATGCTGAAAATAGATATATACTATATGTATATATGCACTATATACTGTATAAAATTCTATTGAAAGAAAATTTTCTAGCAAGTCCCAGACCAAATACACCAATCAAAAAAAAAAAAAAGTATGAAATTACAGAATCCCAAAGTATGAAATTACAGAAATTCTAAATCCTGAATTCTCCAACATTCATGCTTTGGAAAGTCAGCCAGTTCTCTAAAAGCCAGCCTTCACCTTTTCTAGCATAGTTCAATAGCCCAGATACTAAGCAGTCTTCAGCTAGAGCTAAAGTGTGAACATTCTATCAGTTATTTCTTAGCTAGAATATACTTTACTCTCTCATAGTAAGATTAGTGTTGCAGAGCTAACAGAAATACAAAAACAAAAAGGCAGTATCAGTTCATAGGAGTAAGAAAATAAATCAATTTTAGGTCAGAATGCTTTCTACGCATGGACCTATAGGTTTTATTTTGTAAAAAATTTTATTTTGTATAGTTATTTTTCTGTTCGTAGCTACATTTTCAACACATACTATATGTAGTTAAAATAAAAAAAACGTGTCCCTTTTGAGAATGTAGTTAACATCAAAGGAGGGTGCAATATGGGAGCTGAATCTTGCATGGCTGCTCATTCAGTGTTGGTGATGTGGGTTACTGAGTTCACAGACACTTTTACTTCTGCATTGACAGGAAATATGCAGACTCCATGACAGTGCTTATTTCTCTACACTGAAAAAAAAAATGGATAGGAAAAACTCCAGATCACTTTGGATTAATACAACCATGTAAACACAGTAACCATTAAAAACTCTGCTATAGTGCTATAGCGGAGCTTTTTAATGAAGGGTGAAATATAGCATAGAAAGATTTCAGCTTTGGAAGTTTTCAACTGACTTTCAAGTGAAAGCAGAAATATTTCAAGTATAAATTTATATAAGGTGCATTCTTGAAATGTTTGCAGCTGCAGGGATAGCCTTTTCTGCTTACGAATACATACACCTCTCACAAACACATACACCTCTCACAAACATTAAGACAGTCAGACTGTTTAAAACTGTGACAGCCTTATCATTTGCTAACAGAATTTCTTGTGATGTGTATCTGCTGCTAAAATTATAAAAGATAGAATCTGAGAAATAAGAACGGATTTCAAAGCCAATTCAAACTCCACTCCCAATGCCCAATATGACTACTCTTGCCTGTGGCATACTAGGCATGGAGACTTTGTTTGCCTTAGAAACCTTTGAGAGACTAAGCAGGATGCAGTTTTGAATAAATGCTGCTTCATAAGGGTCCTGGGAACACCAGCACAGTCTGGGGAAGGTTACCTCCTAAGGAATATTCAGATTGGTTTCACATATTAAAAAACAGTCTAAATGAGATGTATAATGACTGTCATGATAAGTGACTTTCTTGTCTGGGTAGCAAAACTGATAGGATGGTGTGATTCACAGTAAATGTCCAAATAATGTCCTTTGTGGTTTTAATTTCTTAATGAATCTACTTTCATGAAAAATTAACTGTTCTCCAGTGAACTTGAAAAGTTACTGACCACACTGGACTTAGCCCAGGAAAAGTTCACAAGCACCTGCTTGACTTTGAAAAAAGTTCCAAACCACTATTGTTTCAATTTACATACTATCTAAAGGAATTGCTTGCAGATCACCTGCAATCTTTGTAACAGAAAAGAGTCTGAAGAAATAAGAACTGGAACAAAGTGACTCTGAATGTTACCATAGATAAGCATCCATCCAACTGGCAATATGTTTTAGTGCAGAACAGCTACTTTACCACTAGTAACAGTCAGTTGCTGCTTGTTGAACTCTGTACTTTGATGTAGAAAAATATAAACGACTCTGTGGATGCTTTAGCATATGGTTATGGGAGCAATTTACAAAGAGCAGAGGCATGTGGACTGTAAGTTCTAAAGTGATAGGAAAGCTTGCTGTGCCCTCTTGTATTTTAGCCAGACACAACAAAACCTCAAAAAAAACCACATTGTGACCTTTTCCTTTCTGATGGAGGTGTCTGGTTTTTCTTCCCTGGGATCTCTTAAGACATTCCACCACAGATTTCTACACTAAAGTAGGACAGGATTAGTGAAACTTGTACGAACACATCCAAACAAGCCACGTGTTTGGTTTTTTTTCTAGCCATTTCTACAACAAAGTGACTCATTTGTCACTTTGTCTATAATCATCAGAGTAAGATTTTTATTCTTTAATCCTATGAATGCTGACGTAAGTGTGAAAATATCATAAAAAGCTATGGAGTGTCATTAAGGGCAGTTTTACTTGGCTTTAACGAGTTCAGTGAACTCCAGTGATTCAGATGATTAGTATTTCAATATATAAGCAATTTCATTATCTTTTCTAAAATTGACACTATTTCCTATACACCACAACAGCTGTTAACACCCTGATGAATATAGCTTAATCACCCTTCCAGTGTTTTTTGTGTTGTCTTTGTAAGAAGATAAAAAATGTTTTAGTCTTCAATATTGTTAAAATCTGTTGTATGCAATACTGTTAATATGCCGTAAATTAGCATTTTACTGTTAGTAGAGTTTTTAAAAAGTTGGATATTCACTATTTTTTGGTTTAATAAAAAAACCAATTATTATTTTTCAGGAATTGTCAGATAGTTTTATCTCAGCTATAAGTGAGAGATTATGTTTATAAGCAAAGCTAATGAAGGCATCTCAGAGAAAAAGTTAATACCTTGGAAAGTGGGCAATAATTGAAGGCAAAGACTTCAACCATATGCAGCAACAGCTATGCATTTCGTGACAATAATTTAGTGGCTGAAAAGCACAAAATTTTTGATGGGATTTATGCATGAAGGTTGGTGGAATGCTTTTGGAAGACTGCAGTTAATATTCATGCCCACAACCAGGAATGTATTGAAATATCTTCATAGGCAAGGGTGGTTTGTAGCTCTTCCAGAACAACTCTCAGTGAAATCAGCCTTGTTAAGGTGAGGATTTCAGAATGTGGCCAGTGGTACTCTGTATGATACTTAAGTGGATTGGAAGTTAATTTGCTTTTATGTACATATGAAAATATTTCTGGGTGTAGAAGCAAGATTTGGTTCTTCTGCTATGATGTTGTATAACTTTTAGACAAGATAATACTGAGTCTGTGCTTAATATTTTTTTTTAATTGTC
Source organism: Struthidea cinerea (assembly GCA_013397865.1). Classification (NCBI taxonomy): domain Eukaryota; kingdom Metazoa; phylum Chordata; class Aves; order Passeriformes; family Corcoracidae; genus Struthidea; species Struthidea cinerea. The sequence goes on from VZTI01000077.1 coordinate 329,251, forward strand.
TACTATAACATTAAGTGTTGGCATTATTTTGGTTAAATACCAAAAAGAACCTTTTATCACATAGAATGCATTGAACAGAAAATGAAGACCATACTGTAGATTGCATGTAAGTCTTCATAGGGGAACCCTGTGTGCAGTTAGCCTGTGTTCACTATGGTTGCTGTAGATTGCAAAAGGTAAGAATGTGCAGCTGGAAAAATTTACTGGTCTCTGAGTTGCATATTCTTAGTTTGTGAAGATTTACATAGAGGTGCAATGGTTGCTTGCCAGCAGCTGATATAATCTGCCAGCTCTTCATAGATTTCCCCTCTGTTTTGTGCTATGAGTCACAGATGTCTATGCTCTATGAGTCACACCTGCAGTACTTGAAACAGATCTTTGAAGAAAAGTAGATGTGTTCAAACTTGAGCATGTAAAGGAGAAGGCATAATGGCTGCTCTTTTATTTTCTTTTCAATTTTAGAAAGCTTTCCTTTGACTTCTGACATGACAAAAACATGTCCAGTAGTCTTTTGCATTATATTAGTTTGTTAAGGGTTTTCAGCTCTGTTCCTACATGTATCTGTATAATGTCCTTGCATGACTCTGCACTGTAGATACTACACTTGTGTATGTGTTTTTGTCTATGTGTGTAACATACCCTGAATATATCTGGCCTGTGATTTCAGTAGTGCCTTCCTTCCAAAAGGGGTACAGTATGAGAAGCGAAATGAAAAGCTATTTCCTTCACACCACCTTGTATAAAATTAAATGCTGCCAAACATCACTTACGCTCTATTTGTCTTCAAGGGCATATAAATATCTAATGCATTTTTGAACTTAAATAAATTTTCTGCTCTCATCTGACTTAAATGACCCTTCTAAGTAAGTATCACCAAACATAAAGTCATTCTTTCAGTTAAAAATCTTTGGCTACACTGTAGCCATGGCTACAATAAGGTAGCCAGGATTTTGAGGGGCAGATGTAGTTGCTATCAATTAGGGGACAGCAGGAAGTGGTTTAAGGATGTCACAAGTTGAGTACTTCACAGAGTTGTTCAGGCAACGCACAAAGGAATTTTTGTTAATGTTTCCCATACTGTATATTGCCCAGTAGGATGGCACCTACCACTTGCATTGTGCATTTGCTTGTTATATACTTCCTGCACATCCTTGGATACAAGAAACCGTCAATAAGATAGGAATCTACAAAAGGAAAATATTTTACTGAAAAATTCTCCCATTCTTTGGCATCCTCATCACGAAGGTATCATGAAGTGGTGTCTGTGGATCAGGGCTTGAAGCCCAAGAGAGGGGAAATACCTCTGAAATTATGTCATGTCAGAATTTATTCGAGTAGAGACGCTCTGCATGCATATTAGGAACAACAAATTGGTTAACAAATTCCTGTACTTTACTGATAAAGAAAGCATGATTGGCTCTCACTTTGGCTTTACTTAATTCAAAGATGTATAGATTTTGTCAAGGATGTGTTTTATATAAAACAGATAGAAAAGTGAATTTTTCATGTAAAGAAAAACAACTTAGTCATGAAAACAAAGTGAAGAAATAAATCTGAAGTGAATGTGAAGGTGCAAACACTTCTGTAAACTGTGCAAAATTAGTATCTGTGGATTTACTTTCTGTCTTTGAAAAAATCTCAGACAGTTAAGCTGAGCAAGTACCAGTAGTCAAGAGTGGGAAGCGTTCATTACAACAATGTTAAAGTTCTGAGATTTAATTAAGTAGTTGAAAATTAAATTCTGAAAATTTGGGTTGCTGTATCACTAGTGCAGCCAAGTTATACATATCTATTTTTATTTTTTTCCCCATGGCAACTGTGATAAATAAATGACATTATTTTACCGTCTTACTCTGCTTGTAATAACAGTGACTGTGATTTATTTTATCCTATAGAGGTAATATTTACTGATAAAAAAAAAGTATTACCACAATCTGCAAGTTAATTCAGCAACACAACACAAATTATGAAGCAATAATTCTTGGGGTTTTGTTCAACATCAAGCTCAAATCTAACATGATCACAGTATCTGTTCACAAATTTACTGTACAATAATTCTAGCCTCTAACCATTTTGGTACTGGAGTGTATACAAAGTACACATGAAATGTTAAAATATAATGTACATCATTTTGTTATGAAAAGCATCTTATAATAAAATCTGATCATCAGCAATAAAGAGTGCAGGGTTTTTTTTAATTTATTCATATCATTCATCTTTATTCAGTTTAATGAAAGTTGGGAGTCAAGACCAGAAGCCTACTTCACTGAAAACCATTTTGGGTGCTTGCTGCTGTATCAAGAGGCTGAAGATATGCAGCATGTTTATTTGTTCAAAGTACTAATTTTATTTTGTTCTTGGGTTTCTAGGGTTCCAGGGAAGAAAATGAACCTCATCAGTTATATGAAAGGAATTCAACTCATAGTCTTTGATAAGAAACAGAAAGGCTTATAGAATTTCTGAGCTAACTACTGACTTCTTTGATTTAAAGAATTCAGTAACTTGCTAACTGCACCTTCTTTTTAAAATTAGATTTACTAATATATTTGAAAGGCATTTAAAAGGTAAGTAACATTTGGATGAATAGTTTCATAGTAATATATTACTAGGGATGTACAAAGAAGAGACTAATTAAAACTGGAGAGAGTAATAGCTTGCACATTAAAAAGTTTGGTCAGAATTTTTTAAACTTTGCAGAAAAATGATGCTTCTCTTTCAGAGTAGAGCTGGTAACTTCTTTATCAAGCCAACTTTTTTAGTCACTGTAGTGAACCAGTTAACAACAGAGTTTATAATGGAATCTAATAGTGAGCTTGTGGGGGAGAACTTTAACTTCTGCTCTTGATTTCTTACTCTTTTTTTGACCTGCACTGAATCTAAAAGCACGTAAGTAATTCAGCAAATCTAAGAGACATCAAACCCTGAAATAAAGTTTATCCATGCCTCCTTCAATATGGCTAACATATGTTCCTAACAAATTTCAGTAATCCTATATAAAGAGATGAGCTCCAGAAAATGTTTCTGATACTCTGTTAGTTATTCCATTGGCTCAAAGTGTGGAAGTGACTGTTTTTAGGATTTGGTTCCTTCTGAATTACTAGTATAGTGCTAGCAATTATTATTTCTACAGAAGGAGGTACTTTTATGTGCACACTTTACTGGTAGATTTGCAGTGCTACAGATTTGCAGTTTCCCAAACACCTTTATAGTGATTATAGAAAGTAAAATTTTCTTTATGTGACAGGGAGGTACAATGCATTATTGGCTTTATATGTCTTTAAAAATATTTTCCAGTCATAATATTCCGTATCAACATCCCCTGAAGCTCATTACAACTCTATTTAATACTGAACTCTGCACAATACCAAAAAGCTTTAATATACTGTGGCTAATCCGCTTCTGTTTGGAGTTACAGTGCTCATGGAAAATGAGTCAGAAATGTTGTTGTACAATTGCTAGATTAAGTTGTTAAATACAGTGGGATCTATTCTCTTGCACTGTCTTGAATAAACAGAATTACATCTGACTATACGTTACATACCAGTAGTTTATAGAACCACTTTTGTTCATTAAATTCTAGCAGACAAACTCTGGTTTAAAAAGCCAGGGTCTGATAAGACTGTTGGCTGATAAGAAATGTAAAATCTAATCTCCTTTCCTAAGGCCAGTGGACCACAGCCAAATGGAGGTGGAAAGCTCAAAAAATGCCACCATCTCAGTTGGAATCTTATCTTCCAAGCAGTCGCTGAATCTGACATTAACAATGCCCTGAGATTTTGGGTGGGCTATATGGGGAAAGACGTTACAGCAGAAATGGCCAATCATGTTCTCCATGCAACCTTTATCCTCTGCTTCTGTTCAGGGGGACATAACTTAAAGGCAGATGAAAACATTGCCATTTACTATACTACTGGATAAAAACTAATTACACCCACAGATGGAGTGCAAAGTTTGAAAGCAGCACATGGGAATTAAGCTATCCGGTTGCCACAGGTATGTTTTAGTTAAAAATTAATTCAGTCACACATTTTTCAGTAAAACTCTATTATGATACGTGTTTTGACATGAAAATTCATTTATATCCTAATTGTATTCATAGAACCATAGACTTTTTTATGCTGGAAGGATCCTTTAAATATTACCTAGTTCCAACCCTCCTCCAATCAGCAGGAACATCATCCACCAGTGAGATTCCTTGGAGCCCCATCCAACCTAGTCTTGAATATGTCAAATGATGGGGCATCTATCAGCTCACCTGAGCAACCTGTTCCAGTGTTTTACTCTCTTCATCATAAAGGTTTTTTTCTTCTATCTAGACTGAATCTACCCTACCTACCTACCCTAATGATTTAAAAACATTACTGCTTTTTCTGTCTCAACAAGCCCTTGTTTTCTTGTTACACCTGGTGATCGAGAGCTCTTGTGCTCTTTGGAAAACATCCTAAACAATATAACAGATCTGTTCTGCTACCCTGTCCCTGAGGGCAGTACCCAGAGGGTGCTGCCAGTTAACTTCCTCAGGATATGAAAGTTTTCTTTCCTGAAGTTCAGGGTCCTGATTTTACTCTTCGCCTGACCCATATCTCTAAGGTCTGTGAACTCCACCAGTGTGTGATCACTGCACCACAAGCTGCCTCCAATTTTGATTATCTGATGTCACTGGTGACCATCAGGTCCAGTGTGGCATTCCTTCCGGGAGGGCTGTGTAGCAGGTTCAGTTGGTAAACTGGGTGGAAACACCAATTAAGTGTAGCGGTTTAGTTTGTAATATCCATTATTTACTTATTTCCCTTCTGTGAGATAAGAATTAGGAGAAAGCAAAGCAGGCACAAAACTTAAAAGAATATAAAGAAGTTTACTAACAGCCTTAAAAGAAAGGAAAAAAAAGTCAGACTAAAACTTCAGAACACTTCTGTTCCCCCCACCTTTCTTTCTTCTCCCACTGACAACATAAAAAGACACCCCTTGAGATTTTCAGTCAGTTTACCACCTCTATAATAATCTTTTTTCAGTTCACTTAGGGAGAGGAGTCTCTCTTGCTCATGCTGTGAAGACATCTCCACAAGAAACAGTTCTCTTGTGGCTTCAATGTCACAGCGAGACAGCTGCCCGGAATGGTTCTCTGCTTGCATGTAGAAGTCCCTTCCCTCGACTTACAGCTTTCCCCACAACTGCTTTTGAGGGTTCAATCTTTAGCTAATGGGGTACCATTTCTAAGGATGAGCTGTTCAGAAGCAAAAGTTCTCTTCACCTGTCTCTGGGAGCATCTTCATCTCTAGGAACAGAGGTCTTCTTCTTCCCTGGGAGCAAGGGTCCTCATCACTTTCATCTCTCTCTGTTCAAGCTTCTCACCAGATTACAGCTACTTCAACATTTGCTTATTTCAGCACTGGTACTTTTGCTCATGATTGTGGTTTGAACGCTCCACCCCCCCATGCTTTCATGAAATTACAACGGGTACTCTGATGTACCATAGTCCATCACCAGAGCCTTACAACAGAATTTCAGCTTGTAGGTTTGAAGCATCTCCTCTTTCTCCTCTCTCGGGGCTTCAGCTCCTCTTTCTTCACTGACTTTGGTGTCTTTATGGTGTTTTCTTCACGTGCCTTCTCCTTTCCCTTTCCTCTGTCCTGGGAGAGGATTGATGTCTGCAGGCTTCATCTGTTCCGGAGGAATCTTACAGCACTAAGAGAGTTAATCTCAGCCGGGCCTTCAGCTGGAATTTGCTTATCTCTGTTGGTAACATGATCTTTGCCGGGCAGCAGCCTCAGATGAATTTTGGCAGCACTAGGGGTGAAGGCCAGCCTGGCTGAGCTGCAGGGCCGCCTGCACGGAGCAGGGCCGCAGATGGAGCAGGGCTGTGTGGCTCCAGGGCGGCTGTCTCCTGGCTGGCCCAGCCTGCTCTGAGGGGGCTGTGCCGGGTGTCCAGCGGGCAGAAGCAGCTGAATGCCGCAGCGAGCGGAGGTGGTGAAGTGCCGCGACCTTCCCAAAAGCGTCCTCAACTGGAGGGAGCTGCTTTGGTGCTGAGGCCTAATGAAGGCACAGGCACACACCCTGGGTGGTACAGCCACTCACTCACACATCTACAGAGCGGTGATCAGTGATAAAGAGACGAGAAGGGTCTTTTGTATGGGGTTCCAGCAACGAAGGTTTATCCCACGTGTGGAGGGTCCAGGAACGAAAGACAAGATGGAGGAGGAGGGTGCCACTTACATATGGGGCTGGCAGGGGCGGGGATATAACAGAGCCAATAGGCTGAAGGCAAAGAGGCGCGGGAAGGGCGGAACAAAGGTACAACAACCAACAAGGAAACAGGAGGGGTGGGCAGGAGAGCAAAAACCAAAGGGAAAACCAGGAGAGGGGAACTTTCTAGATGGAGACCAAACAAGGTAAAAAAGGGGTGGGGGCCAACGGGCCAATCCAGAACACAGCAACACAATACATTACCATAATAAAACAATGCTTTGTGGGAAGGCTCCTTATGCTAGGGGGCTGTTGAGGACTTAGGGGCTGTCGCACCAGGGGACCTGCTTTGTCCCCAGGCCAGCTGTCCCACTGGTCCTGACCAGTGCAGTCTCACACCCTGCAACAGCTGAGATCTTAGCCAAGCTGTGCCGCAGCTGACCCGGCTGGGCCGTGCCATGGGCCCCCCAGTTACCTGTCCAAAAGCTGGAAGCAAGAGAGCTTTCCCGGGGTTTGTTCGTTCTTAAATGTGGATCACAGAGGTGTCAATCTTCTTAAGTGGCTTTAAAAAGTTGCCAATAGTCAGACTAGTCAGTTGATTGGTTCTGTTGGGTCTAGAGGAAGCTGTAAGCACCTCTTTGCAAAGAATCACTTCTGTGGCTGATGGAGCCCCTCCCTGACTACAACTCCAAACTATGCTAAACCACGACAGGCTGTCTATTGCCTGGATTACAAAGTTATCCTTCATGTGTTCCAGCCGTCCCCTGGATTGCCTACAGTTCACTGTGCTATTTTCCAGCAGGTGTTGGGGTGGTTGAAGTCCCCCAGCAGGACAAGAGCCTGCAAGCATGATCCTTCTTGTAGCTGGAGCAAGAAGGCTTCACCAATAGGCTCCCCTTGATGAGGGAGCTGTAGAAGACACCACCCACAAGGATCCCTTTGTTGCCTCAGTCTTGAGGTCTTACCCCTAAATTTTCAACCTACTCATGGCTGTTCTTCAGAGACAGCTCTTCACCCTCAGTCCACTTCTTGATGTAGAGGGCAACCCCTCCCTCTCTCCTTCCTTTCCTGTAACTTCTGAATGGCCTGTAGCCGTTGATAACTGCACTCTAGTCGTGGGATTCACCCCACCAGATTTCAGTAAGGACAACTATTTCACAGCTTTCTGGCAGCACGGTGGCTTTCAGCTCCTCCCGGTTGCTGCCCATGCCGCATACATTGCTGTAGAGGCACTTGAGCTGGGCTGTTGGTTGTGTTGCCTTCTTAGACGAGCATCCCTTATTTTCTTGGAGATATTTCCCTGGAGTTTCCTTGTTTCCTCAGCAACAGGCTGAGGCCCCTCACTTGTATCCTTCCCTCTAGCCTTGGTGTATATCAAGGGTAACCATGGCTTGTCATGGCCAAGCTTGATGTTATACCCTTCCCCCTTCAAGTCTTGGTTGAAGCTCTGTCAGTAAGGGTGTGAGCAAAGTCCTCTTATCCCTTTGAGAAGGACAAATCCTGTCTGATGATGGCAGACCTGGTGCCATGTAGGACAATCCATTACCAAAAAACTACAAAATTCTGACAGTTACACAGGTCACAGAGCCACAATCAACTGGGTATATTATCACATGATGCTACTTGGTGTGTCAGAAGTGAGTGACTTGTGAAACATTTTATTCACCTGTCAAAGAAAGCCACAGAACTAGGGAATAAGTCAGCAATTACTTAAATATAACTCTGGAACAAATTTGAACAACAAAAAATGCTTTATGGGAGTGTTGGTGAAACTGCTTGCTGAATAGAATATGCCAACATCTTTTCAATAAGTCTAATGACTAGCTGGAACAAAATAACAACATTTGAAAAAAATAAAGGTGTCAACAAAAAATGAAATCAGCTGTTACAGCAGCCACTATTTAGAAGATTCCTAAAAAAAAAAACACCTTACTGTATCATTTGAACTCCAAAATCCGCTAGGTGTATAGGAATTATTTTTCTGAATTCTGCATCTCAGATGTTAACACAATTTTTTGGAAGCCTGTGATTCAATATTAGAGGAAAATGCCTGTGTGAAAAAAATTGACATGCTAATTTTTTATTCTGTTTTCACATTGGCATTGAGTAAGTGGTAGTTCCTCAGACTTTCAGTTCATAGAAATCTTAGCCAAGCCATAAGCTTTTCTTTTTTTTTTTTTTTTTTTTTTTTTTTGCCTACTCATTCTTTAATATTTCCTTGTCCTAGAATCATGAGAAGGGGTAGAAGGTTTCTTGCGAAGCTCCTGCTCACTCTGGGCATGGTCCTTGGATCAGATCCTCTGCTGTATGTCTTCTCCATTTATGTCAACCACATCTGTCACAGCTCCAAAGTCTCCTTTTACAGTGCCTTTCCTTCATTTCTATCTTCTCCCTAATTTTTAATCCCTACACTTTAAATATCAAAAGTTTTGGGAGTTTTGTGCTGTGAATTTTTAAACTCTGTGCTCTGTTACATCCAGTCCCATTTCTAATCAAATTGAATCCAGTTGGTATGTCACATGTAAAAGCTAAATGCTGCAGCTTTTCAGTCTGGTGCTCTTCAGTTCAACTCACGTAGCCAAGGTAGTATATCGGTAGTGCAGGAATACAGGTTCTAGCCTTTGTTCCTTACAGGAGACGGTGGTAACCAGACCCAACATTTAAATTCCACATGCAGCAGCCCTTCCTCCTCCAAACAGGTCTAGTCAGACACACTGTAGATGCAAATGCAGCCTAGCAGGAGTGCTCCTTGCATCAATTTCTTTGATCTCTTGAGTAATCATTTACTACTTTCCCTTATTCTTTCCCAGAAAATTCAATTTCAAGGACAACACAAATGGTTGGGGACTAAGAGCAGAAGTGAGTTCTTCTTTTTTAGGACCTCAGACATCACCACATCGAATACAACTTTATCTACGTTTATGTTCTAGATTCTTGAAACCTGCATCTCTGGGTTCAGTGGAATCCAAATTTTAATGATTAGAGGAAGACTAGAACTAAATTCCTTGATTATCATTTGGCTTTCTGTGTAAACTTGGATCATAGGATGAATTATCCTGTTTTCCCATGCTCCCATTCCTTGAAATATGATTAGGGTAACTGTGCACAGAAATCATAGGACCATAGATTCTGGAAGAAGGGGAGGTCTCCAGAACCAGGCCCTGACCAGAGCAGGCTCAGCTGTGGGCTCAGACTGTGCTGCTCAGGGGTTCTCCTAGCCAAGGTGTGAAATATTCCCAGTGATGGAGACAATTCAACCACCCTGGGCATCTGTCCCACTTCTGGGCTGTACTCAGCAGGAAAGGGTTTCTTTTATCTCCAGTCTGACCTCTGCATGTTTCAGCTTGTGCTGTTGTCTCTCATCCTCCCACCAAGCAACACTGGAGCACGGCTGCATCTTCTCCATCAGCTCCTGCCAATGCCAGGAATGCTGTTGGGTATCCCTGAAGCTGTCCCTTCTCCCAGCTGAACCAGCCGTGGTTCTACAGATTCTCCTTGCAGAACAAGGACTCCAGTTGTACCAGCTTGGTGGCATCCCCTCACCTCCCATCAGCTCTGTCTACATTGAGAAAGTGGCATGGCAATTGTAATGAAAGCAGGGGCTGGTTAGATATTACAGTGATGAGAGATGTGACGGCTAAGGTGGGGAGACTTTGCCATGCATTAAAGCAGCAATAATGACACACTTATCACAGCCATTATACTTTCATGCTCTACAAAAGTGACCTGAATACCACCAGCTTGTTTAATTTTACTGTTTAGTAAAAAGAAAAAGAGGGTAGGTTTCTTCTAAAACCTATTCAAACAGATTTTATCTGTGGTTTTCAGTAAGGATTTCTTCCTTACTGTATCAAAGTTTTTCTTCAAGGTGACACAAGAATACATGAAACTTTTATTTAAAAAAAAAAA
>VZTI01000077.1:339397-412626 GCA_013397865.1 Struthidea cinerea
TGCAAAGCTGGAGATGAGATTTTTTTCCCCTTTAACCCATACTGTGCTTACCAAGTAGCCGTGCTCAACAGCTAATTTCTTATGGTTAGTCACATGTGATATTTCTCACTGATGTATCAGCACTCAGGAAAAGGAGGAAGGCCAGAGTATTTGTGCAGCACTCAAGTACAACACAAACATTATTTCAAGATCTTAACTGGAACTAAATGAGCTTGCATGCATAGTGCTTACCCTCTGCATTTAGGTCCTGGAACCCAGTGTGTAGAAAGTTTCAGAGACTCGTTGAGAGGATTCCTGTTTCCTCTTTCAAACTGAATCTTCAAAGAGCCTTCGAAGGATGAGAACCCTACCCTTCTGTAGGATCTTCTGGTGGTTTGGACGGTTGGGACGGCTAGAGATGAGAGATCTCTGAAGATAGGTCTTAGAGCATGTAGTTTATTGTGAAGGGCGTGGATGCAGGGGCCCTGCTTGGAGCTGCCAGCCACAGCTTGAAGCAGGGCAGAAAAGCAAGAGAGAGCAAGAGGTACACACGAGAGCAAGTGCACAAGAGAGGAGAGGAGAAGAGAAGTGAAGAAGGCAAGAGAGTAACAGCATAAGAGAGTAAGGTGCACAAGAGTGTAAGTGCACAAGAGAGAAGAGAGAGAGTAGAAGAGAAGAGCAGAAGTGAGAGGTTCTCATTTACAATGCTATAAATCTTCTTCTGTGCTGAATATTCTAATTTTCATTAACCAATCTAGTACAAGATACAAATCCTATAGCATTTACATACAGCCTATAAGAATCATTACATTACCATACTGTGTTATATTTTAAGCCCTAAAAACTACTCTTTGGACCCCTTCTGCCAAGCTGGTAGGGTCTGCTCTGACCCTTGGACCTGTCTGCAAGCAGAGGGTATTGTTCAATCAAAAGGGGATTACCTTCTGCCAGCCATACCATTGTTTTCCAGTTGTTCAGTAACTAAGGCTTGGTATCTCAAAGCTTGCTTTCATTTCAATCTCACTTATAGTTTCCATATTCTCAGCATCTTTTGCCAGGCAATCATATTTATAAGGCTTTCCTGTTTCATCTTCCCCAACACCCTTCCTCTCCCATATCAAAAAATTCCCCCAACCAACCAGAGTCCCCAGACCTTTCCTTCTCTCCTACCCTAAGATACCAAAAACATTATATAGTTTGAGGAGACATTTGTTTGCAGTGATTGAGTGCTGCTTGTTAGGAAGGAACCCTATGCCCATCTGAGTCTGGTCTTTCCCATTGGGGTCTGGAGCTTTTCAGTGTTGGAGGTGAATAGTTGTGGATGCTGAAACGCTTTGGTAGAGAAATCTTTCAGCTTTCTGCAGCGTTCTGTGACAACTTTGCAGTTCTCACAGAGGCTATGAAAAACACTGCTATGGGTTCTTGTAAACTAACTCCTTATCTTGCACCTGGGTTTGTTATGCAAGATTGTTATGGTTCTAGCTTTCTGATATTTTGGAATAAGTGTCTTAGAGCTTGACTCCCCTCAAGGGGTGGATGGCCGAGCACCCAACTGTCTTATGCCATTCAACACACTCTTTGCGAACCCTGTTATAAAAGATGAATTAATTAATTAATAAAGATTCAGAACCGCTTCCCTTCTGAACTTGTTGTGCCATTCCTCGTTGTTAGTGCTGCTCACAGCGACAAATAGTAAAGTATAAGATGTGTTGGATATGGTGGCTATAATATAAATATTTTTCAGTTACATTTTGGGGAATTTGAGTCAAACCACAGTCCCAGGACACAACCGTGGGTAAAATGTTTCCAGTTGCACTGTATGCAGTAACCTAACCAAACTTCTGTGACAGTCCTGGAAATTACATTCTCAATCTCATGTTGGTGCTGGACACTTGCCACTGGAATTGAAAATGTAACTTTATCCCTTGACTCCAAGAAAATTCTCCCCTGAACCATATGGGGAAAAAATACAGAACCAACTGGAGATGCCCCTGTTCTGAAGCAAAAGAATACCGTGATATAGCACAAGACAACAGGGGAACAGGAGTTGTGAGAAAAAGATCATGAAAGGAAAAGGTAACAGATTTGTTTCTGAACACAATGAAGGGGGTATAATGCAAAAGAAAACAAATCAATGGTCTTTCTGAAATGGGCAGATTTAAAACATTTAACACCACTTTGTACAAAGATTCCAGTTCCAGATATAGAAAATAACTTTACCAGAAATGGCAGATGCTCTGGAGCTCACCTGGACCGTATCTTGGACAGAGAGGGCTGTTTTTTCTCAAATGTTCCTTTTATTTCAAACAGAAATTAAGGTGAATTATCAATTTGATCCACTAAGCTGATTTCCCTCGTCCTTTCTGAAAGCAGAAAAAAGGTGGTGGAAGACTTTCCTACCTCTGAGTAAATCTGGAGAGTCTGCAGGTGAAAGAGCATGATTCCAGCTCATGTGACTACTTGCCAGATTCATTGGTGGGTCCTGGGAGATGTTAACAGATAACTTTGTTTTGGACCTCCATTCGTGGCAATAACAGAGGAACAGCTCTATAAAGCTTCAAAATATTTGTATTAAAATCAAGGAGAGGGAAAATATAGGAGGTCTGGAGTACAGTAGCGTTTATTCTCTTTATTAGTATCTGATTTCTGTAAAGTGAAAATATACAGACTGTGCTCATGCTGATCTTTTTGGCGTCTTTCTCTCCATCCCCTATTTTAAACCACCTTCAAAGATTTTGTCCTCTGCTTCAAGACTCTTGCCAGCTGTTTGCATCATCTGCCTCTTATCAGGCTTCATGTGAGGAAGTGGATGATTGCTTTTCTGTAGGTATCTTCAGTTAATCCTGGTCAAGATGAATCTGAAAATAGAGGGAGCTGGGCACCATCTCTTTGAAGTGTAACCTTATTGTCATTTATGAAGATGCAGTGAAGGAAAACACCTTAAACTTGGCTTGATTAACAGAAATAAACAGTGAATGACATTTTAAATAAAGGAAAATCAGGACATTGAAAGTTCAGAAATATAGTATCATATGAAACTTTAATTAAAAACACATATTGCAACATTCGTAATAAAACCGTGGGAGCTGGCAAGACTGGTGGCATTTATGGTTATAGCAGCTTGTATCCCTCACAGTCAAGTAGTTGGCATCAAACTGAGAAGGCATCAAACTGAGAAGAATCACACAGCAGGGCACATAGGCTCCCAAAATGCAAAACTCGGGAGCTTCAGCCTGGGGCTCTGGGTACCAAGTTGCAGAGAAAGGGTCAGGACTGAAAGCTTGTTTGTAGGCAGGTGGAGGAAGGGGAAACATATTCTGAGATGAAGAGTTTAGCTGCTCATCATAGGTGTTACATGGAAGTAACTCTAGTTAGGCTTGAAAACCATCTCAGTCTTCAGTCTTGAAGTCTTTTTTCCCAGCTCACAATTGTTAGGTTTTAAACACGGGACGCCATGAGGTTATTTTGCAAATGTAACTTATCAGGTAATGCATTTGGTGTAATCTTTGTGACTCATCACTTGAAAGCTTTCCTCTACTTCTGCTCTGATATATATCATCAAATGCTATACTATGGAACAGTTTCTTTCTAAGCTGTCCAAGAATGAAAAGTAAGCTTTTCAAAGTAAAGTCAATAAAATGCCTGTGTTCACTTTTATACAACTGTGTTTCAGTTTGTATGTAGGATATATAACAGAGATACTTAGAGAAATCAGATTCTGAATTCACATAAGAGATAACTGATGAGTGACATGTAGGTATGTTAATTCAGTCAAAGAACAGGATCAGCACTTTGTGGTGCATCTTAAGAAACACAGCTGATGAGCTTGAGTGGCATTGCATAAATAAAATCCCTCTCTCCTGTCTCCTCACGCATCTTAAAGAAGTCTAAATATCTACATTTTACTGTTCAACTCAGGATTTTTAAAAACTGCTTAGTCAGACTATAGAGATGGAGCTGATTTGTCTAATTCAACCTTTACTTTGATGTTATCCATTGCATTTATAAGAAATATCCCTGTTTTAGACTGGCCTCAAGTAAGAGCATGGAAGTGAAAACCTTAGGTTAGCTACTTTCTGGAAAGCAATTCTGGCATCTGAATGCCAATTTCTACAGCATTTGTATTTTTTAGTTTCTTTAGACTCAATGCAGAAGATTATTTTCAGCAGGTCTGAAGAGTTACACACACAAACCACAGAAAATAATTTTGTACACTTGCATTTGTCCTGATTTCAGCTGGGATAGAGTTCATTTTCTTAACAGCTGGTACATTGCTTTGGATTTGGATGACAATAATGTTGATAACACACTGATGTTTTGACTGTTGCTAAGTAGTGTTTTCCTGAAGTCAAGGACTTTTCAGTGTCTCATGAGCTGCTAGTGAGGAGCTGCATAAAAAGCTGTAAAGGAGAAAGGTCAGGTGAGTTGGAATCTTCCATACAATAGAACATCCTGCTCAGTATACAAACTGGGGGAGCTATGTGGAAGGGGGGTGCCTGCTGTAAACTGTGGGGAGTTACACAGAAAGATGCTGACTGCTACTGGGGGATGGGCTGGGCAGCAACCAGCAGGTGGTGGCCGATTTTACTGCACATCACTTTTTCCTCTTGGGTTGAATTACTCTCTCTCCCTCTCCATATAATTACAACTATTATTATTATTATTGTTGTTTATTTTTTTCCAGTTATTAAATATTTATTGTCTCAACCCACGAGGTTTACTTTTACTTTGCCATTCTCCTCCCCACCAGGCAGGGGGTGAGGGGGGAGTGAGAAAGGACTTGTATGGTATTTAATTGCAATCTGGAGCTAAACAATATTAACAAAGTTAAAGCATTGCTGGCCATATCTATATATTTTCATCTTTTAGTGTGTAAGAATATTGTCTCATATAAATGGGAGATTATTTCTAATACAACATTTTTGGAATTCCCATTAACCATTAAAAAATCAGCCTGCTTAAAGGAAGTTTGAGAGGAGAAGTGAATATGAAGGAAAACTAAAAGACTGTATTGAACAACAGTGAGTTATAGGCCTACTTAGGCGTAACGCAAATGAGCTGGAGGAGGAAACTTTTGTAATTTTTCAGCTCATTTAATCTGAAAGGCCCACATGCTGAGTTACATAGCCAGAGTTCACATCTGCAGTTTGGTTGGTACATGCCTCTGGTGCTGGCATTAGCCCTGTGACCACAGTGGCTTCTAATGCTCAGCTCTTTTAGTGGTTTGGCACCTTTCATAGTCCCTCAGGCTCTACAGTAGAGCAAGCGGACACCCACACTGGACGCCAAGAGAGTCATCTTAATGAATGACATATTAGAGCCTTGTGAAAGTAATTTGCTTTGCTCCATGGTGTAGTTGGCTAACTTCCTGTTTCTGAAGGTTGAGGGCTAGATGAGCTATACTAAGGCTATGTAAATTCTTGCCTTTTGGGCAATATAATACAGAAGCAAGTCTTACTAAAAGTAATTTTTGCCTTTGTTTTCTAAAACAAAACTTAAATGTTACACTGGCTTGGAAGTTATCTACTACCACATGTTAGGGGAAATGAATTCACATCTGAAGACTTGTCATTTTTATAGCAAGGTATGTCTTTTATGAAATGTCGAAAAAAGAAACTGCTAAATCTTATTTTCTGACCTGTGATCTGATAACAAGTGACATTAGCTGTTGGACAGAGACCAATAAAGAGCTGAGAGCACAGGGCAGGGAGCTCATTCTTCCCTCAGTCTATGCCTTATTTTCTTTCCTATACTCTTTTTACAGAGCATTATCAGAATACAGCAATTTTGTGACACGTGCAAATATGTAGGCACTCATTGCTTCCACAGCTAAGATTTTGCAGTATTTTCTGCTTCTAGCTCCTATTTCAGTTACTACTTTGGTGAAACATTCTTCTTTGCCTGAACAGAGTGTCTTCTGCCTTTGCTTACTGGCCCCTAATTCTTCCAAAAAGCACATGCATCAGAGGGGAAAGATTTATGTATATAGAAGAAACTATTTTCTGTCATGAACACTGGGCCTGGAAGCAGTCTCTATGGAAGAGCCAATAGGGGCTTGAACTAAAAATTGGCTTTGATTTCACTGAACTTTGAAGCTCTGAAAAGAGCTGCTTGTTATGTGAATGGTTCCCAGTCAGCTCACACTGTGTGAATCTGAGGAGTGGTGAGCTGTGCCAACATGTGAAGCCAATTTAGTTGAGTAGTGAAAGTGTGAAGGAGTTCTGTCAGGCAAAGCCAGGACCATTATCATCTTCTGTCCTGAGGGCATGGTAGGAAAGATGGCAGCAACCTTCAGGTTGTTATACCCAGGCTATGACGTGAAGACACCATGAGGCAGAAAACAGTTATTTTTACTTTATTTTGGAGTAAAAGTTTCTCCTTTTTTTAACTCTGTAATTAAAACTGACCTTAAAACTGAAGTTCAAATGTCACAGAATTGCTTTCCTATTGATACTGTCGTAGCGATTGTTGTAAGATATGCTGAAGTTCATGCATGGTTAAAATACCATTATTCTCTTAGTTGTGGAGGTTTTCCTAATTCCACGCTTGCCTCCCACCCTACCGTATTGGTAATGCTGAAACCATTTTATCTAGGAACTGCCTGTAGTTTAGCTGTATCACTAATATACAAGGATTTGAGTGGAGACATATGGTCACCATCAGCCTAGATATTTAATTTTGAGATGACATTCTATTAATCCATCTGAAAAGGGAGAAGCCACCATATAACTGGTTGCAATTAGCCAAACCACAATTTTCTCTAACCAACTCAGTATAAACCAAAAGCCAAAACAGTATTTTAGAATTACAACATCACTCCCAGATTTGCATCTCATGAAGATTTCCCAGGGTTAAGATTCAAGCCATACTGTAAAACCAACCCTCCATTACAACTTTTTAGAGAGGAAGATCAGTGGCAGGTGGTGCCTGTTATAAAAGCCTCATTAAAACACCTTTGTTTGAATATCACAAAAGGGAGTCACCAGATGGAGGCACAGCTCCACATGGTAGCCTTACCTCAAATGAGAGCTTCACCTGACACTTTGGGGACAGCAGGTTCATTTCTCCAGCTAACAAACCACTGAGGTGCAAGAGAGGATATATTAGGATTAATTGCACTTGATCACTAATCCATTGTAATGCCATATGCTAAAGGCATTGTTCATTGTCAAGCCAAGAGACAGGTAGGGCCCCTCTGGTAATGTAAACTGTCCCCATTTCCACAGATATAATCTAATTTCACCTCCTTACAGACCTCAGATTCCAGTAAAGATATTTAACTCTTCCTGCTTTTTCTCCTGATGCATTTTTGAATGGTAGTAAATCTGATATAGAAACTAATGATGCTGAAATGTGCTGACATATTGGAAAATGATTTTTCCTGTTGCTGCTTGCTGAAATGAGCAAAATACTGGAAGGATGTTTACTCAATTGTGTGATCAGCCTCTTGGTCCAAAGGGCCAGTTCTTCCCTTATCAGCTGCACAGTTTAATTTCTCACACCTCCTCCCTCTGCTAGTCCCAAAACACATTTGAAAAATATATTATTTATCAGGTAAGAATAATTGGCAAGCTAAATCATGTGAGTAAAGTTTATGTTGCTTAAAGGAGGCGTTGTCACCTTGCACAGCCCTTGGAGTGGGAGGATTTTTTCAGTGGCTTGGCTTTGGCACTGGTCCAAATCATTAAGTGCCAAACAGTGTAACCAGAGAATTTTTCATAGTTCTGTTGTGTGTTTTGTGTTGAGCTACTTTAAAAACTTCCACCCACCAAGGCTGTTTCTTAAATCAAGGAGGTCAGTTGGATTAAATACATAGTGTGTAAGAAGCAAGAAGTAGAAGGAAGGCGGATAGGTGTATTGAATTAATATATTTTTTACCAAGTGATAAGTAGCATCCTATGTCACAGAAGGAAAAAGGTAAACAAGCCAAAACCTGTAATTTTTTATAGACATTATGCTAACTGTCCAGGGCCAAAATATGTTTTCATACTAATCTGATTTGAGGGCTGATCTAGTCAAACTGAGGGAGCAAGAAATGAGTCAGAGGTTAGGTATATAACATCTCATCTTGTCCTACTTTCTTAATACTACTCTATACTTACAAAATGCCTTCTGTTCCAGAAAGGACTCCAAGTGTGTTGCCAGCTGTACACACTTAAAGATCTATTCAACCACCAGTGAAATGTAACCATCTCTGGGGTGGAACACAGCAGCTCCTCCATTCCATTAAAAGCAAAACACTCTTTTTAGGAGGAGGAAGTAAAAAATGTCTGCTTCAACTGCAGTTCCAAGGGAAATTGTGTTGGCAGAATATAATTACTGCTGTTGAAAATTGCCCAAGACACTGGAGCTACCATTCTCCACTCCCAGAAAAGGTGCCAGTGGATCTTTAGCAATAACAGGTGCTCAAGGCCTCAAGTTTGCTTTGAGTTCAGAAGACATTGGCTGACACACAGGGCAAAACGTTTCCTCTCCATTAAGGAGAATGCCAGGTATCTCTAGCATTTCCAAACCCACCTGTTTCCCTCTCTTCCCAATAATTCTGTATTACATATATTACAAGGCCAGCTGACTTAGTCCACCTAGTCTACTCCAAACGTCTTCATCCCTATTGCAAATTTGGCTTCCTTTTAAAACAGGATTCTGATGGTATTTCCAAACCAGTACAAGCTTGTCAAAGCATTTTTCCACTGTCCCTTCTAAGGAAATCCCTTTCAGTTATTTTGGAGTGGTTATTCCTATTTAATTGGGAAAATTAAATGTGTTGGCTGAAAACCGGAATTACCTAAGGTGTAGGAGAGTCCCATATTATTATTTGCTTTTTGACCTGCCTGGACCTGGACTCAGCAGTTGTATGTTGTGAATTAAGGGTAAGATAGCCCACAATCTCCACTGTGTATACTTCATGCATATGGGTCTTCATATGTACCATCATCTTGTTCCATCCAGACAGGTGCCTTGTCTTGATCACAAATGAATGGATCTGGCAGATTTGTAATAAACAAATGATCTCCAAAACCAAAACCAGACTGAAGACTGTGTCCATGAACAAGTGCTGAGTTCAGTGTAAATCTAATTTAACTTAGTTAATATTCAAGGAAGTGTAGACTATCCTTGGGTATGCAGGAATAGGCTTGAGATTCATAAAATCTTGAAAATATTTAACAAATATTATGTGTAAAACTGTAAGTGCACATTGATTTTCATTAGTATTCATTTATTTAAAAATTAGACAATTTATTACAGAAACAGAAAACTGGTATTTGGAATCAGTTACACTATGAGAAAAAAGCATCCATAGGTATGTAGGGTTTTGCCTTCTGAAGAATACATGGGACATGACATTCTTTGAGTATTTTTATAACTTTCTTGTTAACTGAGTGCTTTGAAAAACTGTTACATAATCCTTGATGTAAGCAGCGCCCTTTCTGGCTGTATCTTTTATTCCTAGAAAGTAAAGAGAGTTTCAGGGAAGTCACAGGTGACTATTTTTCCATTTGTTGAAGGAATGTGACTTGTGAGAAAATTGTCTCAAAGCAACAATTCTGCCTTTATGATAGTTCTGAAAATTTTGTTGAGCTCAAAGAGACAAGATGTTGTAGATGAAACAGTAACTCCAGTTTTTAACTTGGGTAGATTAGAAGGGTAGCAAGTCATTTTCTGCCAAGCTATTCTTTTTATCCTAGATGACCCTTAGGACATATGGGTGTATTTGCTTATTCTTTCCCCAGTGTAATACTTTGGTCTTCTCCTTGCTGAACTTCATGAAATATCTGTTGGTTCATTTCTCCACCCTTTCAAGATCCCTCTGGCGATGAACAGGGAGGCAGGGTGAGCAGCTGGTATATCAACCACTCCGTCTGGATTTGCATAACCAACAAACTTGCTGAGGATACGCTTTTTCCCATCATCCAAAACATTAATGAAGATGTTAAAAGGCATCAGCACTGACTCCTAGGGTTCACTTCTAGTTATGGGCCATCAACTTTGTTCCCACTGATCACCACTCTCAGAGCACAGCCATTCAGAAGTTATCAATCCACATCACTGCCTACTCATCCAGCCTATGCATCAAGAGTTTGTCTACAAGGATATAATGAGAAACAGTGTCAAAAATATGAGTGAAATCTATGTAGATAATATCCACTGCTCTCTCCTTTTCTATCAAATAGTTGTTTCATCACAGAAGGTTATCATGTTGGGCAGGAGTCCTGGTTTCATCTGGGATAGAGTTAATTCCTTCTCAGTGGCTGTCTCAGCCCTGCATTTTGGATTCAGCGTGAGAATAATGTTGGTAACACACTGGTGTTTTGGTTGTTGCTAAGTTGTGTTTATCCTAAGTCAAGGGCTATTTTGTGTCTTATGCTCTGCCATTGTGGAGGTAGGAAAAGGAAAGCTGTGAGGAAGCATAGCCAGGACAGGTCATTTGAACTGACAAAAGGAATATTCCACACCCTAGAACATCATGCCCAGTATATAAATTCTGCGAGTTACCCAGAAGAGAGGTTGATTAGAGCTTGGAGATGGGGCCTGGCACTGGCCAGTGAATGTAGAACAATTGTTCTGTGAATCACTTGTTTTTCCTTTATTTTTTCTTTTTCTATTGCTACTGTATTCTATTTTGTTTTAATTATTAAAATGTCTTGATCTCAACCTACAGGTTTTACTTTTGATTTTCCTTCCTTCTCCAGGAAAGCTGTGAGTGAGCAGGTTTGTGGTGAGTAGTTGCAGCTGAGCTTAAACCATGACATCAAGCATCATCAGAGATCTTTTCACACTGGGGTGGTGAAGAGGTGAAAAAAAGCATATGGATTTGGTTGGTATATGTAGAGCTGTACTGGTATGAAACAACCCTAAAAAAATCTAATGAGAGTGAAATGAACGATATTTAAAAGGTAGACTGCTTTGAAAGGTCTTAATGCTTCAAAAGTCAGATGAGACCTATGTAAATATTTTAATTTGTAGTTAAGGTTTGGACTACTGACCCATTAAATTATTTCAATTTTTTTTCTTTCAACAGACTGAGCGGAGGGTCTTGAGGGATGAGGAGACCCTATTGGGTAAATAAATTACAGGGTTAATATCCTTTTAAATTGTTAATAATACTAATACTAATAATACTACTATTACTAATAACAACAACAACAACAACAATAACAACAACCTTCTAATAATATCTTTTTAATCATTAACCTTTTAATAATAATAGTAAGAATAATAACAATAACATCCTTTTAAAGGATTAATAACCCTTTGATGGATTAATTTGAAGCAAGAGCAAGAGGGATGTCTGACACTTCATTATTTACACTTAACAATAGCAAAAAATGATATCACACATATCAATTTCTTCTCTATTAAAAATAATGTGCATCTAGATGGTACATTTAATCTGTATTTCAGAGTCTATAGAACTATAGCCTATAGCCTAGAGTCTATAACTCCTCCTTAAGATCAGGGAATCCAATAACCCACCCGTGTTAAGCAAATTTTGCAGGACATAGAGGACCTGGAGAAAAGCATTGGCACCTGTATGTTTTTTTTCTCTCAGTGTTACTGGTAATTTCTTTTTCTTCCATTAGAAAGAATTTCTAGACTTCCTCCTTTCTGAACGTCATTTGTATGCTGTATGGCTCTCCATGTTCAGCCATTTCCACAGTTTCTATATGCCTGTTTCTAGACTCTGACCAAAAGACTGGGCTAAGAACCTGTTGAATTTGGGTTTGGGAGAATGGAGATATAAAAAGGTTTTTGCAGATCCTACCTTATAGTATTTTCGTGTTAGTAGGCATATATCTTTAGGATTATTAAATGTAATTAAAATAAAAACAGTGTCCTTTGTAGTTGCTATTTAATCAATGGTAGTTATATTCTCTGCAACAGATTTCACTGCTATCATTTTTATATTCCTCTTTCTGTCATTTTTTGTTTCTCAGTTCATCCTTTACCCTAATATTTTACCTTACCCACCCATGGAACAAAGGCATTAGAGTCCCAAACACTATTTTAATTCAATTAAAAACAACCCAATATTCCTGAAAGAGACAGAATTTCAAACACAGTGCTGCCTTCATACTACTTTTTGCGTCACCTGAGTGTAACATGAATAATCTTAATTTTTGTAAATGCAGAGAACCTAGAGCCCCCCTTTACTTTTTTTGGCATTTTGAATCCTGAAGGATTTATATTAATGAAACATTGGTGAATACTCAAGTAGATAGGCTACTTTATGAATTTAACAAAGAAAGTAAACTTGTGATCCTATGCAAAACTGTCCTTCTGCCAATACAAATAAACAGACTTCTGTGTCACTATTACTTATGATTTGCTGGGAGGGTGAAATAAATAAATACCCATAAGTGATACGTTGTTAGCCAGTTAATTTGGATAATGCTTTTGTGCGGTGCTTAAGAAACAAAGCTGACAAACTGAAGCCATTGTATGAAAAGTTTAGAGCCAGCAAGGAGAACTTACCTTATTTTGGTCTCCTGATGCACGTATCCAATGAAGATGCAGCAAACTAAATCACTGGAAACAATGACTCAGCAGCTCATTAATGCATCCCTACCTTACCTGTATTACTCTTCATCTCCCAAAGTAGAACACATGACTTTGCAGTGACTTGTATGCTCCACGTTTTTTCACCATGGTCTGGTGAAAGCAAAGGATTCCATTCTTGCTACAAAAATTTTTGCTCCTGAAGTTATTAGTCATCCTATTGTATTCATATAAACAGTAATAATCACATTTGTTATTTTTTCTAATACTGAGGTGGATTACTTGTATATGTGTGTCTGGCAGAAGTGTTCACATTCTTGTATCATTATGCAAATAATAAGCGAAATAAGTTACTGTGTTTTCTCATGTATCTTTGCTTTTTTTTCCTTCCTTTTCCTCCTCTCCCCCCTTCCCCCCACCCCTTTCCCATGCTCTTTTCATGTTTCTTTTAAGCCTCAGATGAAACTTATATTACCCTGGTCATTTTTTTTTTTTTCCCAGTAGTCTTACGGCCCTTCGTGGCTTCCTGAATTATCTGTCTTTCTGTTTGTTTTCTGTGTTCTTATTAGAGTTGTTGTTAGCTCCATTCTGATGTTTGTAGTTTTTGGAAATCTGAATCTTTGATATTTACGTTATCAGTGATCTGACCTGGCTTGCCCACAGCAATGTTCCAACTGTTCTCAGGTCCTCAATTACTAATTATGCAGATGAACAGATTGTGCAAACTCTTTCCTTATGGCCACATTCTGGAGGAGTTGTTTTTAATAAAATGGTGCTGGTTTTGAATTTTAAGGAGGTGCCGACCATTTCTTAGTAGGTTTTTTCATGTGTCCTGTACATGTTTGTTGTAGTAATTTATTAACAAGTGATATTTACACACATATAAAAAAATTCAAACAGATAACATTCAAAAGTGAAGAGGTTGTAAGTGGAAGTGCAGGACACAGGTTAAAGGCAGGTATCCAGAGGAACAGCTTCTTCCTGAAGATCACCAGGACAGTGGACAGCCTGCCAGTAGAGTACTTGGAGCTGTTAACATTAATGAAACAAATTAATCACTAGTGAGAATTGATTAATGTCATTACACTAGGGATGTGCAGAAAAAATTAACTTTTGAGAGGAAAGAATTTTGCTATGTTAATAATGCTTTACCAACTTTTGCCCTAGTTTTTGAGAAGCAAGTAACATTCTGACATTCTATTCAAGGAAATTATATCTTCATGGAAATCTTCAATGTCTAGTATCACTGGAAGAAAACAGAACTAATCCTAGTTTGTGTGACAACACTGGGCATAGCATTATGGTTGTATGTCATCTTTCTTTTTTTAGTATGCTACAGCGGTGCCCAGAAGACATACCCTTTCTGTTTGAACAAAATACATGTTCGTGATAATATTGTGCACCCTACTTGGTCATTTGAAGTAATTTAGCGACTTTGGTGAGCGTAGAAACCTCGATTATCTCTTGCCAGTGTGACCGTGGATTTGTAACTCCCCCAAGGATCCATTCTTACCTCAAAAGACAGACAAGACTGTTCAGTTACCATACCAGAATATCAGTCCTTTTTATCACAGAAAAGCCTTTTGGAGATGAGAAAACAAAGAGTTTGTTCTTTTCCTTGCTTCCCTCCTCAGAGTACTGCAGGGTAGAAAAAGGTAGGCTGCAGCAGCTACAAAAATGGAAAAAGTAAAAATCAGAAATCAGAATGAAATTTTTATGTCTGTGAAATCTGAATACGCAAGGTTTTTAGAAAAAATATCACTGTGAGATTCATATTGCCAATGGAATCATCAGAAATCTCCTACTGACTTCAGTATGCGCAGACTCCAGTCTTAAATGTTGTTGCCAACCTAAATGGCCACTTAAGTTTTACATATAATTAGAGAGATTACCTGAAAAAAAAAAAAAAGGAAGAAAGTTTCAGTTTAACAAACTTACTTCCAAGTCTCATGTCAGTCAATGCAGTGTTTCAGTCAATTTTTAAAAAAGAAAACACTAATTTTTCTTTTCCATGTGAAAAGAAAGTTTCATATAAAGAATGGGTCAAGTTGACTGAAAGTAGTAATACCTGATACTTACTAGAAGCAGCAAAAGTATAAAGGTGCTGTCTATAGCAACAGGAGGTAAAAAGTTTCAGGAAAAGGGGAATCTGTAAAAATAGAATACTTTTAAACAGCAAATATTAGGACCTATCACTGAAAATGACTTCTACCATAAGCAAAACACCTACTACTTTTTGTAAGCAATTTTTATCAGTAGCATTCACAGTATTTTACGAATTATTGTCAGCCTCAAGTTGTAGAGAAACAGACATGTTTTGTCTGTTTGTAGGCAAACTGATAAAGGTGGGAGGAGAATACTAAATTCCAGATTCTCTAGTATTTACTAGAGCACAGAGACTTGATGGAGGAGTGTTCCTGAGTCTAAAATGTAAAATATCTGTGCAGCAAGTCTCTGACATAAGCACCAGCAAACTAACCAGAAGGCAATGGGACAAGGAGTCAGATCACTCAGTATCAGGGGAAACACTCAACTTAACTTTGAAGCTGACTATTAATACAAATGTCTTTCAAACATCTTTCTCAGTAGAATCCTATAAGAAATGTTTTTCCATTGAAAATGTATATATTCTCATTTATACTCGGGGACCCATTTATACTCAGGGTTCCATTAACAGAATATCTTAAAAAGCAGGCTTGTAGGCTTCACTGTTGAACAGAAAAAAAGGCAGAAATTAAGTGTATTTCGTGTCTTATCTTTGTAAGGCCACACCTGACCAATAAGCATCTGTTTGGCTTGGGATCTGTCTGCATATGTTATTTTGGCAAAAGTGGAGGATGGGGGCTCCAAAAGATATAAAAGACTGAAAAGAGTGTAGGAAATAAATACTTCTTGGAGAGAAGCAGCAGCAAATTGTTCTGCCCTTTCCCTCTGAAAGCAAGTTTTTTCTGAATTGTGACATTATTTTATGTAATTTTGAACTGGAGTTACTGGTGGGATTCATGTGAGGAAGACAGAATTACCTTTTATTCTGCCCTATATTCTTTTTGTTCCAATGAAGCAAATCCAGAGCCATATCGTGCTTTTGTGTAGAAAAAAGAACATATATATGACTGCCTGCAGAACAGTTGCATATCAGCAAAAAAATCTGTTGTAAAAACCCAGAAATTTTTAAATCCCAGTTTTCATAGGTGGTGATCTTAAGTGGTAGAATAATGAATTAATTAATTTTTAGAGAAGAGAGTGAGAGCTACAGATAAGTTACTCATGCTGTTAGAGAAGATGATGTGATGTTCCAGTGCCACCCATTTCTGGCTTCTAGGGATAGTTAGAGAGGGAAAGCAGCTCTGGCTTATTCTCCCTTCTTTCAACAGTCTTCTTCCACTCAGGAGACACCCATAAAGTCTTCTGGTGTGGTGTCATGATGGAATACCATGACACAGACATCAGTTTGATAGGACAGGATAGTCTGCTTTCAGTTTTAGTTGGCATAAAATCAAACTCACTCTTATTTCCTTCTCTTGTTTTTCTTCTAAAATATTCAACACTCCTACTGTCTAACAGGAAAATGAAGAAAAAATAAGAAGTATCCTGCTGATGACTGGGGAGGAAGAAGGGTGGGGAAGTATATCTGTCAAGGCATATGGTTGATATGCATAAAAGAGTGATCTTGGTGAAAGGTAAATTCAAAACTCTTTCAAACATTCCCCGGTTCATACAGATTATCATAGTTCATTTATATACATCCTTACATTCTCACAAAATGTCGGCATTTTACGGCATCAAGCTGAATGGGAAGTTGTACTTTTCTTCAGTTTTTTTTCCTTCTATAGATATCTGGACCTTTTAAAAACTACTAGAGTTTATGTTGTAAAAAAAGGGCAAAGTAACAACTCTTTTATTATCACTCAGAAGCAAATAAGAGCAGACCTCATGGCTAAATCTAGGAAAAAGCCCACATTGTAATGATTAGAAGAGGCAGTGGCATGGTTCTATGCTCTACAGCCTGGAGTCTGTAAGAGCTGATTTCCCTTTTTTAGAAGTGACACTCTGAAAAATGCTATTTATTTATATGTTTGTTTGTTTGTTTGTTTTGGTTGGAAACAGACCTAAGAGAATGAATTATGGTGGTACAGTGGTATTTGTCTGAGGAACACAAATTCTGGGTTCTCCTTATAGAGTCAAACATAAATATACACTGTTCAGATTTTCACTTTTAGAGAATGATGTTCTAGGAAGTTCACTGATGCTGAAAATTTGATTTTTTTTCTCTGGAGACAGACATTCTATAAGAAGTCCTAGTCATAAAATAGCTTTATTACATTCTTACTGTAGGCTGCCAATTTTGAACTGGTAAATGGTGGTTTTCCCTTTTAGCATCTGTGCCCAGGTTCCTTCCAGTTGTTATTTGTACCTGGATATGGACAGTGTTTCTGATAAGCTCAAAGGGAGCTTAACTGCCCAGGAGCCATTAACCAAGTGTGAGGACTAACAAGAATTCCTGAGGAGATTGTAGAACTGCCCAAGGAGAGAGGGGTAGGTGGATGCAGTAACACAGATCTCTATTAAAAGCTCTGACTTTAGCGCAGGCCTGCAGGGCTTTCTTCCCTTGTGTCACAGAATCACAGAATCAACTAGTTGGAAAAGTGAGTTCATGGAGTCCAACCTATGACCAAATACCACTGTGTCAGTTAGACCATGGCACTGAGTGACACATTCAATTTTAACACCTCCAGGGATGGTGACTGCCCCATCTTCCTAAGCAGCCCATTCCAATGTCCAGTCACTCTTTCTGTGGAGAATTTCTTCCCAATCTCCAGCCTAAACCTCTCCTGGTGCAGCTTAAGGCTCTGTCCTCTTGTCCTATTGCTGGTTGTGTGGGAGAAGAGACCGACCCCCACCTGGGACCCCCTCCTGTCAAGCAGCTGTAGAGAGTGATAAGGTTTCCCTTGAGCATCCTCCTCTCCTGGCTAAACAACCCCAGCTCCATCAACCACTCTTCATAGTACTTGTGCTCCAGACCCTTCACCACCATTGTTGCCCTTCTCTTTACACACTCCAGCATCTCTTAATTATTAATTAGGATAATTAATTATCCTTCCTAAATTGGGGGTCCAGCACTGGACACAGCACTCAAGGAGCAGCCTCACCAGTGCCAAGTACAGAGAGACAATCCCTGCCCTGCTGCTGCTGGCCACACTATTGCTGTTGCAGGCCAGGATGCCATTGGCCTTCTTGGCCACCTGGGCACAGCCTGGCTCATGTTCAGCTGCTGTCAATCACTACCCCCAGGTCCATTTCTGCCTGGCTGCTGTCCAGTCACTCTGCCCCAGACTGTAGCACTGCCTGGGGCTGTTGTGGCCAAAGTGCAGGACCCGGCACATGGTCTTGTTAAACCTCACATCGTTGGATTCAAATCACCTATCCAGCTTTTCCCTCTGCAGAGCCCTCCTACCCTCCAACAGATCAACACTTCCCCCCAGTTTGGTGTCATATGCAAATTTGCTAATCAATCCCCTCATCCAGATCATCAATAAAGATGTCTGTCAGGTTGAAAGATCCTGGGTTTTGAATTAGAATTTTGGGGTCACTTGAAAATGGAGTAAGATTGAAGATGGCTGTACTCATCTCAGTTGTCCTTGTCTTGAGGTAGTACCAAGCAAATTTTACCTTGCCAATTCCTTCCAGACACAAGTGATAATATTTTTATTACTGAAGTGAAAGCTGTAACATAATTTTATTATAAAGCAGAAGGTTCTATAAGATAAATAGCAAGGAATTAGCTAGGGGCAAAAATCTGTCTTGATGGTAAAGAGAAAGTTTCATAGAAAGCTGTTGTGTACCGCTTAAATGTACTTTACAGAGCTGGAAAAGTACAAAGTTTACTTAAACAGAGACCAAAGTCATGAAGAATTAGACAGATTTTTCTTTAATATTCTGTGCTTTTTATTCTGTCATTTGCTTTGGATATGAACTAAAAGTGCCAAAATACTTGGAGGAAAGCTTGGTTCTCTTTATATTGTGAGACGATTCAGACGTAGAAAGTAGCAAAAATCTCAAACAGCTTTCTGTTTTCAAACTTTTCCGTTTGTTTTTTTCCTGGCCTAGAAGCCTAGCTTGTACAGACGCATTGAGATAAACATCAAAACTATATAATTTTTCTTTAAAACAGATTACATTTATTCTATATGTAGATGTACAAAAATGAAATCACAGTGTTCCCAATTATTGTTTAATAAAGAAAAAATGCCGTCATGTTTTTTATTCACTGTTTTCCAGTACCTTGGACTTTGACATGATGTTTCATAGTTTCAGACATACTCCCTTAAATTACCAAATAGCATTATGACTGCCAGTAAGGACGCTTGTTAAATATAACTTCACATTTTTGTATCAAAACCAACAGACACAATTGTCTTCAATCTAGAAATCTTACATAATGGCTTTGAACTAAAACTCCCACTGAAAACCCTTAATGAAAATTTGGATTTCACAGTACTTGAGGCATTCCTTTTATAATACACCACATTCTTGAACAGCTTCTTTAGGGAGAAAGTTTTGTGGTACATACAGTCATGTCAGAAGTTTCCTCTCTCATCACAGTCTTGCAGCTGATCCGCATTCCTGAAGCATCCTGGAATAGAATGTTTCAAGCAACTCTAGGGACCACAGCAAGCTTTCAAAATCTTTTTATTAGAACTTGATAAACAACTTGATAGTAATGTATTGATCTTGATGAGAAAATATGTTTTTCATTTAAAACAGCAGTTTGGTTTGGAATGAAATTTTGTCTCTGAGTGGTGACAAGGAGAAAGATTCCCAGTTCTTATTCCTGTGAACTCTGCTGCCTGACCAATTGAAGCTATATTGACATCCACATTGGTTGCCTTTTTCTCTCATAACATTTTTCCCTCTATCTAATTTAGTTCTTTGACTCCAATTGTCCTTATATGACCTTAAAACCATTTAGCAGATGCTGAATTCTGTATCCCAGTTTTATCCTGACTTTACCTGGTAGAACTTACTTTGAGAGGAGCACATGGATATATGGGTGTTGTCATTTTAAGCCCAGATGGAGATGAAGTACTATGCAGCCACTTGCTCAACCTCTTCTCTCTTCTCCAAGTCCAGCCTGTTGGAATGGGGAGAAAAATCAAAGTAAAACTTGTAGGTTGGGAAACGAACAGTTTAATAAATGAAAATAAAGCAAAATATAATGGTAAAAAATATTAATAATGATAATAACAAGGGAAAAAAACAAATGATGCACAATACAATTGCTCACCACCCACTGAGCGATGCCACATCCCCCTTCCTGAACCCAGATCTGCCCCTTCTGGGCAGCTTCCCAGATTTTTTATACTGGTCATGATGTTCTGTGATGTGGAATATCCTTTTGGACAGTCTGGGTGACCTGTCCAGCTGTGCTGCTTCACAGTTTCATCTGCTCACCTCCTCACTGGCAGAGCATGAGACAAGGAAATGTCCTTGACTTAAGATAGACACGACTTAGCAAAAACCCAAAACATCAGTGTGTTATCCATTCTCATTCCAAATCCAAAACACAGCACTGTAACAGTAACTGAGAAGAAATTAACTCTATTCTAGCTGAAAGCAGGACAGTGGGTTAATGGAGAGGAGGTGATATGTGAAAAAGGAAAAAGGGGGATGGGAGATGTGTTTTGAGTGAAACATATTGTACCATATATAGAGATAAATACATATATATATATATATATATACACACACCACGTATTTCTGACATTTTCCTGTGTGTATCTTTACTCCTTGAAGGACATGATTTGAGGCCTTACTCCTCGAAGGCTAGCAAAATGTCTTGGGGTGACATTATGATGCTGCATCCCCTATCGCCTGCTCTATGTCAGTCATGAATCTTGTGCCTTTCTGTGTCTTTAAGCTGGGTCTGAGAGAAAGGAAAAAAAAAAAAAAACAAACCCCAAGCGATTTTGTATTCAAGGACACAGATATAGACTCCCCTGTGTTCCTGCTGCTACAGAGCCCAGGAAAGCACCTTCCTGCTCTTAGCCAGCTTTCGGCTCTGTTTCTCAGGAGAGAGACACAAAGCTTCTTTGCTTTTTAGCTAGCCTTCTAGCTGAGGCAAGAAAGCTGGTTTTTTTTTTTTCCCTGGGACTTTGGCTTCTTATTCTTCTCTTCTGGACTGTTCAGCAACACCAGAACATCACCAGGAGGCCCACACTGCAGCCTGGAGGGGCCCACACCGCAGCCTGGAGGGGCCCACACCGAATCCCAGCTCCAGAGAGGGCAGAGCCGTGCCTACAAAGGACTCTGAATTTATCAGGTTCTCTCCACAGTGAGAGGTTTTATTATTTAACATTATTCTTCTTCCATGCCTGCGTGCACTTTGCTTGTTAAATAAACAGCATTTTTTTTCACTTTCCTCTGAGTAAATTTCTTTCCGAACCTCTGGGGGAGGGGCTGCTGAAATCTGCCTTCTAACAGAGGGATGTTCATTTTGCATGATTTTCCTCCAAATTGGTCTCAAACCAAGACACAAAACAAGCAAATTAAGTCAGAATATACTTGCAGGTAACTTTCTCAAACCTTTCAAATCCAAATCAAAATGCAGACTATAACTAACACTTCAGTAAGAAGCACTTCAAGTTACAACAGAATGTCTCCTTTTAAAAGAGAACACTTTAACAGAAACCAGAATTCTATGAGTGTGTATATGAAAACCAGAAAGACTGTCTTATTTTAATTTGTGTGAAGACTTCCTGTGGGCTGCGTGGCTCCCAGTGGCTAGAAGAAGAAAAGAGTAATACACTCACATGTGTTATTTCTAACCCACTTACAATTAAAAGTTCTCCCTACCAGTTTGTACATGCATTTTTCTCAATTTCCTTTTGTCTTTCAATGTGATTCAGTGGACCATTCTAGAGAGAACACATTGGAGAGCCTGAGATGTGGAAATTGGCACTCCTCTGAGCTTCAGAGTTTTCTTGAGGTCCAGCTGGCTGAGTAATGTTACTTTAGCCCTTGTGGAGAGGAACTTTAAAAGTTATTGCTAGTAGTAGTAATAGTAGTATTTAATTTTTTATTTCTTTTCTAGTCTTTTGTCTCTGCTAGAGCAAAGACCTTCTGCAGTTAACAATTGTAAAAGAAAAGCAAGACCTTTTGGGGGTAAGTTCGGAAAAAAAGAGGACACTGCTAATTTGGAGCATACAATGTCATGCACCTTGCAGGCTCTATTGTGGTAAGATATAGAGGGTATACTTTCTCCCCAGAAATAACAGGGAAATTTGCTTTATTCCTCCTTCTCTTCAGCTGCTCACCCTGTAGGTTTCTTAAATGTGTCACTCTCAGTAACTTTAGCTTTTTTTGGCCTATAGTCATATATCTTTGAGTGGTGTGACAATCCAGCTTCCACAAGGGAATGAATCCCTACTAATTGTAATGAAAAAATTCAGATGGTACTACCATGAGTAATATAAGGTTAAAATCCAGGAAAGCGATACCCTTGTAAATGTATTGTTCCTAAAATTCTCATGGCCTCTCTGTAATAGGTCTATAAATTTTGAAAGCTTGGAGTATCAGCCTACAAAAAATATTAAGAAAAGTTCCTTTTATTCTTGTGGTAACAATGCAAGATGTTATTTTCCCAGACATTCAGGCACTCTGACCACCATCGCTTTATAAATATCTTAGAGCAATAGTACTGTTTTCTAAGTAATTCAGATATTAATATGTTTCAGGCAATAGTAATTTGTTTTCACTAACTGCCCAAAATTTAGGTGTTGTAATGGGCAAGAGAGAGATTACTGTCTAAAGAACTTCCTGTAATTTCAAAGTGCCTTTTACTATTTTTCCTTTTCAAAGTTATTTTTTCAACATCATGATAACTCCTATCCCTTCAGATATTTATCTTGTGAGGATGAATAAAAAATGACTTTTCAATAAATAAAAATGAATAAAACATTTGACATTTAATAAAACTATTGAAATATATCAGGTTGTCTGTTTGTCCGTTTTCACTTGACTCAAGCAATGAAAACACTTTAAGATGATTCTGATACTGTCACTGCTACTAGTGCTACCACTTCAGGAAAAAATTTTATCATTAGTATTCCCACCCAAGAATGACTTGTCATAACATTGACATCCCCATATGCTGCCACTCAAATTGTAGTTCTCAAGTTATCAATGACATGGGTATTTCACAAAGTATATGCTTCTTTTAGCACATACTCTCCCAATCACACAGATTTCACAGTGATCACTATAAGGCAAAGGTAGAAAGGGTTGGGAACCCTAGATCTTACACAAGATTCACTTTTTCAACTATCCTTCCTCCTTCCTCCTCCAAAAGCTGTATTAGAGATGATTTTTATTTGCTAAATGAGAGCCTACAGCAGGACTTAGAAAACATGACGAAGATAGATTCCTTGCAGCTACAACTGTTAGTTTATCCGTTAATGTCCCTGGCAAAAAACTGTTGGAGCTGACATGCATGACTGATGGGCTCCCTCAACTAGTAGCTCATCTTTCAAAAAGTAGCTGAGTATCTCTAGCTCTGTTTTCACTGCTGTCTGTGTCTTAGTCCAAGTCCCTGCAGACGGTAATGTAAATGGTTTTGCACCAACATGATTCTGGATATTGTATTGTGTCTAACGTGCAACCCACATGAGCATTAGGGCTAGCCAAGAAATGGGTGATCACTGCCCGACTACTCCTCTTTCTGCTTTTGTTATGGGATTAGAAGAGCCAGCCTGATTCCTGCCTGTATTGCAATTTTGCTACATTCCTGTCCTCTTTGCACCCCTAGAACAATATCAAGGACTCATCTGCAAGGATTTGGAACGTGTAAGTGTTCTAGGGATCCAGCAAAAATGTTCTTGTCTCTTCAGCCTCTTATAGCTGAACAAAGTCCTGTGACAAGATTGGCATTTAACATTGTAAATTTTCAGCACAGTATTGTCTTCTATTTATCAATATAGTCCCATAAATTTTGTTGCATAAATTAATAAGAATTGTGACCACAGGTGGTCTAAAACGGTAATTTGACCTCAAACATGTTCCATGCATAGAATTTTATCTGGGTTTTTAAACTATGATTCCTATTGCTTTTGACATTTTTACTGTGACTAATACATGATTTTCCCCATAATTTACCATATCAGAGTCCTACCCTAATAACATTATATATTGTAAAACCACTATGCCTGCAACTATGTAGGGTGAGACACAATTATTGTATGGCTTCTCCATCATCCCTTAGACAGGGGAGTCCACCAAGGAAATAGTATTTTTCAAAGTTTCTTAGTATCTCATTTCTGTTTGTACTCCACTTTTTAGCAGACTGACAACAGCTTTATAAAACTGCCTTACAAAGCTGACTCAATTAGTGTCTCCTAGTCCGACCCTGGAGAGTGGTGTGGCCATGTGGCAATGATCTACTGTTAGCTTAGAGTCACTGACAAGGCCAAGTGACAAATAGTACATTATGGCTGTTGGCACCATACCTGAAGCTGTGGACACAAAGCAGGAGATGCAATTTTCTGATGCTGCAAAAGTTTTTTTTAGATACTTGGAAACCCAAGCTCAAGCAACTTTTCCTGTATGTCTTATGCTTAAAATTGAGGAGAAATGCAAAACAAAGTTCAAATATAAATACATACATATGTGCATATTCTATCTAAAACTAAGTTAAAACTTTGTTTCATAATACTTCTGCAGTGAAAGCAAAAAAGTGTTACTTGCACCATATTTTACATGAAGCTAAGCACTTACATTTTAAAAGTTGCATGTATGTGAAATGAAGTATTTTACTACTTGTATTACAGCAGTGAAAATACTTAGCTGTTTTTAATTTATACATCACACTCTACGAAATTATTTTCATTTCACCATCTTGTATTCCATTTCTTGTAGAAAGTTGCTTAGATAATAAAGCTGTGTGAAATAGAATGCAGAAGTTCACTTTTGAGGGGATAAGTTAATTAAACCTACCTGGCTTTTTCTAGCCTAGAAAGAGGGTGTAAAAGAGGGTTTCTCCTGTGAGTGTTCCAGAACTTTCTTGTCTGATCAGGTCACTGAAGAATGAGTGTTCTTGCAGAGTTCTGGCCCCAGCTCAGAAGAGCAGGGACACCTAAACTCTTGAAACACATTAAAGTCTGTCCCAACTGGCCCTGGATGGCACAGCAGAGACAGCCAATGTAAATGATTCTGTTCATGGGTAAAGGGATTAAAAGGGAAGAAACACTATTACAGCCTGCTCTTTGAGCTGAGTGCTTCTTACCACATCAACTATACAATATCGAGCATGCTGATTGCACCCTTGGCTCGAAGGCAGAAACTTCTGGTTATGTTTCCACAAAGTACAAGTCCTAAAATGCTTTCAGATTAGATTTCCATTCCTTGTTTCTAAGCCGTGACTGAACTCTTGAACCCTCAAGTTGAGAGATGTGTATGCTTGGGATGGTTTTATTTTATATTTATTCAGTTTCATCATTTCAAGCTTAGAGCTCACACACCTGAATCCAAATGAGTCAGAAATCTGTGGATTTGCCCCTCAATTTTTAGCAGTGGCTATGTGCGGGTCTCTCAGGAGGGACAGACTTTAAATAGAATCACACACAAAGCCTGTGAAAAAAGGCCACAGGAACCTGTAGGAAACCCAAGGGTCATGCAGTAAATTATCAAACTTCTCGTACGACAGATGCTCCACTTCATTTATCATCTTTCTGGCTCTGTGCTGGATTTTCTCCATAGTGTTCATGTCTCTTGTACTGGGAAGTCCAGCACTGAAAAGACCACTCTAAGTACAGCCTCACTAGTTGTGAGTAGAAAGGAAGAATTACGATAGAAAGGATATAAGAAGAATTAGGGGTGGGGGGAAATTTACAGACAGGTTAAACTGAGCACAAAAACATGCCAGAAAAAGAGAAAAAGGTGTAATAGAGCAGTTCTAAGACAAGAAGTACAAAACCTCATGAAGTAAAGGTATGACATGGCAAGGAAAAGAAAGAACAAATGTAACAGAGACATTTCAGCTGGAAATATTTTGTGGTTTCTTCTGTAAAAATTGATTGAAAACATTACAATGGAAGCATGCCTCCTGATATGTCCAAGAATGTACATAGGTTACAAAAACTTCCATAACCCCAGCTAATGAGTTGAATCACATGGTCAAAAAATGTTGAAGTTATGGCTCCCAGAGTAACATTAATTACATTTTCTCACTCTTATTTATGACATAGTCTAGAGTTCACAGCATATTAACCATACTAAGAAAAAAGCATGCATGCATGCGAATGTCTTTGGGGAAGAGGTGCAGTTTAGGAGTCTTAGATCTTAGTTTTAAACTCCACCGGGCTTTTGAAGACAGATCTAAGACAGTTTTGTGTATAGCATAAAATTAATCACAGCATTGGCTTATCTCTGAAATGAAAAAAATAGTATTCTAAGCAATTACAAGACTAGAATAAATTTAAGAAACCATATTGCTTTTGAGTACAAGCTCAGAAAATAAGAAAAAAAGAAGGATTTATGTGGGAATGAAGGTTCCCATTACTTTGCAGAAACAGGTACAATAATAAACATAGTGAGCATTTTAGACAAAAAGATCTTCATAATGTCTTAGCTTTACTGACACGTTTCTGATGTAAAGCCTGTTCCAAGAAGAGACTGACAAACTGGAAGTTTATATGATACCAGTTTTGGCTATGTAAAACTGATTTATAATTCCTGTGTCCTAATAAACTGAGTATCCTGTATATACACACGCTGTATATTTAAACACACACACCATATATTTAAATAAAAGGATAAGTGATTTTAATCTCTAAACTTCTCCTCCCTCCCCACTTCCTGTTTTCTCCCTCCTCCCTTTTCTTCCCCTCTGCCACCCACTCCAAAAAAAATAGAATTTGGGGAGGAGTTGAATGTTCAGCCCCATTTGAAAATCATGAGAGTTTTATATTCCCCAGTAAAATTCTGTTCTCCAGATTAGCATAGCTGACAGGATTACCACAGCACAATTCTTTTTAGTTAGTATCTCCTTAAGGTTTCTGTAAATAGATTGAAATTATGGTGCTGAGAGAGGTCAGAATAACAATATTTGCTAGCTTAATAGTCTCCCTTTTTCTTTTCAGTTGGCTGAAATTCACATTACTGTTAACCACTTTTTAATAAATTCCAAGTTTTGAACACTGTGAGTTTCTATACAGTTTGCAGCTGAAAATAAACAGACTCACAATGGCTGAAGATAATTCAACAATTTTTACTGTTTTTTATGAGGATAATGAAGTGAGAGTTTCTGGAAAAAATATCTCTGCACTATTTTTTTTTCCAGAATTTTTTCTTGTTTGGAAAATAATGTTCTCTCCTTACAAGCTATGATTTTCAGTAGATTGCTTGATTATTTTTTCTGTTAAAAACCCCCACCATATTAAAAACTTCTCATTTTTTTCCCTACTCTCATTTCTTCAGTGTTGATTATAAGGATGGATCACATGGCAGCATAAATTGTATTGGAAGTTACTCAGTGAGTGCAGACTCTGGTCTGTGTACAACAGCCTGCTTTTACTTGTCTTCTGCATTTCTGTATCCTATTATTCCTTTTACTCATATGTTTTGTTGAGCTCTGCTTTTCTGATCAGGTAGAGGATCCTTTAGCCCACAAATTTCCCTTTAACCTTCTTGAGGAAAAAAGATTCCAGAGCTCTCTTTCTAGGGCTGCAAAAAAATGAGTGAATTGCTCTACTTTGTGGCTACTGGGATACTGGAGGCACAGCTGAGAACCACAAAAAATAACCCTTGTGTGGAATTCTCTGACAATGTCTAACAAAGGAAAACAAAAAATTTAAGTGGATTTGTTTGCATATTTCTCTCTTGCCTCTGAGCTTGTGCTTTTATGTCTCATTAACTCTTTTAGTGTAGAAGAGACAGGTCTTTTATTTACTAGCAAAACAGGTCCAATGGCACGGAGGCATTTAAGAGTTTAAGATGTTTTCTTCATGGACACCAAACTAGGATAGAAAGTACTCCCAGACTCTAGACTTTTACAAATTGGGAAGGACCTGAGGGAATACCAAGGGAATTAAAAAAAAAAAAATGCTGATTCTCACTCTACATTATAAATTTTGGTTTGATCTTTTATGCCCAGCAATTATGAGCTATCTCAGGTACCTATCTGAATTATTTTTAATTTTCTGCTCTGGAAGGAAGATCTCTAAAAGTTTTTTTCTCACTCTCCCTGTACCATCTAACAGAAAGGCTAGGGTATAGTGTAGGACACTCTTCATAGCATCTGGTTTACTCTATATTCTCAAGTTTTTTATTAACACTAGCAAAAATACTCCTAAGTTTTATGTAAATTATTCCTATTTTACTGATAAAAAAACTTTGGTAAAAACACATCTTGTTGAAGTTCGGTAAATAGCTTTGGACAGGGACTAAAATCTAAATACCCATATCTATTAATCTCAGGGTTTGTGAATGCTTGTTTGTGATGATAAATGTTGCATTAAGAAGAACCAAAGACACTTGAATAGCTGTTAAAGACCACATATTTTTCCCTTGTTGCAGTGAGCCATCATCAGCAGAACCAAGGGGACCATAAAGTCCTCTGGTTTGAGGCTCCTACAGCTGCAGAACCCCTGAAATTACAGGGAACACCCCAAAAGATGGGATCCATGCCCCACCACTGGCTTCCGTTCTCCCCACCTACCCCTTATCCCATTTGCCGTAATCCCTGCTCCCCGCCCTGGTTACATCCCCTGTTTCAGTGTTACTGGCTGCTGTGTGTTTTCCACGCCCGTGCTGTGGGGGTACAAAACGGCCCCCACGCCACGTGGCTGGGGCATTGCTCCGTGGTTTCTACCACGCCAATAAACCCCTTGACCCCACGGAGACCCCCTCCGCCTTTTCCTTACCTCCTTCGTGCGCTATAGCCATCGGGGGTGGAGGCAAACCCCACCTGGGAATTCGCCCGTCCTCCCGCGCCGGATCAGTCCCGTCCCGCCTCCACCCGGGCAGGCAGAGAATGCTGGGTGCCGGGACACCGAGCTAGCCAGAACGGCACCCAGAAGCATTCCCTGGTTATTCTTGTAGTTCCTCCTGAAAATCTTCCTTCTTCTTCAGAGTTTTCACTGGAAAAGGAGGTTTACAGAAGTGTTTAGATTTGGGAAATACTCTGGTGGGATGATCCTTTAGAGGCTATTTTAACTGCATTCTGTCACAAATTCATTGTTAGGCCCATCCCTAGGAATTGCATGGTGGCACTTGTGAATGCGGCTGTTGAACCATCACAGCAAGACCAGCCCCACTTTCACGGGGACTGTTTACCAGGACACTTTACCTGTGTCCTGGCAAAGAGAGCGGGATTCAAGAGCCACTTGTGTAAGTGCTGCCTGACTCCAGCCGAAGTCCTGCTCGTTGGGCAGCTGCATCAGCCTGCACCATACTTCAGATAACCAGTATCCCTGACAATTGTGAGAGCATGCTCAGAGCTGACTTGACATCTCTGACATGTTGCCAAATTGTGTTGTAAAGAAATATTTCTGGCCCTTCCCCTTAGCCATGAGACAGGACTGATCCAGAAGGTGTGTACAGGGGTGTTTGACTTGGACTTAGAACTCATTGCTTCTTTCACCGAGCTCTTTACTTACAACACTTACTGCAATTGCAGAAGATGATGAGCAACTTGCAGTACTGTCAGCATAAAATTAAAAACCCCCAGATGGGAGACTCCCATGATTTCCCCAAAAAACATATGATAAGGGTATCGTGAGGCTTTAAAATTTGTTTTGGTGTCTTTGAGGAGTTGCCGTGTAGTTGTCATATATTTCCAGCTTTCTTCAGTTATAAAGGTTAGAGACTCACTTTTATATATGTTTGGTTCTGGTAGCTGCAGACTTTGAAAAAAAAATGAAAGTTTGTTATTACAAATTATAGGAACTGGTGATATGCACTTAGGTTTATTCTCAGTTCAACATTTTTTCATAAAATGTTGCTGCTGCATGACTGGGATAAGACAAGTTGCAAACAAATCTTCTTGAGCAGTTGAGAATCAAAAATAAACTAGCAGTCAGTGCAAAATGAAGCAATTTTATAACATATCTGTAGGTACACATACCACACCTTCCCCAGATATC
This sequence comes from Struthidea cinerea, assembly GCA_013397865.1. Lineage (NCBI taxonomy): Eukaryota > Metazoa > Chordata > Aves > Passeriformes > Corcoracidae > Struthidea > Struthidea cinerea. Next base: position 369,010 of record VZTI01000077.1, read on the forward strand.
CTGATTTTTTGGGTCTCATTTAGACAGGCAGCTATGTTTATCGTTGATTCTGTCCTGAAAATTACAAGTTATGTTAGGTTTAACTGGCTCTGGAGAAATTAAAGGAATACCACAACAAAATTACCAGACTGAGGAAATCCAGTACTGAGCAGGAAAACTAAGTCACTATGTCAGCAGAAGTGCATTTTGAAACTCAGTGCTTACCATTAAATATAGTGCTTAAATTATGTTCACTTGGTCTTATTTTACACCATTGGACTTCCTATAGGGGACCAGGAATTGGGTCTTCCTGCTTGAATGGTTGGAAGTATGTCTGTTTTCCTCCCCTTTCAACACTCTCTGAACTCTTGATACAGCTTAAATGTACTTTGCTTGAAAAAATAACCCCTATTACGGACCCCTTTTCTTGTGCAGATGCACTTAGTTTACAAGATGAACTATGATAGTGATGGTATAAAAATTTATTCTGGATTCATCTCTAAAGTTTATTTACAGAGGAGGATAAATAAGTGAGAGTCGTTATTTTAAAAAATAACTGTAGAGTGTTAACTTCACAAGCTTCCCTCTCTTATTAATTGTACAATGTCTTTTAGCACAGAAAAAGAGGTTTTGAGGCAGGTTCCTTAAGTTCTGTAGACCACATTTTGTTCAGTTCTCCTGAAATTTATCCAAACCTTTCAATTCCTCAAAACTGTTCTCACAGTATTGGTATTGCAGGCGCTTCTTGCTAGGTTGTTTTTGCATTTTTTCTTACATTTAAGGTGACAGCTCAGTCTTCTACACAGCATTTGCTCACATCTGCTCATGATTCTAGAGCAGAAAAAAAAGTAAGCTGTGAAAGCTCGCCAGAATTGTAAGATGTTTTGTTCTCAATAGTTCCGCCCAAATATTTTTCTAAACTCTTCTCCCTTTCCTCCATAACATTCTGGGTATGCCTTTATGCTCTGGTGTTTTGCAGCTAGAGGTACTACAGTACAGTAAGATAAAAAACTAGATGATTTGAACTACTTTGGTGACTGTGAGAGCTCCTTCTTCACCTATTTCTTCTCTTATATACCGTATTCCTATGAGGAAAACACTGCTCTGAGACTTTATTGAGCAGGATGAGATGTCAGAATGCTGCTGCTGGTCCCACATAGTCATGATGAATATTTTCTGTACATTCATACCGTGATTAAGAAAATTTATGTAATAAATAATTGGAATAAGATAGTAAAATGATGGACAAAATCTTTTCTTTTATGCCTTCTTTTCCTGGTTCATATTCTATTGTAGGACAATAGATGTTACATTCATATCAGCATCTATCAAATCCTTTGTCAGCTGAATGCAATGGAAGAGACTCACATGTGCAGGCTGTACCTGGTGTCAGATGGAGATGACTCATTTTTGTTTAAACTAGAAGTCACTTCTCAGTAAAGGTGCAAGAGCTTTTTCTGCAAAACGAAAAGGATTGGAAGTGCCCTCATTTTTAACTCTTTTCTTCCTCCTAACATTCTTAGCTTTTCAGTTTACAAAATATGAGCCAGTCAGTCTGTTTCAGTCGGTCTTGATTGACTATGAATGGATGGGAAAAAGGAACTATCAAGATTGCTATAACTCCCCAAAACCTCAGCTGATGTCAGCTTGGCTGGGACTTGCTTGTTTTGAAACTATTTTTTTTGTGAGTGTTGCATAAATGGACCAGTGATCCTTCACAGGTATGACAGCGCTGATATGATAGAGGAAGGGCAGCCTTGATACTGTTATTTTAGAATTTGGACAAAGTTCTGATTTCAGCTTCTTTTGGAAATAGTTGAAAATCCTAGATATGACTTTGATGAGAAATTGTCCTGGTTTTGGCCACGACAGAGTTACTTTTTCGCAGTAGCAGTGAGGGTTGGAGCCTTGACCCATGTAGGTGTGTCTGGGATTTTATTCTGTACCGTCACCATTACCACCCAGGGCAGGAGTGAGTGACTTTTGCTTCTGGGAACAGGGGAATGGTTTTGGGTGGAACAGTGTGGCGGGGCAGAGAACCCCTCCACCACAGCTCATTGTTGAGCAGCCGTCAGGCCAGACATGGTGGCTATTTGTGTGTGTGAAACACCATCTCTCTGTACACTGTTATTAATATTGTTGCTGCTACTCTTTGTTTTCTTAAATCATTGCTGTTTCCAGTAAATTGTTCCTTATCTCAACCCTTGATCTTTGCTTTTTGCCCCTCTCACAGGAGAGGAGGCTGGGAGGTAGGGGAGCAGGGAGAAGTTTGTGGTTTTCTTTTTAGTGGGAGTTCTTAATTGGGAAATACCATTCCTAAACCACAACAAAAATATAGTTGAGTACCATTTCAGAACTGTCATCAGAGGAGGTTTTCTTTATTAATTAACTACACAAGTTTCACAATGCTTCTTGTACATAGCACAGAAGTTGGAGTGATAGAGAGCTGGAAGCATTTATGTGGCAACAGAAATAAGGAAGTAGAAGGGAAAAACAATTTTAAAAATTCACCTTTGAAAACTGAATTTTCCTTCCAGCAGAGTAACATCTACATCTTTGCTCTACATTAAATATATGAAACATGCATGAAACCTGTTTGGAATTTTTATAGACCTCTGAATCCATAATATCTGATCTTTAGAATAAGAATTGTGGTGTTTGCTGCTTTCTTCAAGCTTTACCTATACTGACATAAAGCCTTAGTTTTCAGTTTCATGCGTTAAAAGACTACTTTGTTCTCAGAGTCAATGCAAAAAGCTTGAAATGGGAATGTAAAAAAATGTAAATAAACCTGCTACCCTGCCTAAAGTTCAATCTGTTTGCTTGGTTTTTTTTTTTTTAGAAATCATACAACTGAAAATTTACAAAGGACACAGAAATCAAGACAATGAAAACCAAGAAAAAGATAAGCAGCTAGGCTGCTGCTGCTGCTGTTCTGCAGAATTACATCATCTTATGTTAAATCCTGATTGCATCAACATCTAGGTATGATCCCATCCAGCTTGCACTCTGAATAAGATAGGTGTATCTATGCATATCTTTTGCCTGACAATGGAACTCATGCCTATGATCTTATTTATGATTTCTTGTGATAGGTGAGGATGTTGTGGAGCTAAGGAGCTATCAGACTTTCTAATGAACAGTTTTCTAATACTCTCTTGATTTAACTTTAAACCAGAAGATCTCCATCTAAAGCCAAAGTTTGTTTGAAGTAAATCAAAGTGTACATGCTCATACCAGTATTGCATTTTTGGTCAGATGGGAAAGACCTGCAGCAACAGAGCAACTTCTTTCCCGTTCTAATTACTATTCCAGCCACCAGCCAGGGAATATGCTACTGGATGGATTTGATTTTGCATTCTTTGAGGTGAACCATAGACACCATATTTACCTAACTGCATGATCTACAAGGTCGGTAGTCAAGCAAACGGTATATACAATACTGCAAGAAGGTGACATGGAGGCCAGAGAAACCCTCTGAGATTTTGTTTTCCAGGCAGAATGTGAGTTCCCATGTCTTTGTTGATTTCAATAACACTTCTGTGCACACAGGAACAATTGTACCTGCCCTTTAGCTGATGCTTTCCTGCAATGGCTGTGGATATAAACAAGTAGATGAAGTTTTTGGACAGTTCTTACCATCATTACTTTTAAAAAGGGATGCTGGTTACAGCTTGTATCAGTGTAAGTGATGCTCCATCAATACACTTTACCAATCTGTGTGGATAATTACTGAAACCCTTGAAGGACACATGCAAATCCTTTTGGAAATTACCATCGCTACTGCCTTGTGCCTGTATACTTGCACTCCCAGGATGAACTCTGGGGTTTTGATTTCAGGATTGATTCTCTTCAGGACAGAGTCCAGCCATAGTGCTTGCTAAAGTAGATGTACAAATTTGGGAATAAAGATACCTATTTGGCTGTCGGTTGTGGCATATCGCTGAGTGCTAAAACTATTTTTAAAACTCTCTGCTAGCCATGTTAAGCAAATGCCCTCCCTGAACACCAGTGCAGTACTGATTCTACAGGCTTATCCTACCTGTCAATAAGCTTTAACCAAATGACAGCTTCAGGGAGTACTGCTTGTAAATCAAGGAAAATTCCAGTTTTATTGCTGCAGTCTAGATTCTGTTTTTCACCTGTCCCATGTGTTTGCCATTCCTCTTTCTATTATGTTGGGTTCCAACTTTCTCTTCACTATATTATTTCTGGGCAGATTTTAACATTAGGGGAGCTGCTTGTGAAGAAGAGCAGCATCCTCAAGTCAAACAGAAGCAGAATCTGGGCTTTTGACTGAAAACCCCTCTGTGCTTTTATTTCTCCGTAGTGACCCTCACAATATCTATGCATCTGAAAAAGTTAAACTATCCAGAATTAATGGTACCAAGGTCAGTTTTCAGCAAGATGGTTTTCAGAAGCACTGTACTTAGAAATGCTAATTCCATTTCTATATATAATTACACAAAATATTTCAGAAGTGAGATGTTAAAAAAAATGGATGCAGCCTTTTCCTTGGAAATATATGTCAGTCTGAGATGGCTACCCAAAACAGAAGAAATATGTTCTTTAGCATGATAGAAAATAAACTTATTCCTTCTGAGGAACACAGATGGTGTATGTGTTCTGAGAAACAGCATGTTGTACTGCCTCTCCTGTAATTTTGTTCTTGTGGTTTGGTCATGGAAGTAAATTGCTCTGTAATTCCTATTTTGTTCTTCACTTCTTGTGTATGAAAAGCTTGCACATGTAAGTAATCTGCTTCTAAAAGACATTGTGTTTTAGATATTGAAGTGTACGTGTCAGGCTTGATGTCTCATTTTGTCTTCCAAACTTGAGAATGAAGGCCTGGGACTTCAGCTCCGTAAAAATAACCATGAATTAATTTGATGTGCCTAGTTTAGAATCTTGTTGAAATCTGCTGCTTACACTGAAGCTGGGGCAGGAGGGGCAGCTAGGAGTCCCATATGCACATACTTGAATTCGCTGCTTGTAGCAGTTGGCTGCTTGACTGACATCCACGTGGACAGAGCAGTACTGAAAGGTGTTCTTGCTCTGGTCTTGTATCCTTGCTAGTTTGCATGTAGAATACCATGCCTTGAGTGTTAATCAAAATTTAAAATGTGTACAGATATTTTTTACATGAAGGAAAGGCTACTGAAGACATTTTGTGTCTAAGAGCAGAACAAGCTTGTTTGTATATAGATCCTTCTACTTTAATCAGACCATACATAAGGATGATCCTGTCAGTTAAAATATTTTTCTGCAGTTTGCAAGAGCTGGGTTCCATTCCTAATGCTACTGCAAACATCCTTTTTGAGTTTGGACAGGTAGCTTAGACTGTACAGCTATAATGTCCCCATTTATAAATTAGCAAGAGCACACTTAGGCAAGTCCTTAACCTTAAAGATGATGAGGAATATGAGACAGAAAACTTCAGATATATGATACTGGTCACCACACTGATTTCTAATCTACTTAGAATCCAGGCAGGTATCTGAGATAGCTCAAATTTTTTACCTTTATGTAATGGCCAATTTTGGGATTGGGGAGTGTAAAAAAAGCTTATGAATGGCTACTGTAGCTATGGGTGATATCTGTGACCATCTTGTGGAAAAATAATTATCTGGATGATGGCAAGAAAACTGTCTATGAAAATATCACAGAAAAATTGACCTTAATGTATTCTCAAATGTAAATAGAGAGAGAGGTTGAGTTTTCCTCAGCTTCTCTCTCTTTGAAAGAGAGTTTGTTAATGAGTGTTCAAGTTAAACAGAGTCAATTTTACCCAAGCACAAGAGAGTAGAAAAATACAGAATCCATTTTGTTTGTTTATACACTAAGATTTTCAGTGTTCTCTTTCAACAACTTCAGTGCCTCTAGTGTGTAATTAAAAAAAAAAAAAAAAGACAAAAAAAAAGAAAATTGAGAAGGGGAATTGCTCTAATAGATTAATGTCTTTTGAGTTCTGCTGGAAAAACTGTTTTATTTGGATGAATTCTGATCCAAGAAAAAAATATGCTTTTTGCAAGTGCAATGAATTCATAACAAAAGCACTACACACTTGATAATAAAGGCCATATAGCCTTTATTCAGTGCATATAGCCAACCTAGTGTCACGTTCTAGCAAAACATCTCCAAATCATGCATTTTTTAATGCTCTACAATCAATGTAGTGTTTATTCTAGAAACAAGGTTTGTTATATTCTCATATTCATTCTTGAAACATTAATGTCCTTATAACATGCATCCATTTGAAGAAATCCTATAAATTTTTTCAAACAGCTGGGGAGTAAAGCTTTGCATTTTGACTGCATTTAGGAATTTAAAGGAGAAATACTGTTGGAATGGGGGTAATCACAAATTGCGAGGATGAGTAGATTTGTAAGGTAGAAGAAACAGATTTTATCAATGAGACTGTAGAGGATGAAATGAATAGTTTTTTGGAACAAATGAAATAAAGTTTATGTTGTTTAGCACTATTTTTCATTGTAAATGCTCACTGTATGTCCATGAATCCTTTAGTAAACTCTGGAAGGAATTTGAGCTGAGAACTTGTATGATTAAAAAACCTAGAAATGGAAAGAATAAAAAGAGTAAGAGCTGTTTAAAAGACTAGTCAGTCAATACTTATGCCTTAATCTACTGTGACAAATTATCCCTTAGCTGCCTTTTTCTTATCTTCCATAGGGAAATTAATATACATTTCATCCAGGAGAGTGCCAACTTTTTGTCATTTGATCAAGAGCAGAAAGAAGGGCATTGATAATAGTAATGACAGAAAGCTTTCAGGCAGAGAAAACTACTTATTGAACAATGTCTGATGCAGCCTGCAAGAACATTCAGTCATACACACTATACAGGAATGAGGAAGCAAGAGACACCTCTCCCAAAACTCAGAATGGTATGAGTTATATATGGTTTACTTAATTTGAGTGACTTTAGTGGAAATACTCTTGATCCATAGTTGAATAAAATGGAAGAAGAGCCAGTCTCATGGCTTATCACCTTTCTTGCTTTTGTTTCTCCCCATCTGTACACCGTTCCAGTAGACTTCTGGGCTCCATCCTGTATTCTGTGATAAACTCCTTGTGCAAGTATTAGCAGTAGAGGGATCTGAAATCCCTCTAGGATAGTAAAAGGAGAGGTAACTGGTAGAGAAGGGCAGGAGTCACAACTCTGGAAGGAAGCCCTCTCTAAATATCCCAGGAGCGGGGCTGAGTTAGCCTACTGGGAGCTGAGTGTGGAATGGGCAAATAGCACCTGTGTGGCTGAAAGAAAGACTTTGATCCAAGCTGGGGGAGCAGTGTGTAGGGGGCTAACAATAGACTACAAGCCTGGGTGGCCCTTGAACAGGACGCTTCATGACATGGTTAAATGAAGCAGAGAGAAAGATTGGGGTAGAACAATCTAATGTGATGAGTGACTGCCACAGAAGAAGCTGTGATGTGGAATGCTTGAGTCTGTCACATACCAGCCAGAACCCAGATTCATCATTTCGAGTGGTGCACCTTGCATACCCAGAAAACTGGAGGCTGCTGCATTCATGATTTTGTTAGAAGTGCTGCTTATTTGTGGCACTTGAAAAAAGACAGAATTGTTGTTATTCAACACAGACTCTCAGTACTTCTCAAACCCTCCACAGGCTTAGTAAATGGAAGCGCTGCAGTGAACAGCCACTATAATGTTTATCACTGCAGACTCTGGGGGAAGGATACACCTACTGATTTTATAGAGGTGTGTGAAAAAGAATGCCATCATGTGCCGTAAAGCAAACCACCAAAAAGAACTAGATTTTGTCAGTTTGTGTCTATACCGTAAGAAGCGCTATCTGAGAACTCTCACCATTACCTCAGGAGCTGCATTTGTGTTCGCACTCTTGCCATTCATCCTTGACTAAGCTATGTTGTCAGAGATTTCTACATTTGTGAAACAAGTGCACATGTTTAACTAATATCAACTTTCATGTTTCTGTGGTTAAGATGCTTTGCAAACAGTTATGTCTTGCATTTTTTTCTTTTCTTTGTCATTTCAAGGATATTTTTCCAAAACCTTCATGACAGCATATTTAAAAAATAATAACAGAAACCATAGCAAATATCGTGTGAGAGAGAAGTATTTTTAGCTTTCTGTGAGGGTAAGTTATCTTTCATTTTATAGATGAGACGAATATACTATATATATATAGTGAGGATGTAAGATTTTATGAAGGACGATATCCTAGCAGAAGTGAGCACGTCTGAACTACTCCTGAAAACTTTGATCTAGTGTGCATTTATGTTGAGAATTTACTTACTGTGTGTGCAATAAAGAGTTGAAACCCACTGAGAACTTTCGCTCTTGAAATATGCAGATGCACATGTAATTGTCCCTTCCAACGGGAGCACATTGTAACATTGACTTAGATAGCAATTATGTGGACTTTAAAAGGCTCATCTGTCCTGTTTATATCTCTGTATTTGGGCTTCACAGAATAATGGACATGGAAGCATTTTATTTTACTTACATGGATTTTTTAGTTGTTTGCTACAATGTGAACTATATGTGAATATGAACTATAAAGTGAATACTAAAATGTATCCATTCCTTTCTGTTCCACAACATTAATAGTTCTTCTGCTTATGAGCCCTAGGCTTGAGCCCTAGGCTGAAGCCAAAAAATCAAAACTAAGGTTCCTTCTTTGTGCCATTGTGCTTTTATTTATCCACCATAATAGTTTCAATTGACATAGCTCTAGCCTTATCTTTTGATGTCTTAGACTTTCACAGTTCAAGCCAGTTTTCACACTTCACCCTTTTTAAAAATATTGGATTCCACAGCCCCACTTTTTCTATTTAAGGCTATTTTTAGCTGAACTGTCTTGCTAACCTTGGTGGACATCAGTGGAGCTAAAAACTATTCAAATAATAAAGCTAAACAACTTACTCCCCTGTGGATAACCCCTAAGAGTCTATCTGGAAAAGATAATTTTCAGCTGGGATAGAGTTAATGTTCTTAGTAGCTGGTACAGTGTTTTGGATTTAGTATGGAAAAATGTTGATAACACACTGATTTTTGAGTTGTTGTTAAGTAGAACTTACTGTAAATGAAGGACTTTTCAATTTCCCACGCACTGTCAGTGAGTAGATGCACAAGAAGAAAAAAATTCCCATTTCCTTTTTTTTCCTTTTTTTTTTGAGTCCAATGGATTTGGTTTTTGGGTGGGTTTTTTTTTTTTTTTTTTTCCAGGCACAGTTCTAGCTGCCTGCCAACAGCTGAAAAACCAGAATCAAAACAGGGGTTACTGCCACACTAATTAAACAGAACTCATTCTTAGAAACTGGGTCTTCTGCAAAAAGGGAATAACTAACTCAGAGCCTCCTTTACCACAGCACCTTTTAGTTTTCAGGGAACTACATTTTTAAATTCGATCACAAATAATGCCACTTTTTTTTACTATACTCTGCTTGCCAAACATGAGTCCTGTAGAACCTGCCAAATGTTAACTTTAAATTTAGTAAGCTTAGCCTTTTTCCAAATGTTGTCATACTCTCGGAAACAAGGATGGGCTGTCAATTGTTCAGCATGGGAATTGTTACCACTCTGCTACTACAATTTTTTAAAGAAAGAACAATTCTAAGGAACACATGATGAAGCTGGAGTATTATGTTACTAGCTTTTGGGAAGAAAACAAGTTCCCATTTCACTTGTACATTTTTTTAAAGGTACAGTAAGATCACAGCAGTGTTTTCTTTTTGTGCCTCTTACATTGTTACTTACATGAGAGGAAAAGATACATAGCACAGTAATAACTCAAGAAAGTCTATCAAACAAATCAGGAATGTATGAACTTCTCTATGGAACATCTCCTTCTATTTTTAATAGAATATCATATTAAAAAGTGTAGGTGAGACTATTTAATGTTTCTTTCCCTGTCTTTCTCTGCTGTGATTTACTACTGTCCACATTTACATCTAATTAATGAACACTCCTGCTGGTGTAGGTTATTTTAGTAGAGAACGTTTTATTATTTTACCTGATTTCTTTTTAAAGATTTATTATTTTAGCGCTGCTTCTGGTCACTGATGAGAAGCATAACTCAGCACAAAGAAAATAAAGAGAGCTAGCAGCAAGAAAAGTAATGAAGAGAAAACCTAGCACAAGTTTTTTTTTTCTTGGCTATGAACAGAAACTCCATTTGCATAATAGTAAAGACCATGCTCATAACAAATTCAGGGAAAATATTTTCCAATTAAATGTTTCACACCAAGCCTGGACAGGAGAGAATGCTACATTAGAGGTTTGCATTCAGAAATTGCATCAGCTTTTAGGTCTGATCATCTCCAGATAATGTTTTGAATATTCTGTTATGGATGGGGCTCAAAGATTTGAAAAACTGTGAAACTTTAATGCCCTTATCTATTAGCCTGAATTCAAGCATTCACTTGGTCTCCCTTATTTGGTTTGATCCTCTGATCTGTACAACTCAGCAATGTTTTCACCTCCCATTTCTAAGAAATAGTACAAATCTGCTTTCCCTGGTCAAGACACAAACACTTTCTCTCTGAGAACCCAACTTTGAAATGTATATTCAGCTCACGATAGCGAGAAGTGTACTCCATTCCACAGTGCCTAAGGAAACTGCTATGAACACAGGATCAAATGTTGTTGCTACTAAAATTTGCATGATACAGGAGAACTTCAGGGCTTAGACATTTTGGATCTTTTGTACTTTTGCTCAAATGATTGAAACTGCTAGCTAAATGAGGGTTTATATGTGTATGTATCTGTTGCTGTTACGTCCGAGGCGTATAAAGAAAACGACACAGAGTCCAGGCTCATGAACAGTGGAAGCTGAAGCTTTTTTTAAATAATTTTCTGACTACTTTAATAGGATAGATCACAAAAGTGTGTTGAATGGCAATAGGTAATTGGTTCCTCGGCCATCCACCCCTTGAGAGGATTGGCCAAGTTCTAAGATACCTATTCCAAAATATTTTCAAAGTCAAGGCCATAACAATCTTGCAAAACAGCTTGCAGGTGCAAGAAGTTTATGAAACTGTGACCTTGTTTAAAATAGTTTACATAGGAAAGACAGTCTGCTCACAGAATATTGAGAAAAGGCTGAAGAATTTCTCCGCTTCTAGCTTTTTAGCACCTACATGTATCCTTGTTTATTTTTAATGAAGACTAGTTGAACGTGCACTTTGGGAATTTGAAACAAATGACAGATTTAATGTCTTAGCTTGTTTTGCTGAATCAAAAGACGTTTCTCTGGAGTGGAGGAGACAATGTGTGAATAGAAGTAAATGACTTTTCATGTCTCCTCCTATTATTGGACAAAATGTTACAAGGATTCCAGGATGCAGCTGTTGAAAGTAAGGTAAGCTGTGCTTCCTAAATTTTGCTGTTGTTTTGGAGTGACATTCACATTGCAAAGGAGTTCTGACCAGAGATATAGCTACAGTAAGTACCCCCCTCACATTTCTTACCATGCTGCTAGTTACAGAAAGAGTAGGTAACTCTTTGCTGCTGTTCAAATACAACAGGAACTACAATCAAAGACCAATCCCTTTTGTCAGACTGCTCTGTTGTAGGATATTTGGTATGACAGTGAATGTTAGGCCAGCACACGTGCCACTAACTTCACATGGTTATATGTAGCAAAAACCAAAAGAGCATACTGCATTACAGTAGGTATGAGGAAGCATACGTATTTTTTCTCCTGAAAGGTTGAGCAGCTCAGTGCTTTGGTGTGACAGGAGTACCCATTGATACTTTCAGGCACCAGTCCAGCCACAGGCTTTGTCAGCAAAGTCTGTGGCCCCACATACTGGCCTTATTAGCACACAATAGCATGGGAAGGTGAAGCACAGGAGAAGCTTTGAGACATCCTGATTTCATATTTAGTTTTAAATAAAGCATTCCTTTATCCAAGATCAATCTTTTGTGACACTCAGTCCAAATGCATAGGCAGGTATATGTAGTCCACTTGGCAAGAAATTATCACTTGCTCAAAAAATTATAATAAAAACCCCACGGAAATTAAAGTTTCTCCACTCCCCAGTGATACACAAAGACCATTCAGCTTCTCGGTACAACATTTCTGTGCCTGCATTGCCTTATATTTTCTGCACACTGGTGGTAGGAGGAAATGCTTGTTTTTGCAGATATCTCAACAGATAGGCAATGGATGACACTAGTCTACAGTAACTGTGAATTGCTTAAATTAAAGCTACTCATTACTTTTGCAGTCATACCAGCTTCTCTTTTAAATTACTGCGTGCAATAACAGGCATTAAGAAGAATGATTCAGCCCTTTAAGATGTTTTGCACTTATTAGTTCATGAAAAGATATACAGAAAATTGATCAGACAGTGATCCAATTGCACTGGATTGTTTAATTTTGGAAAAAATTACATGTTGTGCATGTCAGCTTTTTTCAAATAATTCCTACATGGGATGGTGATCAGAAAAGACTGAAGATAAAAGTCTTTAAGGATATATGTTGACCTAATGCTTTAGAGGTATAGTTCAATATTTAGTAGTTGTACTCTAATGCTGGAGAAAATGTCTGAACAGTGCCTTTTCCTGACTTCTTTTCTCAAAGAGTTGCACTTTGAAAATAACAGATTTAGAGTGCCTTAGCAAGTGTTTTTGGTGACAGAAGGATGAACAATAGAGAACAATAATGTCTTTAACATTTCATGAGAAAAGCTTTCCTTTTTTTTTTTTTTTTTTTTTTTTTTTTTTTTGAAAAATTTTTCTTTTTTATTTTTTTNNNTTTGTGGTAAAGCTTATACTCTTGACTTTATCTTTCAGCCCCAAACACTGGCTAACGTTTATAAACTATTGCAAAGTTTTGTTTAAGAAAGATTTCCTTTTGCGTTGATGAAGTAAGATTTCAGTATCCTTCTCCCAGCTTTTCTCTGCTGTCTCCTGAGAGGGATAATGGGGTTGTTCAGACCTAAATCCAGTTACTACTATGCTCTCTACTTTTCAAATCCTTTGAGAGACAGGTCCAAAGGCCAACCTTTCTCTTGACTTCATAGAGTTAGACCTCAGGGCTAGTACATGGTGTACCTTATGTCGCCCATAATCCATACAGATATCTCCTCTACACCAAATTTCACACAGGAGGTTGAATGGAATGCTAACTTTGCACCATCTTGTTAGCCTAGCATTGTTTTTTCACTAATGTTGATGGAAAATCCACACTGACTTTCATGGTTCAGGTTCAAAAGCATAACTTCCAAGCTCTACAATCCATTTCATCTCCTTTGGTGAGACTGGCAGGAAAAAGAAGTGGTAAAATGTAGGGTAACATATTTAATGCAGCTTTCAAGAGGAAGTGTAGATCAGTATATACCCGTATTGTCTGTTAAAAGACTGAGGAAGCTTTTTAGGGATTTCCTACAATGCTTTTTACTGTCTTTCTTGGTGAATGTCCAACAAGCTTCACAGATTTGCCAGCCTTTGACTCATATTGATCTTTGATATCTCATTGATATGCAAAGGGTCGTATGAGCTTAAAACCTGTTCTAATAAATTCAGAGATTGTTGTGGGGAGGACAAGAACTGGTCTCCACAGGCAAAGTTATCGTTCAGTGGTGTCCAGCTAAGCAACCATGCAGTCATAGAGTAATAGCAATGCTATTGATAATATGAGCTACTCTTTTGTCCTGAAGTCCTGATTAAGATCAGGATCCTCTTTTATCACCCAACCAAAATTAACTTCCTGATGGCTTCATATGCTAACTAAGAAAGACAGAGTCAGGGTGGGAGACCTGGTGCAAAGAGACAAATGGTATTCAAAGAGATCAAGAAAAACATCCCAGACTGCACAGGAATTCTTTTGCATTGGACTGAGAACTTCATATTGTTCCCCTTAAGTCTGAATCATTCCTTAACTACAAATATACTCTGTTTGTTTGTGTGGATTGTTGTGGGACAAATGTTAGGGAGCTCTTCTGCATCGCTTAGATATTAGCTAAAGGGTTTTATCTCTGTAATTGCACCATCCCATCTCTGTAGACTTAAGAGTACCAAATAGCTGGAAAAGAAAGCTCAGCATTGGGTTCTTTATTTATTCTATTTATTTGATGTGAGAAAGAAATCTCTACTCTTTCCTTAGCAAACTGAATAAATGGTATTTGTACTTTGCATACTGGAGAAGGATTTTCTTTTGGGAAACTACCTATGTCAGTATTTGGTCATTTTTATAGTTAATAGTCGTGCATAAATAAGTGTTTTCTATCCTGACTTTTCTGCTTAGGTATATAATTTTATTTTGTTAAGAAATTACTTGAGAGTTTGTATATATAAAGTAGTAGCATTTGGGGGCTTTTTCATTTAATTCTGTTCATATTTTTCATTTTGCCAGTCTCTCTAAATGCTTCTTGAGCTGTCTGTACCTATGTTTTTGCTGAATAAGCACTTAAGGATAGAAATATACCGTCTGCCTGTGATTGACAGAAAACAAAGCTTCCAGGCAATGCAGACATTTCATTGACCTCCAATGATTGCAGGTGCAGAATCATAGTTCTCCTTTGAGTACACTGTCAGTGTTTATTTAGGTGCAAAGACTTATTTAGGTGTAGTGGTTCAATGATTGCTGGTTTTAGTACACCTGGATCTAAAGCATATTTCTTCCTAGTATAATGTATGAAGAGAAGGACCAGAAAAGTTTAATGTACTACTATTTCATTTTTGTCACTTAAGGTCTGTTGACGAGGGGTATTGTAAATATTTCTCCAAGTTCAGGGAATTACCTCCAAAGTTCACCATATAGCAGTTTCCTTCTGGTCTGATAAAGCCCAAGAAGGGTGTAAGAGATGGAAGGGTTTACAGGGTTCAGTTGGGCCTCTGATGTATCACTGAACTTGGACTTGAAGCCTCTCTTGATTAGATCCCATACTTACTTACGAAATACTATATCCAGATTCTCAACTAAATCTACAGTCAAAACATTAAGACAAAATGTCTACAGGACTATCTTCCAGCAGAGGAGAGCAATAAACAGGAGAACAAAACATTCATAAAACTGAAGGTCTGCTTCCAAAGAAATTTTGAAAGGGAGATGTGCTTTATGAGAGTTATTGTGGCTATATTCAGTACCAGTGCACTGTAAGCTTCTTTCCTTCTCTTCAATGAATAAACATATCTGTTTGATGTGAGTTAGAGCTGGTATTCCAGTCAAATAATGATTGTGAAGATGGGTCTTTTAGGTGAGAAGTTACTGTTCTGTATAATCCTCTGTTCTCAGCTCAAGCACACGACCTGCTGCAACTAATCAAGGACTTCTAGGGGAGTCTAACGGTGTGTGTTTGAGCTGGAGGTCAGCCTGGATGAACACATTGATCCCTCCTGACCTTACAGCCTAAAGACTTTTTGCTTAATGGGGGTATGGCTGTTAAACAGGTTTATTTCCTGTCTCCACTGTAATCTATATAGAAGTCTAACAGAATGTAATCGAAAACAAGTGAATGCTGGATGAAAGAAAAACAGAACATTTTCTGCTTTTCTGGATGGAGTATTGTCAGTGTTATAGAAACCATCATTTTTTCTTTACCTCATAAAAAGCAAACAGGATTTCAGATCTGTGTTCTTCCATGTCATGAATCATAAAGGAGTATACAGGTAGAACCGGGTCTCTCCTTTGTCAAAGCAGTGTAAGCCTGCTAGACCCAGATAAATAGAGTTGTAAATTGACACTTAAGCAACAGAGACAGATACTTAGTGTAAGACACCTGATTTTTTTCAGATATAGGGACATCTGCAGTGGTCAGCAAATATGCTGTCATTTACACAGTACCATGTATGTTAAAGAGAACTTGGGGTTAGCTTTTGCCCCAGTTCTTTTACCAGAACATTCTCTATCATTAGACAACTGTGCTGCTTGTCTGAAGTGGCTGTACTCGCCAGAGTAGAAAACCTCTCCTTTGGAGAACATGCAGTTTCGAGCACCTAAGAAGTGTAGTGGCATGCTGGTAACATCCTGTACATGGCTCATTTCCAGAGATGAGCACACATCTTTCTATTGCTTTGATTACTAAAACATCATTACTTTTCCTTTGCTTAAAAGAATACAAACCTCTGGAAACTGAATCTCAAAGACAGATGAAATGTTGAGTGAAACTGAAACAGACGAAAGAAAGTAAGTTCAAGAACTTTAAGAAAAAGCTTAGTTAAGCAGTAATTCTAAATCATTTTACTATGGATTTGTTTCAGATTTTTGGAGTTCTGCTTTTGCAGTAACTTAATTCATACTTTTACTCCAATTTTCCAGATTCCTGGAAACCACACAAGTTGTTAGGATTTTAACGGTACCATATGGAAGAAAGCTGTCTTTCTCAACATACTGTATTTTTAATTACAGGACAGTACCTATTTTCTGCTGCACAGATTTCCTAATTTTAAATTTTGAAATATCTGTCCATGTAAATATCCCATAGAAAATTAGAATTCCAATCTGTAAGGCACTGTTGTAGACATTTAAGCACAAATCATTGGCCTGAAATTTAAATAAACAGAAGACTAAATTTATGGTCAAAAATAAAGAAAAAATAAATAACATCTGACAAAGAATTGTTCCTACTTTGCAGATGGGAAATGGAGTCAATGCAAGATTAAGCAATTTGTTGTGACCAGGGTCATGCACACAACCTGTGGCCGCACTGGCATTGAATTGCTGCCTCCTGACTGCCAAGCTTAACAGGAGAAACTTCTTTCTTTTCATCATACCTTCTCTCTTCTTAACTCTTTCATGTTTTGCTCTGATAAGTGGAAGTCACTGGGTGGCAGAATGCCTGGTTTATCAAGCATTTTTCATTAAGAGCATGTGTCAGAGCTAGACTACTTTCAGTACTTTCCCCTTCAGTGAAACCTCATCTACATACCTCTCACACAGCTTCCTAGAAGACACAGTTGAGCACCGAGCGCACCCTCATTTCTTCTCCCCATCATTTTGCTAGACACATATGTTCTCTTTTCCGTGGCAGCAGCACTAATGTTCAGGCTTCGCTCATTGCTAGGCAGCTGTTTGCACTGTAAAGAAGAGTTCCTCTGTGCAGCAGTGCGTCTCCTGGTTTGTCTTTATAAAGCATGGAGAACAGGCCACTTAAATGCCAGCTCTCAAAAGCACATAAAGTCACCTTAGTTATTTTTGCTGAGAAGAAGGAAGTAGTAAACCCTCCTGGAGAGCAAAAAAGCCAGGCTGTTTGATGCATTTCGTGTAGTTACTTTCTCATGAAATGAAATAAACTCCTTGTCTTACAATAGCACATTCCTGGTGGAGTCCTACATTCTAGACTACCAAAATCTGGACTGTACAATGCATTGTCAAAGAATCATGCCTGCAAGTTAATAAAAATTCTCTTTGTGGTAAACACAATTTTTCAACATTGTCCTCCCTGAGCTGCAATATGGAAAGATTTTACAGGGAGCAGTGTCAAAGGGTTAGAGATCAGAGCCCTGTCACTGATGGAAATATTATACGTCAGATTTGTAAGGAAGTTACAGTGATCAGAAAGAGGAATGCAATGCTAAACAATGTTATCATCATCACACTGGAGGAATGCTTTTACTTCCTATAATGTTACAGAGGGTACTGACCTCAGCCTGTATGCAGTAGAGCACAGCGCAGATTTGCATTAGGTAAACATTTTTGACCTTTCGTCTGCAGTAAAATGGTGTCCCTCACTGCAGCTAAGAAAGATGGAAATTCTCTTCCAGTCTCTCCAGTTCTGGCAGAGTTGATGCTATTATGCTCTGCAGACTGTTTATACTGTTATACTATTTAGTTTACTAGAAGTGTCCAAATACATCCAACAAGCAAGAGGGAAGAAGATAACTTCTTTTTTATGCACACCCCTTTCTAGCACTGCACACCTAGCTGTCCTGTATATTACATTATCAAAGACCAGCTCAAGTGAGGATGAAATAGACCCCTGCTGTACTTGCTTGATTTCAGGCTCCCAGGGAACACTGGTATCAGTCTGGACAGTTTGATGTAATCCTACTAATGTAGCTGAAGCTATCTGGGCTCAAGGATTTATTAGTTGTGAACGTTCATTTTTGTTTTTACTGGGTTAGTGCCAGTAAATAAGTCACCAAAACCACTAGCTGAGTGTCATATGATAGGAAAAGGCTGGGATCACAAGTAAGCCTTCTGTCTTTTAACAAAAAAAAAGTGCTGAGGTAAGCAGCGTCAAACCCAGCTGCATCAACATGATGGTGGGAAGACAAATGAGAGCTTTCACTGCTGGATACAGGGGATAGAGAGCCCACAGTCTGAAAAACCTCTTCATATCCCAGAAACAGCTGTCATAACTGAAACTGCGAGGGACTGCTCTTTAAACCACGAGCTTTGATAAAGAGTATTCTCTCACCAATCCTTTCTCTAGACAATAAACACACTGCTAGCAGACTAGCCCATCTGAAAGGTGACTAGAGATTTAAATACCTTCAAAGGTTTCCAACCCCCTCTTTTTATAACCTCTCCCAAATGCTTGAGTTCCCAGCTCACATTTCTGAAGTATCTATCACTACAGTATCTGGCTGCTGAGCCACATGATCTCAACAATACTGTGTAATGTAAAACTTCTGTAAAACTTTTTCCTATGGGAGGCTGAACTTCACAATGTTAGATCTAACATTTACCTTGTTATTGGTAGCAGTGAATCATTAAAAGAGACACAATAGAAGGGACATGGGGTCATTTTAGAATAAATATTGAGGCAATGACAGCTTTGAAATATTCTGTTGGCCTCTCCCTGTGTGTATTCTGGGAACAGGAGGTCACGTGAAGTCAAGGGTGATGAAATGCACGTGCTCCTGATCTGACCTGCTATGAAGTGGGGAAGGTATGAGCGACATGCAAGGGTATAAGCTCTGCATGTGCGAGTCTGTGTGTGCATGCACGTGCATGGAACATTTGTGCAGGGCAAAGAACAGAGAATCATGAGGTGGGGGAGGGAGGTGTTTGGTGCTGGTGGTGGAATGAATTCCAGACAGGAACTGCTTTCTCTCCACAGGGCCTGCCAGCTCCTTGTGGCTGTTGCCTGGGCAATGGCTGGGGAATTATGAGGAATGCTTGGAAACTATATCCTTCTGTTGGGCTCATGGATAGAATAAAAGGGGGTGGATGGCTTTTCTCTGTCTAGTTCTTTTTTATATTCAGCAGATTAGACAGGCAGGTTGCTGTGGCGACGACATGGAGGAGGTCTCCTGCACACCTGCACCACAAACAAGGAGTCCTGCCAACATAGACTTAAGGAATCCCAAAGGCATCTTTTCCTTTTATTTTTCTGTTGCTTTTTTTTTTCCTTTTTTAAATTTCTTTCTTTCTTGTGGCAAGTGCAAAAGAGAAGGGAAAATGGGAAAAAAGAGGAGGATATGGCAGAAAAGGGAGGAGGGAGAGATGAAGAGAAAAGCCAATCAATATTCAATCAGCTTAGATGAGCAGCAGTGCTTGCTTACTGTGAAATAGGGTGTGCATAAACAAGATTGCCAACCTGAGCAAGGTGCCCTTAGGAGAGAAAAAACAACAAGTGTAATTTTGGTTTTAAGTACTGAGGGTCCTGAAGTTCATGATGTCTCTGGTGGAAACCTAAATAAAGTAACTATGGAAATGGCAGAACTCAGGCACGAGACACAGAGATGTGGCTCTGTGTGTAAAGCTAGAAATTGAAATTACTCCTTTCTCTCTGGAAAGGGTAGACGTACTTGTGTTTGTGCCTGCACATAAGATTCCATTTCCTAGAGATTCCTGCCTTTTGAAAAAGCTGAAGAATGGTGTGAAAATTGACATTAGATGCCTGCTCCTTTGCTAAAAGAAAGTATCCAAAGCAGATAGATGTGGGTAGGGACAGTAAACCTTTACAACCAAGAAGTCCTCAAGACAAATGTGTTGCTCTGGGATGCCATGGCATTCCTCCAGCTTCTTCTATTGAACTAGTCAGCTAATGAAGAGATACTGTCCTTTTCTCTTATCTCCTGGACATCCCCCCATCTTCTTCAAGGCTTTCCCTTTTCCCTTCTCCTTGTCCTTTTTCTCCTCATTATTTCTTTACAATCGCTTTCAGCAATTTTTCACATCATCTTTTCTCAACATCTAAAATGACTGCTTGCATGCCTACAGCACTATACAATGTACATACAAACAGATTAACTAAAATTAAAAATGCGTGTATATTAACAGGTAGAGAATGCACTTGTGAGTCTTTGTTTCTGCATATGCCAGAATCTGGTTGTGATTTCTCCTCTTTGCATGTGTGTCTTGTCTTTGGTAGGATGAAGGCTCCCACCAACTAGGATGTTTGATAAACAAAAAGATAAAAAAGCTTGAAGTGTTCAAACTAATAAAGTTAGCAAGTACCTGGAACCCACACTGTAAGTGATGAAACAGGAGGGAGAAGTGGAGACTGGCAGGGGTCAGCGACTTTAACCACTTTCTCATACTTGGATACAGCAGATGTCAGGAGTGTTTGCCACCCTCCCAGGGAAAAGAGCATTTTGCTGTTCTCCTTACTGCCCCACCATCCAGTTGCTTTTTTCCATGCATAGAGTTTCACATAAGTAGAGAAGTATGCAAGAAAGCTTTCTGCGGGTACCAGTGATAATGAGCTTACAAGTAGAGTGGATTACTCAAATCTAATGAAATTCAGTTGTTCTCATGACCAGTTGCATCTTTGTAAATAGTTGTCCAATCTATTTGTAAGGTGAGGCTAAAAAAACAAGTTTCTGCTGCTCAGATATCAGTAATTTTCACAGAAGTTTACCCACATTTATAGACGGTAAAGGCTTGTTCAGATCCCATACATTCTGTTTCCCTTTCCTTGCCTTTGTTTCATTTCAAGGTTAACTCTAGCTTTTCTCCTGGATAAACTGCATTGCTGTGTCTATGGCAATATTTATAGAACAAGCACTTTATGTATAATCTGAAACCACCATAAATGAAAAATACAGCTATTGCTCCTCAGGTTATTCAGATTCTGATCTTAGAGTTCATGTCAGTAACATTTGGAAGGACAACTCTGAAAGAGATTGCATGTGCTCCATTCCAGAAAAACTGAGTGCATAACGCCTTTGTTCTTCAGTCAGGAACCCGGTGAGGCCTCATGCAGGCACATTTCTTTACTAGAGGACAACTGTGGGTACTTTAATGCCCTCTGTTGTGCTCTGTTGCAGTGACATCCTATGCTGAACTCTGTTCTGCACAGACAATTCTAACAAAGCCATGAGTGACTGAGCATATGATCCTGGGTGTGACAGCAAACACGAACTGATGGTTCGAAAGATCATACTTTGTCCTGTCCAAAGCTGGCTGAAGACAGTGAGAATTCTTCTGTCAGTGGATTTTTAATGTCTTTATACATTCAGGAAATAAAATCAACTGCTTTACTTTTCTCTGTCTAAAACCAAAACTTCACCAGTAAGGAGTGTATGCAAGAGATAAACCAATATTCACACCTTGATTACATGCAATGAAGGAAACAAAATCCAATTGAGATAACAAAGCAAGGGAAATAAAGGAGAATTCATGGAGAAAATACTCTTCTTGCTTCCTATGGCTGGCTTCCATCTACTATGTTTACTTTTCTCATTTACAGGTTTCTGAGAACCCTCTTGACCTGCCAAATCTACCCTAAGAAAAACACTCAAAGAACAGTGGCACTCGTCTTGCGGAGGGACAGCTGGGACTATCTCTAACTGGCAGGCCTCCTGAGCATGCAGAATCCTGTAGCATGATCCAGCCAGTGCTGGGAATATGAGCTGAAAGATATTAAGAGTTTTATGAGGCGATAGTCATTGATCAGGTAAAAGAAAGGAAAAGAAAACCAAGATTTGTAAAATTGGAAGCATTATCTGGGGTAAACAAAGTAGATATTATTTCTAGAATCATATCAAAAGAGCTGAAAATACCAGTTTCTAAGCCACATTCCAGTCTGACGCTTTGTAAGCCTCTACTCATGGTAAGGTAGTCACTCCAAAGTTACAGGAGTTTTACGGGTGGAAATTAGTTTTTGCTTATTTACCAGCAATATTTCTTGTTTGCTTTCCTTTCAAATTATTGTATTTATTATTGTAATAAACACAGAAAAAACAACTGACTTTCAGACAGAAAAAGAGATTTTGATTGAAGAAGCATTTGGTCAGTGAGCACTAGTTTGTTTTTGTTACATGAAAAATTATGCATTGCTTGCTGAACTGAAGCTGAGTTTTTTCAACTGTCCTTGAAAGTTAAATTAAAAGAGTAAGATATAGAGTGGTCCATGCCTGACACCGAAATGCAACAGTTCAGAAATCTGCGTGAAACGCCTAATAAAGAGAGATTATCCTGGTACCCCAGGAAAAAAAAATGGTGATATATTTTTCTTTTAACTGCATGAACATGTGTTATGTTATCATTTTGCATCCTCAGGTACTTCTCAGAGGAGTGAAAAACAAAGGGAATGCAAAATGACTTGAGAACCCAGCCTTGTACAAAGAAAGGTCTTACAAAGGCCATTTAAAAATGCCAGATATAGACCCCATTTTTTTTAAGGGTTACGGTCATTGATCTGGAAAACTAAAAACATCCAGCATGAACAGGTGTGTAAGCAGGGCATCTTGCAAGGAGCTGCTGAAAGCTATTTGACCTGCTTTTCATATCCCTAGGTTTCCTCCCAAGAAGAATAAGAGGCTGGAAGTGGCCTGGTCTTTTAGCTGTCCCCACCTCTCTGGCTAGAGAGGAGTACAGTTGGTGAATGTGCTGCACCATGCCAGTAGCATTTTGGAGACGAGCCAGTGGTCTGGTCTGCCCTTCAGGTTGGCAGCACAAGTGTAAAAGTAGGTCTGAGTGGAAGGGGAAAAAGGACATACGGTAAAAATCAGGGCAGGGCTGCATCTGGGGCCCCAGCCAGACTTAACTGCTGCGAATTCCCTGCTGATATTGTAGGAATGGAATGTGGGTTCTCATTATGCTCTTCCTATGCACGGCCATCACATCTAGTGTAGAGGGTTCTTCAGGGCCGAAATCCAATGCTCTACAGCTGGCTGACACCCTTCCCCCTCCTCAACTGCATGCGGAAAGGGGAGATCTGTTTGTGTGGCTCGCCTTAGACCGACTTGTTCTGGAGCCGTAAATTGCTTCAAGGCTCTTCAAGATGAAGGACTATGTAAATGTGGGGCAGTTATCAATGTAGACGGAATGCACATGCAAATTAAATACTATAAATATGTTTGGAATTAAATCAATGTGTTTTTGCTTGAAAATTTGGCATGTGATTAATCAACATGCTCTGAATGAGTGCAAATACTGTTGGTGTATACTGCCAAAGTATCTGAGCAATTTAGTACCCATGTAAGGTACCCACCTAGGTCCCTGGAAAGGAAACCCACTATTATATGAATATTCCATGGGCCTTCTTAAAAGAACCATTTAAAAAATAAACATTGCAGAAACCATCATGTTCTACTTTTAAGCCTGGTCTGAAGTGTAACCACCTCTGGGCTGAAATGTGCCAGCTGTTTAGCAACGCCTGGTTAACTCTGCCTTCCATTTTAGGAGAAGTGAATAACAAAACATATGAATTCAAACCATAATGGTTTTTAAATGAAATATTGCAATTTATGTTGGAACTTGATTAAAAAATTAGAAAAAAACTGATTCGTTTGGTTTTCACTGAAATGTACATAATACTTAAAGGTTAGATAACTTCACTGAGCATATAAAAACTGATAAACATTCTACCTTGATTAAAACTTTCTTTCCTTGTTTGAAAAATTTTGTTTTCCAGACAGTATTTAATTTTACAAAATATGGTAGTGTTACATGTTTGGTTTTAAGCTTTAGTAATGTCTAAACTTGATACTGCTTTTCCAAGAGCTCATTTGAGCCTTCATTGCCCTTCCACATATTTTTAGTTTTTACCTGCATGAAGGCATGTGGTTTTGAGCAGTGAAAAATTAAGATTAATTTTATATGTTATGATTCTTTTAAATGCCACTCTTGCACGCTGCTTTTCAGATATAAAGTGTTATTATCTAGTAATGCTAGCTGTTATTACAGATTCTCTCTCTTCCAAAGCATTTTAGGAACCCAGTGTTACTCTGGAAGGCACTCTTGCACAAGCTCTTCTGTCATTTTCTTTCACCAAATGTAACACTTGAGGATTAAACATTCAACATGTCTTCCAAATTTTTCATTACATCCAAACCCATGCCAATAAAATGGATTTAAAATTTTCAGATGCTAACTGAAAAGAACAAATGGGAAGCCCTGGATATCTGTCTCGCTCAATGCAGTAATACCTTCAGTAACAAAAGAGAGAAGATTGGTTTTTTCAGAGTCCTTTAAAAATCTTTCAAAACTTTTGCCAATAATTTGTACATATACATACATATTAATATGTGTTTGCCTGATTTTTGTTTTCTTGTTAAATAATTCTACATCCCATACATAGAGTAGGAGACACAAATCAGAAGAATAGATAATAACATTCCCTTGCCTCTGCATTTTTCTGTGGATTGTTCCTGTGTGGTCTCTAAAATTTATCAATAATTTGGTATTTCTTCAGGAATTTTTTTCATTCTTTAGCCTACCATAGGCAGTGGAGCCTTAACTGGCTGCTTCCTCCTTTTTGGCTTTTCAAGTCTAGGGAATTGTACCAGGAAAATTTTCATTAGCTTCATTAATGTTAGCTGACATTAACAAAAGTTATGTAGTCTACCTACCCAAGATGATTTTACCTTCACCTGTATTCTTCTTTGCTACTATAACACTTACTAGATAGAAAAGATCATCTTTTCAGGCATACACCTACTACAGCTATTTTAGACTGAGATTTAGGTATGACTGATTGTACAGCCAGCAATTATAAGGGGAAAATTTCAGAATGTGTTGCTTTATTTTTAATTAAATAAGAAAAAAAGAACAGGTGGAGCCAAAGTGGTCTATATGTTGTTCTGATTGTGTAAAGAGTTAAGGCATGCGAGAACGTCCTGTACTGCTATTGAAAGGTATATTGCTATTAAAATTGTAATTGAAAAGCTTGATTTCTTGATCTCACCAGAGGTATTGCAGATAGACGTGAATTCAGCTGCAGGTCTTATGGGCCAATGGACCATCCTTGCACTGTGATCAGAAATAGTCAGGAGTGTAAACCCTACTATAGACCTGGGCTGAAGAGATCAAAATAATGTGACTTTGGGGAATGTAGTCCACATGGGGCCTGCAGAAGGTCTTTTCTGGTCATCTGTTCATGGAGGTTCAGAGGCCTGTCATTTCCATTCAATATTTGAAGCTGTACTGAGATGGAATAGACACAGTATTTTGTAATAATTCAGTCAAATTTTTAGATGTTCTGTGATGCTTCTCAGTTTCCAAAGGTACTCATGGTTCAGGAAACTCTATTGGGGTTTCTCCAGGACACTAAATACGTGACCAAGCTCTTCTGGTACAAAGCCAAACTTGAGCCAAGCCCATATTTTACGAAATCTACTTCTATTTTTCAGAGTCAGCAAGAGAACTATCTGCTTCATCTATCTTACAAAATAAACTTTCCAAAACCAGGAGTATGTCACACTTACTACTGCACTCTTTTGGAGCAGCTACATCTCTGAAGCACATGTAAATGAAAACAGCACTGGAGCCATTCTCCATCTTGTTTAGCTAAAGAATCACATGATGTTTGCCAACATTTGTTTACTGCATCCTTTGTCTCAGTCATCTTGTAATCTTAGGGTAAATGGACCGTGGATTTGGGTTCAAATTCAAAGCTGCAAGAAGAAATGTACTTACTGATCTCATTCTACCTCTCTGTTCTTGTGGCCCAAACACTTGGCCAAAAATCAGGTTATTGGAGGTTGTTCAGTGGTAAGGAGCCAGATATCTTTCTTGTTCACAAAAAAGATAGATTCTTTTCTTTTCCCTCTGAACATGGAGAAATCAAGCAAAAGGTAGATATCTACTCACAACTTCAAACCTTTTTCACCTCATAATAAAAGCTGTTTAAATTTGTTCTTTTTCCATTCTGTGTTGGTCAGGCTTCATGTAAAAGCCCTTTTTTTCAAGCTGTTATATTTTTTTTTTTTTCTTCTACTACCAGGCATTTATTTGATCATTCAGAGAACGAATTAGCATCAAATCACCCTATGCTACTGCTCTGGGCAGCAGAGAGCACTTATATTGATTCAAGAACCATGTTTGTTTCCGCTGTGAATATACTTACCAAAGCTCAATGGCTTGTTTGCCTGCAAGCTGGCTGTTATGTTCATGGACCTTCATCCTGATAGTATAACTCAAACCCTGTAATTACCTTCAAGCTTAATGACTGATTTTTACATAAAATAGGGAGAAAATATCTTAAATTATTGCAGTGGGCACATGAATATTAGCAACCAGAGTTAAAACACAGAAAGACACATGTCAAGTTTTTCCAGTACAACTGGTTTCTAGGCTGCTAGGTTTCTCAATCTAAGAAACTCACAGTTTCTCAAACACAAATGTAGATAAATCAGTTAGGATGCATTTGCTTCATTCTTCCTTTGACTATTAATGTGTCTTTTCTTCACCCACATTGTATTTTTTAAAGCTTCTTCATAGCTCAATAAAGAAATGTTAATCTGGCTGCTGCTCATACCGGTGCTAACTATCTGAGCTGTTTATTTCTTACCCAACCTCCCTCTTAACACTGCTTTTATTCCTCATGGCTTTATTGTAATTCTTCTACAACACCCCTTTTATTTACTCAAAGAAAGTTAGGGTGTACTGCTCTTGCTAAATCCTTTGCAGAAGGACTTGGCCCAGTCCAGGTGAAAGTCAATAAAAATCTTTTGACAAATGGGAATAGGTTCAGGTCTTATTAAAAGAGAACATTAGATCAAAAGGTCCATAAAGCTTCTGGTTTCTGTCCCATGCCAAAATGTTGCTGCAGTGAAATTTTATTTTTTAGCCTATCCATGCTAAGAGCACTGAGACAACTCCTTCCCACCCAGAATTACCTGTAGAAAGCTCTTGAAATACAGTGAAAAGCTTCAGTAGTTCAAACTATGAAAATCACATTCCTTATCTCCCCAGATGGCCTAGAAAGAACCTTCAGACATCACAGAATAAAGATAAGCTTAAAATTTCCAAAGAAAATATACTGTGGAATTTTTGCACATCTGTGGCACTTTGTCACTCTCTGCTGAAGTGAGGCAGTAAACTGAAAAATGTCCTATTGAGGAGAATATTTATCTTACCACACGTAGAATTCTGGAGTCAGTCTAATGAATATCATGTTAATAGCTCTGAATTTGCACTGGGATACAGGAGATCAGAGTGAACTGTGATCTCTAAGGCAGCATGGAAACAGTCAGCTTGCATTGAATACTTAAGCTGCTTGCCACTTTCTTTGTCTCCATTTTTTTTCTGTATTTCTTTTTTCAGTGCACCATTATGAACTTGTAAAAGCAGAAGAGGAAAGATACAAAGTCAACAAAATAATTCCAGGGTCTAGCAGCTTAGCTATCCCACCATCTGTTTAAAAGGACAAAACATTAAAATAAAACAAAACTTGTGGTCCAACAGCTATGTCTGCAAAGAAGAAACAGTGCTACACTTTAAATTCTAGGCAACACCCTTTGGATCAAAATATTACGACAACAGATAGCAGTGACCACATTTAATGGATACTCACACAGCTAGGCCATGACTCAGACTCCTTACTGTTGTTTGGAACTGAAATCTGAGAGCAGAGAAGGGAGAGGAAAAGAAACCTTGTGTTAAGCTGGCATGCACCAGTGAATAAATAGCTGGCATTTGCAAAGCTGCATTGCAGGGGAGCTTTTAACAGTTTGCCACTGCCAGCTGATGTCTCTTTAAGCGTCACTGCCAAGAAGCCGAAACTGGAAGCAGGTGCAGGGGCAGAGGAACTGAATGTGGAAAGGGAGAGAAAGAGAGAAAGCACAGTACTTCTGTTGTTAAAATTCTCTTGCTTTCATTAAAACCTAAACAAAGCATTACTTTAAACTTGAATAGTAAATTTTGGTGTGATAGACTCCTGCCTATCCAGTTTGACAATCCTCTTACTTTTATACACCGAGGTAAAAGAATTTTGTTGAGCTTTTTTCCCCCCCGTAAAGCCTTGGATTGACTGAGAGAATGCTGTATACTGATTATAGCAGCTTTCTTTTGGAGATTGAGAGCATCTGCTTCGTAATGCCTCTTGTTCCTTCCCTGAAGCAAAGTGCTTTTTACAGACTCCCACCCCCATTAGTCCAGGGCCTGGGAACAGAGCAGTTTCCCCAGATCAAGTCTCTGTCTTTGCTGTGCCGTGTCACTGGTTCAGGACCTTAGTACATTGCTGTCTGATAAGATGCCTAGCAGGAAACATTAGGTGCTAAGAATTTATATTTGTCAATACACTAATGCAATGGGCTACTGATTATTTTGTGAAATGTCTTCTGTTCTTTTTCTTAAGATCAGTTATAAAAAGCATCAAGACAGGTATAGGCCGCACAGTAGGGTTTTAGTAAGCTCTACAAGAAACTTTGTGAGAGGTATTGGCTGCCTTTGGGATACCTCAAAGAGGAAATATATTCCCTAATTTTAAGGAACAGAAGGCCAAAAGAAAAAAAGAGAAAACATCTTTTTATGAAGACAAAACCCTAAAACCTTGAAATGCACATGGCTGAAGGTGGGAAGCTTTTCTTAAATTCTTTGCTAAAAGCCTTGATATTTAATCATATCATAGTTACTGTTCCCACAGATTAGAGAAAAGGTGTGTCACTTTGTGGTCAGAGCTGTGAATTTGGGCATCTTTATTGTTTTCTACCCTTTAAAGAATTCCTACTATTGTTAGCGAAAATATTTTCCTTTCTGGCTTGCTTTTCCTGTAGAGTAAAAACAGTAGCTAAAGCCATACTGGGCAGAAGTAAAACAACAAAAAACCCAAAAGAAAATAAACCAGCATACATGAGTGCTTCTGTGTGGCTTGTGTTTTAAAATCATTCCTTCCCAGGTTCTAAATAATATTGAATCAAAAGCTGTATTTTTATTTTGGGTTTTTTTCTGTCTCAAGACAGATTGTTGAAACTAATTTGATTACTGTGTTACTGTTTAGAAGCAGCGCAGTCTTGAAATGACTTGCTTTTCCAATTATACAGACTGTGTATTCTAAAGGAAAATTATTCTCCTTTTTTAGTTTAAATTGCGTAGTAAGACACTTTTGTATTTTTAGTGACAGTGAATTTCTTCTCTTAAACTTTTACTTAATATCCAACAGCTTCTTACTCTCCTTTTTAAAAATGTCCCGGAAATTAAGAGCTGAGATACAGACATGTCTGTATTTCCATCTGTCACTCATCTTTATAATGGCATCTCGTTTGGAGAGTGCTAAGGAACTGCTTCAGAGTGATAATATTCCTCTGGCTCAACGGGAAACATACAGTCTGCCTCAGGATAAAAAGAGTACAGAACACAGCGTGGTGCTAAAGAGAATTTACAAATCAACAATGAACTCAGGCTGAACATTCATTGCTCAGTAAAAGTGAGCAGTCCTTCAAATATTGATGTAGACATTGTAAGATTTTCAAAATACCTACCTTAAGCTTTCAAGCTGTTTCCTCCAACTCTTGCAACCTGGGGAGAAATAGTCTTATTCTGATAAAAACTGAGATTCTCAAAAGAATGATTCCAACAGCTAGATCTTTTTAGAAAGTACCAAACTGTTTGGTTAAAAATAGAAGTAAATCTGTGATCTTTTCAAAAGGGAGAATAAACATAAGTAAATCTATTGTGTTTTCTGTGAAACACAATTGCATATGAGACTGGCCACACATGGTAACACATTGAGGCTTTCTTAACACACAGGACTGGCTTGGACAAGTAGGCAACTGCTCATCCAGCTGAAGGGAAAGAAGCAAGTGTATAGGCAGTGGAAACCAGGACAGGTGACCTGGGAAGAGTATAGAGATGAAGTTTGGTTGTGAAGGGATGGGATGAGGAAGGCCAAGGTGAAGCTGGTACTGAACTTGGCAAGTGATTCAAAGAATAACGGGAAGGGCTTTTACAGGTATGTTAAATAAAAAAAGGAAGGTCAAAGAAAGTAACCCTCCTGATAATCAATGCTGGAAACCAGAAACAACAGATGAGGAGACAGCTGAGTTACTCAACAATCTTTTTGCCTCAAGTCCTCAGTGACAATCTCTCTTTCCACACCTCTTGAGTGTATGGATGGCAGGATAGGGACTCAGGAAGCTAAAACATTCAACGTATTTTTTGGAACAGTTCTGAGCACTGAAAGGACATCAACCTGTTGGAGCGAGTCCAGAGGAGGTACACCAAGCTACTTAGAGGGATGGAGCAACTCTGCTGTGAGTAATGGCTAGGAGAACGGGGATTGCTCAGCATGGAAAAGAGAAGGTGACCTAATTGTAGCCTTCCAATACCTAATGGGAGTCTACAAGAAAGATGGAGAGGGACTTTTTACGAGAGCATGGAGTGACAAGGGGGAAAGACATTAAACTGAAAGAGAGTAGGTTTAGATTAGCTGGTAGGGAAAAAATATTTACTGTGAGGGTGGTGAGGCACTGAAAGAGGTTGCCCAGAGAAGTTATGGCTGTCTTATCCCTGAAGGTGTTCAAGGCCAGATTAGATGGAGCTCTGAACAACCTGGTCTAGTGGAAGGTGTCCCTGCCCATGGCAGGGGGGTTGGAATTAGATATCTTTAAGGTCCCTTCCGACCCAAACCTTTCTATGATCCTATGACTTTCTCAAGTCCTGTAGATCTAGTTTTGGATCTGCATGTGTAGTTTTGACAGGTCAGCAGTTCTCATTAGAAACCAAACTGCAGTCAGTTCCAAATGCAAGTCCCATGTTTTCTCATGTGGCACATAAGCCAGACTGTAACATGAGAAGAGAATTCCTTGAGCAAGCTTCCAGGAAGTGCCCTGGATGAAGTTGTCCAGAGTGTGTGAGATTTGGAAGGGGCACCAAAAGCAGTGATATGCATTCATGGTCTGTTCCAAAATATAGTGGGAAGTAAATGCTAAAGTTGTAGTATCTGTGTAGATGATGGATATGAGGCCCAGAGGAATCAGATGGAGTCATCTCTTTCTGCTCTTCATTTTTATCCGTGAACTAACATCCTCCTATTTTTTTTTTCTTTTTTAGGAGCATTTTGACTGATTTGAAGGTAAGACATATTTCAAAGGATTATCACAGCAAAATGAAACACTGTACCTTTAAGCACTCGATCTCTGCTAAAACTTGCTGTAACTTATCTGGTTTTATTTCTGCAGCACTCAGGAAAACATTTGAAACTCTAAGAACTTTGCAGTTATTGTTCATGATTAAAATTTAAAACAATGAGTGTTCTAAGATAAATATGTATATATCTGTGTATAGTTAGGTACACACAAAAAGACATGCTCACACTCTAACAAAAGTACAATAGCTCATTTATAAAGTCAAGAAACTGCAAACAGAGTACATTTTCTATAAACTGAACTAGCTTATAGTTATATATATAAATATACAGCCAGGACCTATTAAATGAAACCATAGATGAAGTGAAATTATGTCATCAGTCTTTGAATTTTATACTTTTTGAACACCGTCCAAAAATTATAATCCACTGTTTGAAGTACTATATCAGTGGAGAAGAAGTGATCTCCCCTTTACAAACCTATAGCCTCAAACATTCACATCCTGCTGTAAATATATCACATATTGTATCATGTTGCTTATGGAAAAATTACTTTTTTTCTCCTTTAGTTTGTTGACCCTTTTGCTGTAGATTAATATTTGGTAAAGTAATGGCTCTAATTATTTCTTTCCATTTTACTCTACGAGAAAACGGTCTCTCTATTTTATATGCCCATATTCATGATGATCTGTACTGGTCAAATAATGAAATTCAATGCACCCTGTGGATGATGTGACTGTATAAATGCTTGCAGTTGCTTAGTGTCTGAACTACAGCATTTTTGTTTCGTGTGCTGTTGTACTTCATCATCTTTACATGTAGAATGCACTTCTTGGATGGGTCTTAAGTATTATATATCTAAAGCATAATAATAACAAAATGTATACCAGAAGGTCAGACTATCCTAAATATGATAGTAACAAAACTAAGTAACTCAGCATAAGAGAAAAATATCTCATGGTATAAATAAGCATGTTTGTTTCTGGGTATCTTGTGTTGGTAGAGTGTAAGCAAAGAAATACTAAGCACCTTCAGGATGGGATCCCCAAGCATCTGGGGCCCAATTTCCAAAGTAAAACACAATATTAGGTCATTATTATATTCTGGCACATTTTTAAAATGTGAAATCAAAGCCTTTAGGCTTTGCTTGCTTTATATTCTAGTAAATTGCAACAGGACTGTTCCTCCGTAGCATAAAAATTATTCCACTTTCATTAAAAAGCATTTGTTTCACTTTCCACTTCAGCACTTACTTCAACAACTATCTTTTTTTATTGGGATTTTTTCAATGTGGAAACAAAGCAGCTTACAAAGAATTTACTCACTATTGAACACAGCATGAGATAAAAGGTGCATATAATGGCTGTTCTCATTACGAGACTTCTACATTATAGTGCATTTCTTTACACTTGTAACTGGTCAAAAATGTAACTCTGATTCTGTACATTTTGGGCAGCATCATCTCTCTGATTTATTAGTTCTATATTCTCCTATTGTTATTTGTGTTGCTTTTACAATATTAAAATTTAGTGTTTCTTTCTCAGTGCCTGTGACATTACATCAGCACCTAGTAATTGTCACATTTCATATCGTTACAAGAAGTGGAATGGAGGAGGGGGTTCCACATAAGCAAATAGGTAGTCTGGCAGCAAAACAAGAGAACACAAACAGGACACAAAAATTTCAAAGCCAGAATCTCTGCAAGCCAAGATATATAGAATGGTAGTTGTGGTTTCAACTGGGGCCAAGCCAAAATGAAGAAAATAGTGCTACTCCAGATTTGTATGTTAATTGAAGTGACAACTGAAATTAAAAGTTTTTTTATAACTGCTCACTGTGTATAAATAAAAACTTGAAAGGTAATGTGCATTAATACTGCATACATTTATTTTCCCTGGTATTTGGAGGTGATTCTGTTCTCAGATTTGTGCAGGGTTTTGGCATTTTTTCCCTACAGGTGTTGCAGTCAAGAGGAATGAAAAGTAGATGCCTGTAGAAAAAAGTTTGTCCATGTTCAAACACACACTTTCTCTGCTATAAACTTTTGAAGAAGTTCTCAAGGAGGCCACAATTCTATCAAGTTGGCTACTGGACCTCCATCCCAAAGTAAATTTTATCATTTGGAGCACAGTTTTTTGGCCCCAGATACTGTAGTCTCTTCATGTTCTGATTCCCTTCATGCCTACCTTTTTTCTTTGCTAGCTGCGTGTACTGAAATTTGCTCTTTTCTTGACAACACAGCAGCGTGTTTCAGCTTATTGTACAGCTTCTTCTTGCAAAACTTTGGACTCAGTATAAGTGAAACACATAAGACACAGTAAAGAACTATTCTCAGATATGATATGAAGGCATTTTTTCTGTCTACTCTCTGAGTAGACAAAAACCCCAAACTTACGTATGGAAAACAGAATATCAGGATCAATTAAAAAAGTAACAGTACAGTTATTGGTAAGTGATACACTATAGCAGAGGACTGTCTACTGGCCTCTGCAAAGAGCTCTTAAAAGTGAAGGTACTACTTAGCTCCCACTAGCTGCTAAGAGACCTAAAACTACTAGTAGGTGTTGCAAGCAACCATTTTACAGATGGAAATCCTTTTTTCCTGTCTGTACTGGAGAAAAAAAAAATAGCTGAAATAACTTACTGCCTTACATTTAATGCTAAGATTATAGATTTATTATTTTCATGGATTTTCACAGTAAAAAGAGGCCTAGGCCCTAATTCTAGCACACTTTTCTCTTTTTCCCCATAACAGTCAGTGATCTGACTGCCTAGATCCTTCTTGTTATTCACTAGAGAGATCCTGCTTAACTCTTCTGCTCACTAGTTGTATTTTGAACAGCTGTTTCTCAGGGTTTTCAAATTATTTTGTAATTTCAAGAGGGCATTGGCCCCCAAAGAGAACATACATGACTGCTAAGTCTCTTGTTTCAACAGTTCAACATCTTTTTGTTTATCTAAGTAGAACAAAAAGCTATCTAAACCCACTCTTTTTTTTTCTGTTTTTGGGGAAGTGTTGTCTACCTCAAAGTAAAGAAAAACATTTATTCTTTGAATTTGGTTGGAAAGTGGAATGTATCACTGCACTTTTTTTGCTCAGTGTTGATTATCATTATAATTTATAAGTTACAGCACCATTTCAGATAAGGTTCAAGTCTTCCCCCAGAATCTGGGTGTTCTGTTTTTGTTCTTTCAATGAATTCTACAAAGCATATTTGATCAGTAAATTAGATGTTTTATGAAGGAGTAATGCTCCTAATTTTATGAATGAGAAAATAAGAAACTGTGTCACTCAGTGTCAGTACTCTGATCACCTGGATATCAGAAGGAACCACCTCTCATTACTGATAAGTGAAACTCCACAAGTTTAGGTGTTTGGTTTGGACAAAACCCTCAGACTCTGAAAACTAATCTCAATGAACCTAATCTATAACACTGAAAAAATTGCTTGTTATCTGAGGGAAAGTGGAACACTGAGTTGTGAGAAAAAGCAGATGCATTGTAAAATTAGTTAATTTAATCAGGTTTTAATGGATACATATTCCACATATTGAAATCTTTTCTAAAAAAAAAATATTCTCAAGGCAAGTATTTTCTCCAGTTCTACTGGCATATTTCTAAAATTTTTTTTTAAATTTTTCATCAACAGTTCTCCAATTTTCCCTGCCTATTCTAAGCTCACCATTGCAATGAAGACAATATCTTGCGTTCTTGCACTACGATGAATGCCTCTCTTTCCTTTGGAAGACCCAGGAATACAACAATATTATACTATGTATTGCCCCGTTTTCTAAGAAATGCTGTCTTGTAAATGAACTTGCACAGCGTTTCAACTGCCTTTGGGTTCTAAGGTAGATGTATAGTAATTCAAAATGATAATGGTTTCAGATCAACAACCATGTTAAACATTTTGGATTTGCAATCTCTTTAACTAAAAATGAGTCACTTTTCTTTAGATTCAGTAATTTCTAAATAAAACCAGGAAGAGATACAGACACTTTTCTTTACATGGAATACCTGCAGGACCACGGACTTGTGTTAGCAACAAGTAGACAGGTCAAAGGTAATGCCTTTAATCTTTATTTAATGACTCCATGCCAAACATGCATTTTTCATTCCAGTGTATCTAAAATGGCTGCTCAGATAGGACTCTTGATAGGTGATGAAAATGAGAGACAGGCCTCTACTAAGGATGCTAATATGAGCTACAAAGAATGATTACAAAAAAACCTCAAAACCCAAAAAAGCAAAACCAACCAAACAACCAACAAACAAGAAGTCCCAACAACCCTTTTCTTAGGGGCTTTTACAGCATTGGTTTTCTTAAAACATTCAGTATCATAAATCACTGGAACTCCTTTATCTTCAGAAATATAAACCTTATGCATGGGTGAAATTATAGCCATAAAAAGCTATTTAAGCAGGACCTACTGGTTCATTTTAGAAAAAAAAACCCTGATGGTCATTTGCAAATATTTAATAACAGAATGAGAAAAAAAACAGGCTAAAAAACACTCCTACTCACTCCACATGCTTATTGTCTGTGTCAAAGATTTGTATTTGTTGGCAAAAGTAAGGATTTTCAAAACTGTGACAGCTAGATTCAATTTTTCTTGTAAAAACTTTCTTATGTCTGTTTTTTTTCAATGAATTCATACTTTCAGATGAAAGTATCAAATTCAAACTGCTCAAGGAATGAGAAATTTCAAAGATGTTTTCCTGCTTGTACATCTTGTCCAGAGTATCAAGTTTTAAGCCATCCATGCACTATATATTTTGTGGGAACAAAGATAAAGATTTGTACAAGTAATGGTAGGTCAAGTCCATCTTCTTCACATTGATGTAACACTTCAAACTCAGAGCAATTAAGAAATTATCATACTCAGAAAACTAAGCAGAATTGGCAAGGTGGGTACTTATGTCTTTAGTGCCAGCTGAGTTTTCAAGAAAAAAAAAGATAAAAACTGAACAGCAATAGCAACTGTCTTCCTAAATTTAACCAACTATCTTAGAAATAGTAATATAAACAATAAAATAAAATTTGAATGAAACATTCACTGGTGTCAAAACATATCAATAGGCTTCCTAAAATAGGTTGCCAATTAAAATTGTGCAGTATTTTCTTTGGCATAATAACAGCTCCTTATATGTCATTATTAGCCTAATTTTCTTTGCTAAAATATTGCATAATTAGAGTACACACTGCAGTCTAAGAGAAAACCAAGACATTACTTTGTAGTTTAACTGCAGATGGATTTGAGTCAAAATTTTGGAAAAAGTTCCAAACTTTTTCAAAGCTTGGGAATGTTTGGATCTGGTTTTGCGGTAGTTTTGTACTCCAGTTCAGCCTGTGGAAGCATTCTTGTAGGGTTACACAGGAGTTGGATCAGACCCTCAGAATATAATGTCCATATAAATGGACAGTACCATAAATTTCTGTATTACAAGAGCATGAACTGTAGGATTTTGTAAGGAAAAAAAATTAGCACTGATACTGTTCCTAAAGTGTAATCAGATTTCCAGCTGAAGATTTCTGTTTATATCTGTTATTATGAAGGCAACTAGAAAATTGCTATCATCAAAAAAAATGGAAGGGTTTAGACCTTCTCTACTCGATACACCAGCTGAGTATAAAATTAAAATGTGAAAAAAAAAAGAAGTCAATTTGCATGGTCATTAGATGAATTTGTTCTTTGTAATAAATACATCAATCACAGAAACTTCAGCTTTGTTAAGATCCTGTAACAATTCTTACTTCTTAATGAGGCTTTTTTCTAGCCAGAGGGGAAAAAATAATAGTACCATATCCAAAAACTGTCCAGAATAAAATGGTTTTGGTTTTTCTGTAGCTAAGATAACTGTTCAAAGCAATTTCAATCATTTTTTATTCAACAGAAACCAGACAGCACACCAGTTTCTGAGGATAAATTCTATTTGACCAAAATTTAAATACCCATGAGACTAGATACCAATTAATAAATTTGCTCACCCAGAATTTTATGGTAGAGAAAATGGAATCATTTTTGTGTATGTGTATAGTGCAGGAATATTAACCAGCTGCATGTAATTAGATACCTAGTAATTACATAATCTGCGTCAGATTTTCACCTTGAGTTTCCATAGACATATCTGTCAGCTGGAGCTCTGTGGTCTTATTTTCCTGTCTATTCTGTAAGTCACAGTTGGCCATCCTTTTTTGTCTGAGTCTAGTGTTTATGCAGCAAACACTGCCAGCTATGAGTATATCACAAGTTTACCTCTCAGTGGTTGTACTACAACATTTGTGGTTCTAGGCATGCCACTAAGGGACCATCATATAGAATTGGCTCTAGTAGTTTTGAAAAGAAAATTACTTCCAGAGGGGAAAGGTTAATTAAAGAAATGGGGGATGTGTTGAAAAAAACATACGACTTCATGGAAATGAGTGAAAAAACTGTCTCCTACCATTTAGAGTCTTACCTCATAGAAATGATGAGATTCAAAGAAGCCAGCCATTAGGTTCTCATTTGATTGAATACTGATGCTACCTGGAAAAAACACTGAAACATGCTGAGATGCAACTATTGGATTATAAATACGTGCAGGTTTGTATTAATATTCAAAGCAAATATTCTGTATTTTTATTCTTCTGCAAACGATCTAAGAATTTTCCGTTTCTTCCTTTTGAATTTTGAAAATTTCTGAGAGAACTGTTCTGTGAATGTCCCCTACCTAGGGTTCATAAAGCTGTGTGCAGATGTGGTGTGCCAAGGCAACCAAGGGCTAAATTCAGGGAGTACCCACACACTGGTCAAAGGCTAGGCTGTGCTGTGGTCACCATGCAACACTGAAACCAGATGAAAACTGTCCATTAACCTTTGTATGGAGAGGGAGAAAGGGTGTATAAGCTCTCTGACTTCAATAATTGCCCACAAAATTACTGGGCACAGAGAAAGAGAGGTAAATTTGCACCTCTGCAAGTTTAAAAATACCTCTCATTCTTTAAAGAAATTAGAAACTTCAGCACTCAGAGGCTGCCAGTCTGCCATATATCCATAGACTTAGTATAGTATGGGTACAACAATGTCAGAACACCATCATGTCTTTTGTGGAGCTCAGTTTTTATGGAGCATTTACAGTGAAATGGCACTTCACACTCCAAGATCTTTCAGCTCCGTGTTTCTCAATGAGAAGACTGACATCTGAAGGTGTGATTTTGTGACAAGTAAATTATCCTTCAGGAAGACGACAAAACCCAAGAGCCTATTTAATGAGTGATAGTGAGAGGACAATCATCTAATTTTGGTTGCTATTTTCACTGAATGGGTTTTAAATCCAAAGCTTGGAAGGCAAAGGAACTCTTCTGAGTCAGAAAGCAGAAAGACTGGGATGGCACCATAAGGAAAGATGAACTGGGAGCTGGGGATAATGACACATGAGCACAAGGATCCCACCCAGCAGTCAGTGCTAGAGTTCTGTTCCTCCAGCCAAGGCAACCTGAGGATAACAGTGTAGAGGGGGATATACAGGAGTCTCTGCCAGGCCAGGCCCCATAGTTTAACTTAAGGAGAACATCACAGCTCCCACTCACAGCAATTAACTTGGCTGAGGTGTGTTGCGGCCAAGTAAGCATCTGGATATTCATACAAATTTGGAGGCCACAAAACTATGGGCACAGTGGACTGGATTTTTGGGGCTTCTGCCCCAAAAGGATAAAACAAAGAGTATTGTGTGGCAGAGTGCTGGTGCTGATGCCTCCCAACAGTACTGCCTTTGCAGTGGTCTGGGCATGAATGTTGTTCTAGTGGCATTTCTCAATGCAGCAGGAGCATGGTCCTCCCTGCCACCTGCATCCCTACTCTTGGGGTGTGGGATGAGATTGGGTGGTGCTCACCTCCATGAGCTTTTCCTCTGTGGGTGGTAAGCAGAAGAAGTTGTGGCTGGGCTTCCTCAAGGGCTCTGATGCTCTCTCTTGCACTCCATCAGGTACCTCTCCAAAGTGAAAGCCAGGTTCAGAAGTTCTCACAAGCTCCATGCAACTCTATCCTGGCCATCTGGAAATTGAGACCCTCAGTGATAGCATGTAGTGGGCTACAAGGACTTACCCTCTCCTAGCCAGTTCCCATAATCAGCTCCATGAACCAGACAGTGCCAACATTGGTGACGAACTGGCCACTCTACTGGAGCTCTAGCAAGGGCGTCTCAGCAATGGCTGGGAGATGGCTGTTTCCACAGTGCTGTTCCAGAGCAATGAACAGTAAACCTGAGTCCTGGGGCAGGGGGCCTTGCTGTCTGCCTGAGGGAACACCCAGCTGGCCATACTGGAGGGGCAGGAAATTACTGCTGAGGATGGGCTAGTGTCTGTCATGCAGGTAAGGTGTTACACAGAGGTAAAGATTAGGCTTGCCTGACTGATTAAACCTGTTCCCTTTGCTGGATCCTCATTAAAGCCTTTGCTGAACTGAGGGGCAGGGGTTGCTCTGGGTGCAATGGGTTAAGGTCGGCCCATAAGGCTGTGACCTGCTGCTGTGTCTGGATCCTTTTTGGACTAAAGTCCCTGAGACGTGAGCTCCATGGGACACAATGGTGGATGAAGCCATGCTGGTTGTGGGGCCAGGACCCATGGTGTCTGACTGTGAGGGCAGTCCTTGGCAAAGCCGTGAGGCCTATCCCCCAGCCACAGCTAAGGTCCCATACAGCTTAGTCCCAGGACCATCGGCAGGAGGTGGGGATGCCCTGAACGGACCTCACGACTCTGGGCCCAGGGTGATGGTTATACTGACTTGTATGTCGGCAGACACTGAGGGAAGGAGACAAACAGACACACTTCTCTTTATTTGTGTGAATGGATTATTCCATCAAGGTTTCCATGTTTCCACACTGTCCTCAGGCAATGAGAAATTTTTTTTGGTTGGATATTACTACAGCATATGTAGTGGATGTGAAATCACTTTTTTCTTACATTAAAAAAAATTTCCCAGAAGTCATTGAAGTGTTGGTAGATCGTTCCAGGATTGCGTTGCCAGATTTCAGTCAATTGAAAAAAACATGAAATGCAGAGAACAGAGCCACCATTCATATTTACATATCCAACTGTTAATAGATAGTTAGAAATTCATGTGCAAGGAAAAGTGAGATGTTGATAATAAAATGTCTGTTGCCTCTGAGGACTCACATACCCAGTAAACTCCTTCATCACTTTTGGAAGCAAACTTGTTTATTTCCACAGGTGGGTTATCCTAGTAATCATTATCTTTAATGTCTCTAAGCACACTAATATTTTAGGGACACAGGATACCTGAAAGGACACATGCTGGTCTTCCAGTGCACTGAGTTCTCATGTGGGAAAGCGTCATCAATGGGGACACAACTCATGGAAAGCCCATTTTGACCCTTTAATCTTTGTTAGCATCGTTTTGAGGCCTTAACTACTGAGAAGTTTCTGGCCTCTGCAACAGGGAAATTCTGTGGCTTCTTTAATAAATATGCATCAGAGCACCGATAGTCCACTTGCAAATCCATGCACAATTACTGTACGTGTCTAAATTATTTCTGATCTTTCCATTAGGTATTTAAAGGTGTTTTTATCACACTAGTTGTAAATATCCCTGCATTATTGTCTCAGGCTGAAGAACGGAAAATGGAAATAATTTTTATTATAGCTCTGTTACCTTCACCCTAAACCTTGACACTTCAGTATCCTGCCTGTGTTATGTTAAAAGCAAGTCACTGACTTGAGTATAAAAACCTTAAATTGATGTGTCTTACAATTTCTTAAATTTCATATACTAGATGACTTAAAAACTTGTAAGAAAGAGATTTTATATAGCAACTGTCAACATAAGGGGATGGTTCTCTGATTTATAACTAGAAATAAAGGCTAAAGTTTCAGGGTTGCCAAACTGCTCTCTTGAAAACAACAGGAACTACAACAGGGAAAGAAATGGAAGAAGTTCTTAGTGTTTACGATCATTCCCCAATGGAACAATTCTTTGCTGATTACTGTTAACCCCTTCCACAGGCTACACTGCTTACAGAAAAGGAGGAACTATTTATTCCTAAG
Organism: Struthidea cinerea; assembly: GCA_013397865.1. Classification (NCBI taxonomy): domain Eukaryota; kingdom Metazoa; phylum Chordata; class Aves; order Passeriformes; family Corcoracidae; genus Struthidea; species Struthidea cinerea. The sequence continues at coordinate 410,182 of VZTI01000077.1, forward strand.
GACATATTGACTACGAATTACTCAGTGTTAAGATCTATCCTCACTGAAGAAAAATTATGTAAAAAAAAATACCTTAGGAGATGCCAGTTGTTAAATACCTTGTGTCCTCTGTGATAGCTTCTGTAATTGTGTAGCAGTCCTTATGTCTTGAGGGGTCTAAGCTATTGCTTTTGAAGTTAGCTAATAACTCATGAAAAATATGAACTCCATCCAAATTGAAATTATTGCTAAAAGGTAAATTACATGGTGATGTTATATAGCCTGTAGACAGCTCCATCTGAGAGGGCTGGGAGGGGTGAAGATTTATCTCCTACTCACCTTCCCAATAGAGGCAAGATAGACAAACAGAGCATTTGACAAGAAGCTCCTCCTTACTCAGTCAACCTAGTGTGCTAGGGAAACAGTTATCTAAGTACTTGGATGAGAGATAGTCAATAGATGAGTCCAGACAAAAGCTTTGGTGGAAAAAAAGTCTTCATAATAGAGTGGCAGTAAAAGTATAGTGTTATTTAATAGTAATAAATACAACATAGCTGGCAAAATACAAGTAATTTCCAGCCAAAACACAAAGGAATAATTGTTCCAAAACCACAACTGGAATAGAAAAGAAATCATAGATGCTATACTGGAACAGGAATTTTTCATTACACCAGAGTGAAATGTGGTCTGTTGGAAAAGAATAAAGACAACTTCTCCTAATTTCAGGATGGCCAAAGATTTTGCGTTTAGCTAGTCTGTGGCCTTCATGATGCTACACCATAGCTCTTGTTACCCAAACAAAAACTATTTCAGAAACAAAAATACTTGTCTTTTTGAGTTGGCATCACCCTAACTCAAACTCCTTAGTACATTATCCCTCTGCTACTCCTCAGTGGGATCTGTTCTGTCACCTTCTGCCTGCTTGGTTCTTCCTGCATTTCAATCACATTTTCTGATTGCATGTCTGTAACGATGTTCTCTGTCTCTAGCTGATCCATACTTCTTTTTCATGTTGTTGGACTCCATAAGACTTTGATGATGTCGTTAGGGCTGCAAATCCCCCAGTCTTTAATGACAAACATAGTGTTCTTCTTTTGATACAAATTCTGCTTAGAAGTATATGCCAGTTCCGTATGTTTGCTCAAAACATAAAAATATCTTGTGGCAATTTTTCCCCTGGCCCCACCTTGGCTTTCCATGCCCTCAACAAAATGATGAAAATTAAAAGTGTAGGTTTTTTTACCTATGAAAATTGAGTTTTCCTTTGGGGAAATAGGAATTGGATGCAAGTTGAGCTTCACAGACCATCACAAATATTTTGCTTTTTTTCAAAATAATAAAATGCAGGGTGGAGGAGTTGGGGGGTGGAAATGAAGCCATGCAAAGATATGTCCTTCAGGTGACACAGAGATGCCAAATTTTCCGAGGTATGTCATAGATGTTAAAGGATCAGATATAGAACTACCAGGAACTCATGGAGTAAGGCTCAAAATGACCTGCTTCTGTGTTTATTTTCAGAGTGTTCGCAGGCAACATGTAGATGACTCTTCTCCAAGGTACACACTGTATCTGTACTGTTGGGCAAGCAGGATAGCTAATGCACAGATAGAGAAGGACAAATAAAAGGACAAAAAACCAGTAGTTGTGAATTTTTCTAATTTGGCTGTTTGGTTGACAGGCATATCTAATATATCTAATTTTTCATGTCAATTTTCTTCCATTATAAAAAGAATAAGCCAGAAATTGTAATGAATCTTTACAGGTTTAAGGTGGGCATGGCCTGTGTGTCATTTTAAGACCAGTGAGTAAAGTCCTTAGATATACAGAGTCCGATCTGCTGTTGTTTCACGTTTTCTGCATGCAGACTCTGCAGTCAAAAAAAAAAAAAAAAAATTGAACACTGAAGTTATAGTAATATGCCTTTTAATAAAGGCTGTAAAATGCAGCCATGGATATCCTCCAGGTACCAGACTAATCCTAACACAGCTCCTGACGGATCAGTCAGTCAAGCAGGCCATAGCAGTTTCAATTCCTATTCTTGCACTACTACAGTGAGTGAACTCCAGAAGCTCACTTCACAACAAGGCAAATCTAGTGTCCTGTCTTAGCTTCACATCTAAAATCCTTCTTATTTGCCCACCTGGTCTCAAACTTAATGATGATTCTGTATCTAACAAACTCATATCCGAATCACTCCTGTTTCTTGGCACCTCTCTCTTAACTGTAGCCTGGCATCCTCTGTCTGATCCAGTTCCTGCTGTGGCTTACCAGCCTTCTCCAAGCTTGGTGCTCTAGCCTGGTTCTAGTTCTCATTTCAGATCACTAGCTGAAACTTTATGCTCAGCTAAAACTGTCTGGGCCCAAACCATCATATTTGGCTGAAGACCTCTTCTGATGATAGTCCTTCAAATGTCAGTTGTAAACTAAGGGGCTTTTACATATTTTCTTTTCTTTTTTTTTTTTTTT